>CM051024.1:87405316-87857816 GCA_027627225.1 Congeria kusceri
GACTAAAATACTAGAACACAGATCCATTGTTTCGTCATAATGTAGTGGAATGTCCTGAAATAGCACAAGATATGCTATATGTGTAAACATTGAGTACATGCGCAAGAGAGCACAATGAGTTAATGGTTTGAATGTCAGAATGACAGAACGTACATCCATCCAGCATGTTCATAGTAATGGCGTCAAGCTGTTTCCGTTGCCTTTGTTATTCACAGTCAGCTACTGCATTATACGACCTTATGCATGTATATGATGTATTTGTAGTTCTTAACATTTGTTTGATCTGAAACTGAACGCGTTTGATATTCATATGAAGTATAAATTAGTTGTAACTAAAGAATATACTAAGCATAAAACTGTTCACTGTACGTTTTAAATAAAGCATGGACGTGAACAAATAACTGATCTGTATAGATATTAATTGTTAGCAGTATCGAACTAGAGCAAGTAGATATTTTCCCAACAATTATTAGTTATTATACAGTGAAATAATTATGACAACTGTATTTCCTATGTGAGTATCTACATTATAAGGATAGTCATTTCTAATTTATTTATTTATCTAATATTTATACACACACATTGCTTTCATATCACCTTTCTCAGCATTTTCAGTAATGCAATGTCATAAAAAAACGAATGTATCGCGTATGATTGGTTGCATTGCAAATTTGAAATTATTGATAACCTCATTGTCTGTAGAACATGAATTCGGAAATTTGATTCAACTGGTGCAATTGGCGTTGCTGACAATTTCATGAAAATATCAAAGGTGAAATCCAGTCAGTTTGTTACCTATTTTACCTAGTTTACCTTTCTGCTTAGCCATAGACACGTTAAAAATAATCTTGTTCTAGAAGATATATGATGCTGTGAATAATAGGTCTGTCTTTCCACTGAAGGAGACAACTTATGTGCTTTATTTGCAATAATATTTAGATGCTCCAATGATCGTTATTTTGACATAGTGCTATGATGTAGTTAAACTATATATAATAGAAATGTAAATACCGGTAAGCAAGAATTATAATAATAATGTAACGTACAGACCCATAATAGTATATTATGTTTATTCAGTGCACGTACAGTGCATGTGACGAGGCGAGTTGTATCAAATCAGGAAATAAATATAGAGAAGAAAAGAAGCGTGATTTGATAATGGTATTGAATCTACATTTCTTTTACTTCCATCAATGTACGTGCTATAGCGATTTTTTTGTTTTAATGTTTCGAAATATAATTTTGTAAGAAGTAGTAAACAAGGAATGTACAGCAGTAACTTTTCGCAGGCTAGATAAAACGGACATTGAACATATTCCTTTGTAAGAACAGTTCGTTGCACTTGCAATGTGCATGTAATTCCGTATGCAAAAATGGGTTATGTGATTTTCAAAGCCTCGAAACTATCAAAGGTTCCGATCAATATCCACATCAATCCTTGGAACTGATAGATATTTAGCATTTGTTCCGGGACCGAAGTGATGTTTCTAAGGAAAGCGTTTCCTTTTAAAATATGCGCACAATGAACTCTGAATGTATTTATAACAGACGCTTTAAACTACAGACATTACATCTATCAAAGTATCAACTATCCATACTAAATTGAGTGGTATATACAAACAACCGTTGTTTAAAAAAATGATTTGTATTTGATTTAAAAACTAGAATGAAAACATATGTTCTTTACTCTCCTATTAAGCAAACCTAAACGTTCTAATTTTAATGTACACCCGTTATTATATGAAAACTTTTTTATGTTCTCTTTTTACACCAAAAATATATATAATTACAATGACAGAACATTGCAATTAAGACGAATGTGCATAGATTAATGTGTGGGTTCAGTTACTACATATGAAACAACGTCTACACTAATACCTTTGAGCATTCTAATTCTCAACATCAAGAGCGTACTAGATTTTAAACAACATTCGCATTTACCAGTACATTGATATACATGTGCATCTATTACCTATAAGTCGAATACTGTTACTGACAATACGCTCCTAAAACAGCTGTTATTGCAGTGTCTTTTGCAATCTAGTGTAAATACATGTGTTGATTCTCTACCTAGCAAGATCGGAGTGGCAACGAAAATTACTGTAAATCCAGTACTGTGCTAATATACTGTCCTATCGAACAAGGCTTTGATCTAAACGACTGCATCAACTACGCTGAACGAACATCTACTATGACGTAGCAATGAAATATAATAACCTAACTAATTGTAATTGTCGCCAGATTATTCCGTCGTTTTCATCTTGAGGTATACATAATAGTTTAATATTCACTATGACGTTAGCGTATTATACAATATATGCAGGTTATGCGATGATAATTTAATATTATTTTCATAAAAGTAAAATCAGGTTCTGTAAAAGTTAATAATTAGATTACACGTAAGTGTCCATTTATTACGTTTTCTCCCATCGGCTAATCCTCACGTAGATGTGCATTGTTATAGAAATTATGGTAGGTTACCAATGGAAATGATAATCTGTCTGAACTTACATTGTGATCTTATAAATTTTTTGGCATCGTTAACCTTCAGTTAACGATCTATATCGTGCATCGTGTATTATGCTTCACAGAGAAATGATCTTTAACATTATATAAGTGGTTTGCAGCACGTATGTTTTTTGTCAGCACTAATTCAGCATGACAATGGTCTTGTCCCCATTTTGATTTGTGCGTCTAATAGGATCCCCACATTTAAGCCAAAAAAAACTACGAGAAACATATGTCTTATCTCCAGCTGCAGATTCTTAATCGGATAAACTGAATGTGTTACAATATATTTTAGTGAAAAACTTGAAAGGCAGCTGATTGGTAATAGGGCAGCTGTTTTATAAATTAAATAATCATTGATATATACGGCATTATCAACACACTACATTAAGTTGTTTGCTTACAGCCGCTTTGGTGGATGTTGTTTGGTGAAACATTATAGAGTGTGTCATTGTGTTGAAGCTCCATTAATCGGTGTTAGAAACACAATGTCTTAGCGAACGTTTTAATACAACTTTGTTTGCGGCAATTTTTCTCAGAGATGTCTTAAATTTGTAATGTTGTATATGCATTTACATGCAAAATTAAGCATCGTGTACGCGTATATATTTAATATATTACTTATCTGGAATTAACTCATAAATAAAAAGATTATTTACCACGTCGTTACACATGTATAATATGTTCCCTTTAGAAACTAGCAAATGTTGGTTGTGTCAAAATTATCATTTTAATTGTATTCCATCATAAAGCCTGCATTGACGATATAACACCCCACGGGATAAACTTAGCTGTATTTCCACACGGTGGAATAAACCAAACACGCACAGTATAATGACGTCATTTTGTTGTTTGTCTTGACGTCAGTTTATGTTTTTCGTTTTATTTAGTGTTTTTCTGTTGTTTATTTAAAGACAGAAAATGATGGGATAAATAGAATACCAGGTAAGTGTTGAATAAAGATAAGTGTACGGCACGAAAACGTGAACCAGTCGCCAGGTTTTCTAAGCCTAGCTAAATAAACGTTTATTTTTTCAACACTAACCTAGTATTCTCTATGTTTTCGTCGAAATACAAGGGTACACACAATGTAATTGCGATGCTTATAATTTACTCAAGATGTTCTTTTGAAAACGTATGTCAAACAGAAGTGCATTATGACTAGTTTATATCATTAAGTGCATAGTATTCACTTGAACATTTAACGCCGTAATTTTAACAACAGTGACCCATTTAAAAAAGGACATCATTGAATGCTTGATAGGGATGTTCATAGATACAAATGTACATGTATACACCGAGTATGCATTATTAATATAGTTTTACCGTAAAAATGCCATATAATCTTTTTATGTAATTATTCGAACCATACCGTACTTGGTTATTGTCACCTGGTCAACTGGTAACTGAATTTATATAAAATGCTATATGCGTAACGGTATAACGTGTGTTGTGAACTTCTAAAAATAATAAATGGAAAATAAAACTTTAAAGATATCTGGAGGACATTATTATTCGCAGAAGCATAACAGGAAAATTCCATTTTTCAGAAAAGGTAAAATGGTACAATATGTTATTTGGAGGAGTCCATTTCAGCTACAGGATTCACTTGTATTTGGATATTTTGGGCGGAGTGACACCTTAGCTGTAAAACACGCCTAACCAGTTTGTAATCCGTCACATGGAATAAAGGAGAACCGTTAATTTGATACTTGTCGGCTGTCCAGTCACTGTTGTCAGTTAAATCGTCTTAATCCGTCTATTACTCAACGCCATGGAGTATATTTCAGAACAATGGAAAGTGTTGTTCGCACGCGCGATTTTAACAGGATACGTGGGCGGCACGGCGTTGATACTCCTGAGCGGTACCAACAAGTTAACCGTTCGTGTTAAGCTAGACGTATGTAATCACTGTGTGCAACTCTCTGGAGCTGTTCGCTTTTGCGTAACACTGGGCACAACTGGGTCGTTTAAAATGTTTCTCGCAACACAAATTTAAATTGAGCGGCGTAGTTTCGCAAGATAATGTCGTGATTTTGTCTAACGATAATATTCTTTCAGCTGTGTAGACAAATCCAGTGGGTTCAGAGATTTCACAATACAACGTTATAACATTTTTTTTTGTGAGCCAGTTAATTGCGGACTTCTAGATTCATCATATATTTTTCTACAGTAACGACTTAGTAACATATACAATTAATAAAAATGCTCATTTTGTTAACTTAAAGCTAAATGTAACGTGTATTCCGGGGAAAGAACATAATATTTAAAATTATTGTACTACAACTATGTTCACAATAAAAAAATCAGAATAGACAGCAATGTTTACTCGCATGAATATAATTCACACACTTGACCTATTCTAATGAATTTGATAGCGGTAGCTGTCAGTTTCCGGTTAATTAATACCAGGATGTGACCTTGATTGATTCATGTGCCAATCACAAAGTGCATGCATGGCAGTAAAAGTGCTGAAATTCGTTTCTTTCTTGGATACAAAACAGTTATTTGGATCATACATGTTGTCAATTGTTGTCACAACCTTTTTGAATTTAGATTAACCTTTTAAAACGTTTATCCCTGTGAATGGAACAATATTATTTAAACTAGTTAATTTAGTTCCTGTATTTTCCACAAAACGGAATCTATATGTCATTGGTGGAAAGTATTTCTCAATAGAGGCGTAATTATTGCTAATAAAATGAACTTCGTACAACGTGTTTTCAGTTGAGCAACTATTTACAGCATAACACTACAGGTCAATTATGTTATTGTAAGAATGGTAACATTGTATTATTATTATCACCAACATTCTATTTCACACATGTACTGATATTGGAGTGTTTAATCTAAACTGATCTTCTAGTTGTATATTGATATAATTATGTATTTAATTGTGTACTTTTCAAATCAATTACCAACATACGCACAGTCGGGTTTACTTTTTAAATGTATGTATAGGTACAACTTTAAACTTTAATGTTAACACTGACCTCAATATATAAATCGTATTTGTATGTATCAGGGCCCAGTTGCTCAAAGCTCTGTTAAGCCTTAACAGTCTGTTAAAAGTTAACGGGTATGCTTAAGTCAGCGTTAGCGTTAAAAATGTGTTGCTCAAACTAACATAGGTTTTTTAACGGCCAGTTTAATGACAGCTTCTGTCGTTCAAACTAACTGAGGTCCAAACCACAATTAACTGTTTAACGATAGGTTACAAAATGGCTCCAATAGCAGTTATGCCATTTCGAAAACAAAAAGGATTTAGACTGTCACATCATCTTGACGAGTTAAGTGATGAAGAGTTCATTGGAAGGAATCGATTTTCGAAGAGTGGAGTTTCTTTCCTTGAAGATCTCCTTAGGGATGATTTACAGCGTCCAACATACATAAAACATGCGCTGACGACAAAGCAGCAAATCCTTATAACATTGAGAGATTTTTGGGATCTGGAGCTTTTTATTCGGTCACTGTTGGACAATGTTGTTGATGCGCTCATCAAACACGTTCATGAGTTTGTTGTGTGGCCATCCGCGGCGGTAAAAGAACGAGTCAAACAAGGCTTGTATGCAGCTGCCGGCTTTCCAAATATTATTCGATGCATTGACTGGACTTATATCCGTATTCAGGCGCCGCATGATGTTGAGGCTTCCTATGTGAATCGTTAAGGCTTTCACAGCATTAATGTCCAAGCTGTTTGTGATCATCAGGGTAACACTTTATGTTGCTGTTTGATGTGTTCTATTTATAATATGAATATGTCATAGTCTTAAAAGTAAGAAAGAAAATCATATACGTTTGATACTAAAAATACTTTGTGTCATGTTATGTGTTTAAATTTAATTAAAGCGTTAGTTATTTTATCACATTTTGGAATATTTTTGTATATTTCTGAAAATTAACAATTCATATTTGCAATTGTGCATGCATGATGCGCATTTCAAGGTAAATGAATACTCAGTATATCATTTAATATCAATCCATTTCATACTAAAAAAGTGTCCCTTTACAACTAATCTGTAATCATTTACAAAGCACAAAGGCATCAGCGATGTTGTCTTACAAACCAACGTCAAAATTCGATAAATTCAAATGAAAACCATATACTATATAATGGCAAGATTACAAACAGGGGCGACAACTACTAACATCATTTTAATAGTTAAAACGGCCTGACTTCAAACGGTATTTAATTGTTGATTAACACTTTATTTGTTTTTTAATTGACGATACGCTATGAGATTTATAACCACGCCTTACAAGGATAAAGTCCGTCAAACACCGTTGAGAGTGAACGAATGTTTTTACAAGCCATGTCCTCTAAACAAATAAGTCCAAGCTTTCTGAATGGCTAAACACATTGTCAATCAAATCTCTGCTTAATGTCAATGATTTTCTTGTGTGGTTTTAAAGGGAAATTCAACAGTGTCAACGCCTGTTGGCCAGGGTCATGCCATGACAGCCACATCTTCAGAACGTCGGGTATGTGTGTCAAACTGGACCGTGAACAACAACACTTTTCAGATGGTGTTCTCCTAGGAGATAGCGGGTATGTTAAAGGGACAATGTCGGCGAAAGAATGGCTTCCTATTGCACTATAAATTATATTATACGACAGAAATGCGCTGTACTTAGTCATTTGCATTAAATAACAAAAATAAAGAATATAATACACAATTATATATTTGATAAAAATAAATTTACAAAAAAAGTTTGGAAAAATTAAAACCCCAAGAGGGCATGGACATAGCAACTTACAGGAGCCATAGGCAGAAATGAAAGTAGACGGCCCTTTTGTCCAACTGTGCTATTCTGCTTGGTAATGAATCATGTGTACTGCAATAAACTATGGTTCAACAAATTACTCACGATTATGACGTCAAATTAAAAACAGGAAAAGGGACACATACACATGACCCTTATTATTAAGTGAAGTGAATGATGACAATGATGGTGCAGTCCTGAACAATGCAGTGAATGGAAATGGAAGTGGAAATCACATACGTGATTTCATAGTGACAAGATATTTTTCATAAGTGAAACAAGCTTATTTGGTAAACAAGTATATTAACATGTTACATTAAAGGCTACTCTCCACATTTTGGCGCACAAAGTTATTCAAATTTCACCAAGTAAACAATGTAAAACAGCAATGTTACTCATTGCTATACCAGTAAGTACAACAATATATTTAACAACATTTAAGTATTCCAAAAACATTATGTCAAACATGTGAACTGTTGATCAAAACTGAGTATGTTTACATATCTAAATACTATTAACTCATGTTTAAATATATGATTCGGAAAACAAGTGAACTGCGTGTTATATTTAATATTATGTACAGTTTAATAGTTTATTACAAAGCGCACCCAGTGCCTTTAAATTAAACATTAGACCAATTTCAAAACAAGGATATAAGTAAAACTGATGGATGCTCCCCAATGTGCTATGTCAGACAATATAAATGCAATGAGGAGGGCAGAGATATTAAAATGACTAAAACATTACCATAACTGCCGGACCCAATCTGACACCAAAACTGAATGTAAACATGCCACCAAAAAAAACATACGAACATAACAAATATATTGAAGGTCAACAACTATAAAAACAAATCCAAGTGATTTTTAATTACTGTAATATGGTTATTTGATCCTAGTTATTAAACTTTAAATCAAGTTTCAATGAATTTCATACAGCAGTTCCAGAGGAACAGACATGACACAATTGAAATATTAAAAGTCACATAGGTTCCATAACTCCAACAAAAATCATCGAAGCGGAACGTGGTAATATGCACTTCTCCTCTTGGTAATAAAGATTTCCATAAAGTTTCATTAAATTCCAGCCAGTATTTGATGAGAAATAGCCCGGACCAGCAAGTCAAGAAATGTGCACTATACAAAAAATTTAAGAAATCGTAAAAGGCCAATAACTCTGAGAAAAATCATTGAAGTGGAATTTCATGGTACTAGGCACACCTTCTATTGATAATGAAGCTTCCCATAAAGTTTCCTTGTTTCCCCCCCCCCCCCCCAAAAAAAAAAAAATTTACGGGGAGCATAAAAAAAACTGATAATACATATTTAAATAATTATATTGTAAATAATTTGAAGTAACACTTTCATAAGTGTCATATTTAACATCCAAAGACCACTAATCTTCAAAATATGTCAGATTGATCAGGTCGTTGACGGCCTCGTGATCTCTCCGCTTCTCCTCTGCCAGCAACATTCTTATCTTTATGTCAAGAAGCTGCTTCTGAAACATTAATGATGCAATCAATCAAACACTGAATATTCCATATTGCCATGTAATTTATTTTTAAAGTTATAGTGCAATACTATATTGTATATACATAATGAAAGCTACATGTACAGTTATGTTACAGGCTCAATTATTTTGTAGTTATAATTTATAAATTTATTTTTTTTATTTATGGTGTAATACTGTATTGTATATAAATAATAAAAGCTACATGTATAGTTATGTTACATACTCACTAACTTTGTAATTGTAATGTATAAATTGTATTTTAAAGTTAAAATGCATTACTATGATGTATTATAAATAATAAAAGCTACGTGTATAGTTCTGTTACATACTCAATAAATTTGTACTTATATAAATTGTAATTGTCTACAATATACTTCCATCCATCTTTACAGCTATACACACCAAAACAACGAGAAAGCATTGTGAGTAATACATATGTTATGATTGTCTTACCTCACGTTCCTGCTTTTCCACCATCCCCTTGAAATACTGTAACTGCCAGTCAGGCAAGCTCCTCAGATTTACTGGAGAACTTCTTCTCTTTCTTGGCAGTTACAGTCTTCGAGCACTCACTGCAGTAAAAAAACACATATAATGTGTACATTTAAACTCTTCATTAGTGTATATTATTATTCTAAACTGTCAGTAAAACTAATATTAAATATAAGAGTATTTATAGCCTACATTTTACACTGCCACATGAAATAACATACATTAGTGTGCCATTATAGAGTTCGTGACAATAATGATATGCTTTATGTAAAAACTGTAATTTGTTTTATTAACACCTTGATGCTTGTTCAGCTGATGGTACAGCTTCCTCAGTTGGCACAACTGGTAGGTTGGAACGATAATTAAGACCATCTGTAAAAACAGAGTAGTTTTTAACCTACAGAGCCAACAGCAATCAGGGTGGAACTTTTACTGTACCTTACAAAAAATGTATACTGCTTTTGTCGAAATGCCAATTTTGGAGTCCAAGCTAGTTTTGTTAAAAGAACATTTTCCGTATAAATCGTCGAAATTATTAAATGAAGAACATTAGTTCTTGCAATTTACATTTTAAATATGAATCAAACAAGAAAATATGAGTCAAAGGCTGATTCGCGGAGGCGAGGCTTACAATATACTTTGGACAAAAATAGCCAGGGGTATTTATCAGCAATAGTAGCTTAGGGTTTTAATATATCCGAAATACAAATGGCGCTTTGCCAAGTGTTTAAACACATATTAATATTAGCAAATTGGACTTTTATCAACATCAAGAATCATTAGAAGGTACGAAATATTATTTACCTAGGATTGATGGATTGTAATATTTATTGTTTGATTCGACTACGGTGAAAATATTACCATATTTATCTTAGTTTGTATGGCAAGCTATTGGAAAAACCCTGTTACTATAAATAGATTAGATGTCAAAAAATGCAGACGATAAATAGTTTGATCGATTATTTTACGTATTTCTTCTTTGTTTGTTCAATATATGTTTTAAAATTCTAACAAAACAAACAACATACCAGCCTCATCACTCTCTATGCCACCGTTAATGCCATTAAAAGAGGCCGATTCTTTGTGCATGTCAGCGATCCTAATGTGTTGTTCACTGGCTGATTTTGTCACGGTCCCTCGCCCCCCAGTTTTTCTACTTTCCATTTTTTCTGTGGTGATGTGCTGCTTGCTATCTCTTTTGAGGTTCTGTCACGTGTTGCTGCATTCATGTGCAGACCTTAAAGCAACTCCTTGCGCAGAAATTTCTTTAGCAATATTTTCCCATATTTATTTCTTTAATTTTTTTTTTTGTTAGTAAATGTGTTAGAAAACTTGCTGGTTATAATTTAAAAAGTATTTTCTTTTTTAACTAGTTCTTCCAGTTTCAAAATTTCTGAATTACTAAAGTTCACACTTCTTTTCTTTTTTTGCAGCTGAAGAGACTGAAATGTCTTCTGTACTGGAGGCCATTTTGGAATAACAGGAATTTTGGAACTTTGGAATGGATTCTGGGAGTTAACATGGATGTTAAAGTTTTAACGCTGCGTAAATTAACGCTAGCGTTAAAACTGCTTGAGCAACAGGAAATTAACGGATGATTAAATTACGCTGCGTTAGGATATTTAACGGAGGATTAGCTTAACGGTAATGTTATTTTAACAGAGCTTTGAGCAACTGGTCCCTGATATTTAAGTGTTGTATAAAAAAAAGCAAAATACGCAAACATGTCATTGAAAAAAAGAATAGCAAGCACGACTAACATATCACATAATAATTTACTGTACCTAATCAAAATAGATCAGTCTGTTAAGCTCTATGGATTTTTTATGTTGTGTTATATACAGTCAACGTCAAGTATAACTGACTATTATCAGTTATTACCGGACTTGTTTTGGGATACAGATCAATGTCTGTGTGTTCTTAAAGATAGCAATAGAGTCATAAATTACCATTTTCAAGACTTGAATAATATAATATTTAGTTATTTTCAGCAGAATTTCTGGCTTATTAGATACTATACTAGTAGTGTAGTTCAATTGCTTAATAGTAGCATTATTAGTAAAATTAACAATACATCGTATACGTTTTGTGACCGAATAACATAATTATGTTAAAGATACAAACACACTGATGTACACCCCAGCTCCATTGTTACGTATTGTATGCAGATCTGAGGTCCACCATTCTGTCCGTTATTTTGCTATAAATGGTATTCTTTGGCGTTTCATGTAGCATTCATCACTTTCAAAATGAGGCTCGTCGGAGAAGATTAATATAGACACTCTGAAATATTCGATATACATTCATCGAGAGTAATGCAGTTGCATGTACACTACTTATACTAATGTAACAACCATATGTATATGTTTCACGAGGTTTCTACAATGTAAGTGACCGTTTTCATTTGCACTGACTAAACGTTCAACTATAGGTTTTAAACTAAACAAATTCAATATGCAGCTGTTGTTGTATTCAGATACTGAACAGTTCCTCTGATACCAGAAGGCTAGTAATTTCTAATCAAATGCCAAATCTAGTCCAATTCCAAGAAGTGAAAAACCCGACAGAACAATTATTGTGTTCAACAAAAAAGAACCCTGTGTTAATGACAGCAAGGATGCGAGGATGCTGTATAACAACCCGTTTGAACATGTGGGTATGTTACTGCTTAGTAAATGTGCCCTATAGTTTATATTAAGTTCTTAAATGTGTTGTTCTGCAAAAATTCTACGTTTTTTTCTGTCGGTTTAAAGGACGCATACTTTAGCATATGTATTAGTAAATTACCGTTTACAGTTTACCGTTTCATATATTAGATAGTTTCATTAGTTTTCTATGTCCAAGATGACATCATAATTATTAAGCTATCCAGCGCAAAATACTGGTAGTTATATCATTCTATAAAATGTTACATCCAGTACATAGTAATTTGCCCATCGCCAATTCCGTTCTCCAAGACAGTTGACTGCATCATAAGAATGATTGAAGTAATTACATAATACGTCGCTATATTGAATGGAAGAAAACACATTGAATAATTACATATCATGAACTCGGACTGTCTATTCACATCTCATATCTATACAAAACGATTATTCTTATTACAAACAGAAGGCACTGATTTTTAAAACTGGAAACAATATAGTGGTATTCTGTTTTCAAGGACTTATAAATGTGGCAACTTCGTATTTTAACAATCAATCATAATATCAAAAGAATGTCATAACACCAGTGTAATTACTAGCAAAGATTATCACTTTATGTTTTTATATTTGTCTATAAATACGATAATAGTAATAAAGTAAACGGTGTTCTTTTAAAAATAAACGTGTAGACACCGAAATAACATTTTGCTTCATGTATCTTTCGTTTCATTCAATAGCATACAGGTCCAACAATTTTGAAAAAAGTAGGCCTAAAAATGAATGGCATTGGGAGGTTGTGTTATATTCACGTATAACACAAGAGCGCTGCCTACGGCCGCTGGACGCTCGACTTTGTCATAATTGATACCACTCTAGCTTATATTTAATAGTAACCGGGGTTATAACAAAATAGTTCTTCAAAACCATAAATAAATGAAAATGTCAATTCATATTAAATGTATAATTTAATAAGGACACATGACAGGGAAGGGTTTTAACTATTGTAATACTACAAATGATTTCTCGCGCTTATAGTTTTTCGGTTTTCGCAGCCGGTATGGAACCGCGCAATACAAATGTCACGAATGGGAATTCGCGAATATGTGAGCTGTAGGCAAAATGCAGACATATATACATGTATCTGCGGTCATAAATGGCGTCACCGTACTTTTTTTCATTCAGAATTCTTATAACAGTTAATAATGAAAATAGTTCATGTATTTAAATTATTTTAAATTTTATTTTAATTTAAATTTAAGTGGGGGGGGGGGGGGGGCGCATTTTCGTTTATAAATTATTTTATAAAATAGATCTATATAATATAACTGTGATCAAGTATTATGAGTTTCAAATCCGTATCGCTTATAGATATTGAGAAATTTGACCTAAAGAAAAAAATATGTGTTGAAACAAGAGGCAAATAATCAAACACATCCTTGACAGGGTTACCTACTCTTTGAGAGACATACAGTGAAATAACTACAGGCTTCTGTTAGTTGAGTAAGCAATTATCCATGTTTGATGTTGCAGATCCAGGACTTATGATTATCTGAAACTTTTAAAATGTATGCTTCTTATGGGAACGGTAGTGGTAGACGTAATGTAACGATTCTAAATACAGTGTTAGTTTAATAATCAACTTCTCGTTTAACAATACTTGCAATTGTGTTTTTGTAATCTCGCACTTGTTTTCGCGTTGCATATTATCATGTTATTACAAGTTATGCAGTATTTGTATTGTGTATAACCTCAGTGAAACAAATCGCAAATTATTTATGTTACAGATCATACAAGGTGTCCCATAATATATGTTACCACTTTAAATAACTGTCATTTCATCAATAATTAACAGAAACATATAATGTATACATCATGTTAACAGGCTTTGTGTAAAGCTTTTTGCTGCAAATAATACTGGAAAATATTTAATATAATGTTTATAAGACCTCTCCAAGTTCTGTGCATGAGCTTAAATTGAACATTAGGCGGGAAATCAGGCAAATAAACATTGAAACTCTTCAGGCTGTGATTAACAGCTTTAAAAAACGCTGTGACGTCGTAATTACGCAACAGGGACGTCATGTGGAACATGTATTGTAATAAACCTACTTGATTATTTTTAGAACATGCAAAAGATGTGGCACAATATGCACACTAAATAAAATTCCATTATAAGTAGAAATCTGTTATTATTTTCATTTACAGCACATTCATTCCAAAACACGCAACATATGTGTTAATAATGGCTACATATATTATGGGACACATGTATATCACGGCGACAAATTACTTGTTTTATGAATTTATGTGTTAGACAAATTACTTATTATATAGATTAGAACATTTTAAAAATGTCACAAATAAATTCTCATATCGAAAGGTAATATACACATTTACAATAAGTATTATTCAATTATTCGATCATTTGACTAACTGCCTGCAGACGTTCTATAGTTTTGATACTACAAGTTATGCAGTATTTGTATTGTGTATAACCTGAATTACACATTATATATCACAGTGACAAATACTTTGTATTATGAATTCATGTTTTTAAAAGACATATTACTCATTTTGCCATATACTCGTAGCTTATACAATTGTCAAAAGATCACAAATCAATTCACTTATTGAAAGTAAATATACACATTTTCAATAAACAATATGCAATTATTCCATCACTTGATTAACTGCCTATAGACGGTTCTATAATTTTGGCACTATTTAGTTACAAACATCCATTGTAAATAAGATCAAACTGGGCTCATGTTACTTCGCAATGTTTTGTATAGCATTTAAATAACTTAAATATTTTGAAAGCAGAATATTTATACAGCAAATACACTTTAAATCAAATTTAGTTAAATAAATGTTGTATTTTCAAAAAAACTTAATACATCAATTATAGCAAACCTTTCTCTAATAGGCTATAATATATTTTTATTTCAACCACAAGCACACGGTCTGTCTTGTCATAACACGCTAACTGGTTTTCGTTGAAAACAAGGCCTTGGTTTATCAAAACCAACGATACTATTGTTTTCTTAGAGTCAAATTACTTCAAAAAAATACATATTTCAGTATGAAGAGAAGACATCTGTCAGAAATCGTATGAATTAATGAACAAGAACATCAATTACTATACTAAATATATAATAACTATTTCAATGCCTTGTTATTGTGTATTCAAAAAACAAATCAAGAGTGTTTTATCTTTATGCTGTATGCATTGCCAGCAGGAACTAGTCCATATAGTCAATTGCAGGGTTATTGCAATTTACACGGCCTTATTGACTTCATTTTTTTAAATTAAATTACATACATTGGCAGCCAATATGTTTGTAGCTAAAGTCGTGTATTCATACTTGCCATGTTCCAAAAGCAAATACTCATTTTGTAGTTGTTATTATACATGTATAGAATCGTTAACATATTGCGTTCTCATTTTAAAAAACAACAACATGTATACAACAATCTTCATGACGTTTAAGTGGTTTCGATTTAACTTATAACGAATGTCGTTTTGCATTAATCTCCACGTCGCGTACATATTACATCATCATTTTATCAAATTAAATATATTTATACAACAATCTACATGGCGTTTCAGTGGTTTCTAATCACCTTACACTGACTGTCGCTTTGCATGTATCTCAACAAGTATACGTGTACTGTGACAAATGATTTGTGAGATTGTGTGAATGTATTTGGATCAAAATCGATATAGTAGCATTCACAATGAATGTAAATGTGTATTTTCATTTATATTTAAAGGTAACATGTAAAATTTAATATAGCATTTAAGATTCACAGTTATAAAGTTGATAAAACTAAATTTTATTTCAGTAAGGCAATTACTCTATCTGTAATTAAAAATCGATTTTTGAATTGTACAGCATGTACATGTGAATGCTTTCATTTGTCAAACGCATTAACGGTTTATAGTCAACTCAAAATGTAACTCGCAAAACATGGTTGTTGTTGTGTATGTATTGATAATATTTACATATCATACCTGATCTTATCATCGTTAACTGATATTTTCCGGCCAATTGAAACCTTGATGGATTCGTGTGCCACTCACACAGTCTATACATGTCAATAAAAATGGCACAGCTGGAATTTCATCCTTCGTATGTACAAGACAGTTCTATGGATCATGTGTGATGTCAATTGTTACCACAACATTTGTGCATCTCAGAACGACGCTGTACACCGTTAAATTACAGTCGATAATATGTAATGCATTAAATATTTTGTATGATTAATTTAGAAATGGTAATACAGCATTACATAAAAACATAATATGTTTTATTGGTTGAATGGTGTTCGTTAACGTTTATTTACTTCCAAAGCGATGCATACTTGTTCCACGAAATAATACTTAATAGAACGTCTCACAACGATAATGTGTTTCTTTAGGATCGATGTCAATCAATTTAGAAACGTACATTGAAATTTCCTCAGTCTTCTGTTAGCTGAGTCGGCAATTACAACATTGAACTACGAAGCACTCGGAGAGCGCCGACCCCGCCAAGGCAGCTGATTCACCCATATGTTGTACAACGAATTAGTGACACAATCTAGTGTGACAAAATGGCTCTTTCTCCCATTATTAATGATTAAAATATAACTGGACCCATGTATGAATTCGGATCACCACTAACACCTAGTCGTTTTTTTCCTTTGCACATTACAGCCTTTTCAGCAGTCATTCAAACCCGTTCATAACATTTTGCTTAAAATTACTAGCTAACAAACCAACATGTCCTGATTTCAGCGAAAATATATGTTCTATGTATTTACATGCAACATAAGTTGATGCAGTCTCGTTATACTTACGCATAAATCATACATATTCTATGCTATCTATGTTTTAACAAACTTCTCAAAACATCTTTGCGCGTTTACAAAAACAATACGGCATTAGCAACACGCAAGCTACAGTGTATATAGATTATTAATTGATTTCAATGTACAAACATATTTTGTTTCAGTAATCATATAAAACATATTGCCACTAGATTTTATTACCATAACACACCTCCGGTAGAAGACTTGTTATTTCCTGTACGAAGATATTTGCCCATCCCCAGTCCTTTCTCTAAGGTTATTACCAGTAATGTATAACACTGTCGATATAATATCTGCTTATACTCGGGAATGCATTAACATTGTTTCTACCAGTTTGCAATTCCAAAAAGCTCACTTATTAAAATGGAACTATTGGAACCACAATGTCAGACAGTGTTTATATTTGTATACATATGAAATACCGTGTTATTTATACATTTAAATATCAAGTCAGGAATTTTTAAAGGATGAGTTATGAACACTGGGTAATGACAGAACTATACTCACCGACAGTGACTTCAAATACACTTGAATAAACATTCAAACGAGGGAGAATCTATTTAAATTTCCTGCCATTAAACGAACAAAGGATTTAGCCACAATATTCTGATATATTTTTATAAAACAATTTTAAACGGTTACATAACAGTCATTACCCTGGATACATGTTTCATGTTTGAGATTAAGAACTAATGATCAACTGATACGTCTAGTATAATTGCGATGTGAGCCATATGATGTTTAACACAGTGTGTTTGATATTTTAGTTCTTTTTTATAAATTTGACCATTCAAATGTGTTTTTATAATCAGACACTTGTTTAAGCGTTTCATTTTATTGTCCCGATACGTTATCTTTTAATATTTAATGTTTTAAAAGTGAGTTAAATGACAAGCGACCTATTTTGGGCCTGTATAATATATTAAACTCGTTAATCGATTATAACGAAGATTTCTCTTAAAGATTATAACATGGACTCAATTAACCTTCAGAAGCACTGTGTCTGCCTCATTATCACAACCTAACGGATTGTCTTGGAATGCCAAGCCTTCGGTAATACAAACGAACAAGACCATTGATTTGTAGGTGTCAAATTACAACAAAACAACATATATCAGTCATTACTAATTAACAAAATCATCATCTAAAGCCATATTAAATATCAAATTGATGTGTATTACCAGACGCATTAATTGCCTTCTAAACATGGAATATTGTCCAGATCTACAATTACGGGTTAAAAGTTCCTGTTAGTAATAGTGCATACATTAACTGATATGTATTGGTAAACTTTAGCAGAATTATACTCCGTGTTTATATACACCGTGATGTATATATACACCGTGATGTATATATACACCGTGATGTATATATGTCCAATAATTTCACTATTATACTATCACGTCTCTCTTGTTTGACACTTTAACGTCTTCTGTATGACTGTATGTGATTTGTCTTGTCAATAAATTTTATGTATGCGTTATCTGGTTACAGCAGGCACACACATATTTTTCCTAGTATCATCTTTTTTTTAATAATGACTCTCTTGCAATCCTTTCTTCAAACGTAATATATCCATTGTACTCTTGTTAACGATGTCAGATATTGAAACATACGTTTCTACGTTTCTACCATAGGAATGTGAAATCTTGGATATGGAAACTCATTTCAAGTCATTCCTAAGTAATTTAACCTCTTGCGTTATAAATAATTGCCGCCAAAAGATGGAAGAAATATCATATAAAGTTCAGCTGCGTTTATCTAATATATTAAACTTTCTTAAATATATTATTATGTGACTTATCAAATATTGTAGGTGATATAGTTTATTATAGCGATATGAAATTCGTAATCTGAAGACTATGCTATCACACGAGATGTACGGGTTACTTAATCACAGATTGTATAGTCCAAAACCATATATAGTGTGTTATAGTGTTAATATAATAATGCATAAAAGTGTGAGTAACCACGTTCTGCATTATGTGAAAGCATTAAATGTGTTACTTCTTTGAGAGGAGGGCGATATTCGTACTCGCAAGATATTGTGTGAATGTATTCGCATCAGAATCGTCATAGTGGCATACACAATGAAATTAAATGTGTATTGTCATTTATAATTAGAGGTGATATGTAACATTTAATATTTCATTTAAGATGTACAGTTATTAAGGTGATAAAACTAAATTTTATTTTAGTATAGCATTGACTCGATAAATATTTAAAATTCTATTGTACAGCAAAGTACATGTGAATGCTTCCATTTACAAAACACTCCTAGGTGGCAACTCATTATTGTTGTTTCTTTAGCAATTAACAGAGTTACATACTTGACCCTATATTGAAATTCGTTATCTAGGAAGGGACAGCTGACATTTTCCGGTCCATTTGTGACACTCTCATGACAAGGCGGATACCAGGGATTGATTCGTGTGCCACTCACACAGTGCAGTCATGGCAATAAGTAGGACCCTTCTGGAGTTCGTTCCTTCTTACAAAACAGTTCAATAACTTCAGTCTTCTAGTCAAGTCAGTTATTAAAAAAAAACTAGAAAGCACTCGCCAATCCCGCTAAGTCAGCTGATTCACCCATATGCATATTAGTGATACAGCACAATGTGTCAATTTACTCTATCTCCTAATGATAATAGATCGATCCGGTTTTTGCCACAAATAGTTACTCCCCCCCCCCCACACTATTTATTTTTTAGGATTAATTTATCGAGTATCACAAACCTACGTGCTGTTGTAAATTTCGCAAACATAGTGCACGTGCTTTTTTGTATGAAATAGTTTAACAGCTAAACACGTTATATCCAAGTGCGATGACTGGATAATATTGCATACTAATTAGAATATGACTGACATTTGTGAATGCGTCTATTGTAAGAACCGTAACGTTCTTATTAATATTTGCGCACCGACGTGGTGTGCACGTTACATCGACGTCATATTGAACTTGTATATTTAAAGCATTGTGTTAAAGGACCAGATAAAATGTATGATTATAAAGAAAAGATACCATAATCGATAAGGATTATATATTTTTTATTAGATCTATTGCAGTTTATTTATTTATATTCATTAAAATTTATAATTATTTAGAAATAACAATTCACACTTTGATTGATTTATATGATTTTAATTGGATGATTATTCATTAAATGTGTACCCCTTGTAAATGTATGTATATGCGCTTTTGTATTTTTGTATGAGTTTGTCATATATATTGTGTTATTATTTTGAACTGTACACAATCAGCAAGCGTGGCTCAAATATCTGCTTGCTTTCCCCGACTCCATTACACTAATGATTAAAACATTACTCGTTGCATGCATTGATGAGGATAAGCACCAAAACCTACTCATTTATTCATTTGCATATTACAGCCTTTTGGGCAAATTTCAGCTAAACCCGTTTATTCAAGAGTGTTTCGTTCACAAAAACATTACGGCATTAACAACATGCAAGTAATATGGGCTAGTTGTTGATTTCAGTGTACGAACATATTATTTCAGCAATCATTCAAATATATTGCCCAGAGCTTAATGACCGTGATTCCCCTCATCTAGATAAACTAACATTATTATAATTATATAACACTTTTAAACGGTTTCTTAACAGTTATTAAGTTGGTTCCAAGTGCGATGTTTAAGATTCAGGACTTATCATCATCTGATAGGTTAAGTATAATTGCGATATGAGCCATACTGGAATACGTAATTTGACGATGTTAAAGCTGTTTTCATAAATGTAACCATAAGTGCCAATGGGTTTTTATAATTCCCCACTTGTTTATAGTAATATGCGTTGCAAATTAGTATCCTGATATTTTGTTTAAATATCAAATGTTATGACATTGAGTTATACGACGAGCAAGTTATATTGGGCTTGTAAAATTTACTCATACTAGTACATCGTTTATAGAGAATATTTCTTTTAATGAGTAGAACATGGTCTCAATTTAATCTTTAGAAACACGATGTCTGCCTCATTATTAAAAAATCTGACTGGCTTTCCTGGAATACCAAGCCATGGGTTATCCAACAAACCCGAATATTGTTTTCTTGGGGTCAAATAACCACTCGACAACAAAAGAACATCAGCTTTTATTAAATGAAAAAGCACGTAAATTAAGAATAGCTAACCGATGTGTCAAGTCTTTTACTCCCGACAATGTATTTATGAACTGCATTACATATCTTAGTATTCGTGTGAAAACCGAGATTGGTGTCTCCATGTAAAATAATAGCAAGCGTTGGGATGGAATAATTATTTATTGCATTGATACATTCATCGCAATTATGAGCATAGTGTATACATTCGAAGAAAAAGTGGGACGATGATTTTACTGCTCCACATTTACACAATAGGGACATAGCAATGTTGCCAATGAAAAGATGTTCACTAAATGCACTGCATTTAGTCTTGATTCTTGTGTGTAGTAACTAGGGGCGTCGTTCTCCATATGAAAATAAGGAATTTCGTAATGATTTATCAAAACTTAATTTCTTTTTGAATGAGCTCAGTGTTTCTACATTATGTTTTTTTCATTAGGTATATCTTTCCTTTGGGATTATACCAGTCATTCTGATATCTAAGAATGCCATGTAGCTCCATACTAGTTGTATCGATTATGCTCCAGTACGTTAAATCACCGAATAAAATAAATACGTTGTATATACAAAGGAACTTTAAAGTCATATAAGTTCCAATCTGCATTTATCGTTATTTTTCGATACTTTTTATTCAGTTGCTTTTCATATTGCATTCATCATTTCCAAAGTAAGCTTCATGACAGATGACCAATAAAGACATTAAGCTGAAATATTCGGGATATATGCTGGTGGAAGATTACTGTTATTTAATGTATTAAATCACACTAAGGCTATACGTATGTTTGTGTGGTTGTCTGTAACTTTGCGAGTAAATACAACGTCCCCTTCCTGTCTTATTCTTCAACTTAGGTAATTGGTTAACTAAAATATGCTATTGTTGTGGTAACGAAATAGAGAACATTTCCCCTGAAGGAGGCTTAAACACGTTTAATTTAAATGTCAAACCTAGTCTTGTTCATTAAAGTGTAAACTCCTACTATATTAATTTTGTTTCGGTGAAAACAGACCACAATTTTAATGACAGCGATGATGAAGTACATCAAGGCCTTGGTAAATGTAGGGTTATCAACTGCTGATTTTAAAATTTGTAAATACGTAACATGTTCACATGACGTTAGATCCATATCATGTTAGATATATGATCTCCTTGATCAGATGCATGCAATTATATTGAAACTATGACAACCCTAAGTTACGAACATCCGTTGTATATAACAATACAGAGAAAATGCTAATGCTACTTCCCAATGGTTTGTGTGTTAAATTATTTCATTCGACGGGATGCATAATAATAATACGAGTATATAAACCAATACTATATTCTAATTAATTTAGTGAAATAAATTTTGAAAATAAATAATTTCAGAATTACCAGATACGTCATGTACAGCAAAATATGTTCTTATATGTTATAACTAAGTTTTACTTAAACCGTCAAACGCACGGTGTCTTTCTTTTTATAACAAGCTAACTGGTTTTCGTGAAATATGAAGTCTCCTAAAAAATAAAACCAAACGATACCATTGTTTTCTTAAGGTCAGTATACTGCAAACGAACATGTTGCAGTGTGAAGCAAAAATACCTGTCAGATATTGTCTGAATTAAATGAACATGAACATCAATCAAACCACGATAAAATATAATGTTCACGATATAATATCAAATAACGCGATATTTTCTGATTGTGTTGTATTTCAATCTCTTTTCGGGCATTTTATTCCACTGGTATTCTTTTTCAAAGTCGGCGATTAAAACATGCTAATAGCAACTGATTACGAATAGTAGCAGCTGAAGGATTTATATAATTTTAAACAATTATATGTTGACCATTTTATGTAAAAAGTAAACACAACATCTTCATTGGTTTACGGAATCAAAATAAACCACAACTACAAAAAAAATCCATAAAATAAATGAATGTTGTATAAGTATATTGAATATAGATGTTTATTAGTATTAAAGTGGTTTACTGTTTCACATGTGATGACCTTTAAATTCACATTGTCAGAAAACATTAATGTCTGTTATTATACTGAAACCCGTCATAAAATACAGTGGTTACGGTATATCATTATGTTTAAATAACCATAAATATATAGTATCGCAAAGGTCATCGTATTTATATCTACATTTAAGTATAAAATAACTGCGGTTTTAGTGAAGTCTTAAATTCTAAAGACGATGCTTAAACCTTCAGATTAAAGTTTAATGGGCCGTACAATAACCGCTTGAGTATCATAAAATACCTTTATTGCCGACATTATAGATCATACAGACATATGTGATCTTAAAAATTTAAGTTGGTAATGTAACTGCATTTTCTAGTTGACATGGAGTCGTGGCTTGTTCCTTGAATGTAGTATTCATAACAAAAACAACTGTTAACATCTCTCATACTCACTTTACAAGTTTACATCAAAATGTAGTCGCATTAATTTAACTTATTTTGTGGATATGCCTCTGTATAACGAGTTAAACAAAAGACATGCCTCTGGTTGTAGTTTTGTATCAATAACACTAATATTTAAACTATGCGTATGCTTTCTTTGTAAACACAGTCAATATGATAAAGTTTATACTTTGTCTAATGCGTTATCCGTGTAAATAAATAATGGGCGGAAATCCAACCAGGAGCTCATCGTGTAAAAGCTTCTGTTAACTTGCTATTTCATTCTTTCAACGATGTATAACGTGCACGGCGGCATAATTATTGTCTGTTATATCTAGATAATCTACAGTCGTGTACAGATTTTACAATATAGAATATAGAGTACAGAACAATTCCTCAACATTCAACCACAATTTCACAACGCTTACTAGCTTATATGGATTCGTGTGGACAATGACAACTTGATATTCATTTCTTAATATAATATGAATGTGCTTTGTTTATTAAAATATACGAATAACGTCCACTTAAATAGTTAGCTTTAAAATAACCTGTCATAAAATAACGAGTGAATTTTACAATATAAATGCTTCTTTAAATTACTTTTGAGTTCTAAGTCTTAAGTTTAAGATGTTTTTGCTTTTCAATAATTTGATTTGATATCGAAGATGTAATGGCTTCTGATGTTTTGACCAGACCGAACTGCTGAAACAATTTTCTGGGCGCTTTTATACTCCATCGACCCCAAAAGTGGTCACTGGCCAAGTTTATATGACCCCACCATGAATTTCCCATTTCTGGTCGATCGCCAAAAATAAGTACGCCACGACCAAATATTTGGTCAGCCGTGACGTCAATACACCAAGAAAGTGGTCACGAACGCTCAGAACAGAACTTTGCAAAAATACAAAGCCGTACTGGATTTTATGTGAAAACTTTAATAAAACAATGAGACTTTAAACTAGAAAATATACTGCTTTAAATCCACACGGCACAGTGATTACCGAATATATATTAATGACCTGTTTCATGGTTGGGAAAACAACTGGCAAAAAGAGTGTCAATGCGACCACAATGCAGTGCAACAACATGGCTTCTATTGACTCGACGTGCGAGCGGTGTAACAATATAATTCAAAATTACCGCTTTTATTCAAGGATAAATAATCTGATATAGAGCAAAAATGGAAAGGTACTGACACTCAAAATTGTACTAACTTAAAAATGTGTATGTTCTTAATTAAACAAAGTAAATCGTATGAATTCGATAAACAGAGGCAACGACGACAACAACGACATAGGTTTGAATTTACACTCAAAAGTTAAAATGGATTAATTTATCAGCTATGTCGCTGGTTTGTATGTTTTTCTGTAATATTTACAAGATCACATACACATTTAAAGCATGGCTGTTGACACAAACGTCCAGTGTCAACAACTTTGTAAAAGAATGAAGGCAAGTAAATTGTTCATTTAAAAGTTAATAAAAACAAAGTTGTTTTATATACAGATCATTTCAATAAAGCTATTTAATATATATTAAAACCAATCACTATTATTTGTTTTATATCATTAATATGTTGAAGAAGACATTGAAAGAACTAATGTAATGCCTACAAATCAAAATCTGATTCACATATGATCGGTCACTATATGCCTTGTTCTAGCTTATTAGTTTTAGTTTTTGACTTCGTGATAGGTTATATACAATCAACTAATGTCACGCTACACCTCCAGTGGATGGGTAGTAATACCGATCTGTTGTTTTGTTGTATATTTATATCTTGTTCGACGAGATCAAACACACCTTGTGTCCACTGCCACGTCGTTGGCATAATTATGCAAATTTACATATATACATACTTATCAAGAATAATGATCATAGATCAACCATTTAACTGTTAAAATGCACTAATAAAATCATATATTTCCAAACAAATACTGCATGTATACCCAATCACTTTTTGTAACATTAATGTACGTGAACAAGATCGACAATGTGTTCACCCTTGGTTTTATATCATGCACGTCTGATGTGTACATATTTGTTGTATTTGAACTGGTGCAATCTGCTTTGATGAATATTTCAAGCAAACAAAGGCTTATCAATGGCATCCGGTTAACCGGTTAACCGCTCGAATAACAAAACCGTTTAACCGGTTACTGCTTTTTCTTATCATTGCCATCCATACTTTAAAATCATTATTTTTAAAAATAATCATTACACATCGGTACACATTTCAGTATGAATTTTCCTTAAACCTTTGTCTCGATTAATATCGAATGAGAAATTATAAACAGGCAGCCTAGTGTATGTTAATGCAAAAACATTCACGTTATTATTGTTGCTAGAAAACTGTCAGAAAGGAAATCCAGTCAGCATGTTACCCTTCATATTACTGGAGTCAAACTGCTTCCGTTGACTTATTAAAGGCACGTTTCAAATGATCTAGATTTACAATGTACATGACGTTGTGAATAATGCTTACATGTTTTCACTTCAAGGGACAACTTGGCGGGTTCTAACTTTTGACAGCATTTATATATACATGAAACACTTGGTTGCATACATACTGATGGGAGAACAACACGTACAGACGACAAGTAATGTAAAGTGCGAGTAGAATAATTATAACAAACATGTGCAGAATTAAATATCATATTTATTCCTTGTACTTGGTTGATGCGGTAAACAGTTAAACATTCGAAAATGTATGTAATACTCGAAAACTAAAGAGAATATATACATATTTGCAGAAGTCAATTGAGCAATGCGTATTCTGTTTTACACATTAGGAATGGGTCGTAATAACAATTTTGTCAAGTTAGTTAAAAAGAATAGTAAACTATAGTAATAGTTTGTTGCACTCTTACCTTAATGGATGAAATTTCGTACGCAAGAATTGCTTTTGTGGATGGCAATCCTGTAAATCTACCAAACGTTCAGTTCAATGTTCATATAAATCATTGGGACTGTCATTAGGCATCGATTCTGGCGCAGAAGTGGCGTTGCAAATTCACGAAATTATCTTGGCAACGTTAGCCAAATGAACAGGATTTAATATGTTTGCATAACGAACTCATTAAAACACAGACACAAAATTTAGCAAGTAGGTTTGTGCATCCTTATTAATGGCGATCTGTAAAATCTTAATCACAAACATGTACGAATGTCTCTATTTGGTCTCTATTTAAGCCAGGGTTTCCCGCAGGCCTGTTTTGCTCGTCGGGCGTGACATGCCTTCAAAGCAGTTAGTCATTTGCTGACATGCTTAAATAACGCCGACATGCTTTAATTTTCAAAGCGACAACCCTTAATCCCTTTATCTATTACACCGATCTTTAATCACAGGCCCATACACGAACGCCGTATTGATCGATAAGGTCCAACTTCCAACAGTGTTATTGACAAATGACTGAACTGTGTAGCCCCGTCCACAACGATCTCATTAGCCAATCATATAAGGCGACTTTTAGGGCGGAGTTTATACCTTACTTACTACTAAAAACGTGTTTGACAACAAATATATTGCGAAATTATTAACCTGACACTCATGAATATTCCGTCTTCAATCGGGATTTATTTATAGATACTACGACAAGTATCAAACGTATCATAGCCCTTTCTAAAATGATAATTAATATCGTGTAGGCTTACATATCATAAAGGAAGAATGGTGTAGTGGAACAAATGCCGCGCTTGCAATGCGAAGTTTTGAGTTCGAGTCCCGGCGTAGACATTTTACAAACATGGGCATTTTGACCATTGTTATTATAATTATTAAACGAAACTGGCACTTTACATGTAAAATTACTTTCTGTATGAATAATACACACATAAAAGAAATAATATTAATTAGATCAAATACAAATATTAAAAAATGATTATGATACATTTTTTAAATTAATATCTCGTGATCTGCATATTTTAAGAATAACTAATAAAATTTTACAAAGGTCGCTGTCAGTAAGAATTGAACACGGTCCGATTGCGTGGGGCCGTAGCACTTATACCACGCCACCATAACATACCACTCTCGCTGCCCCGTATTTAAATCTATATCAACATAAATTCCAATAACAGAAACTCTTCCAAAAAACGCAAACAACCGATCACAATTACGTGTTGTCACGAAGATTAATGAGTGTCAGGTTAATAATTTCGCACTACACTAGCGTTGACGGGAAAAGTATACAGGCATTTTAAAACAGTTGATTATTATATTTAACGTTTTTTTTTATCCCGGTAATTTCCTTATCCATTTTACAAATTGACAATCAAAATTATGGAAACTAATAATGTAATATAGCGCCTCACTTTAAAACACAATTTAACGTCGTCAAACGTAATTTTGTTATCATAAACACTGCAATTAAGCACGTGACCAGTACACGCACGTTTTTCATGAGGCACCCGTGACCTTGTGCATGGCAATTTTCGCGCACTCTTAAAGCAAAACATGCTTTTTACATGGAGATACGGGCCCGTATTTTATGTCGATTAGGACCCGCATATTCAAGTATTTTGATTTTATTCTGCTTTTAATGTCCGAATATAGTATAACTGACATAAATTATTGATTACTTTTGCATCCGAAAACAATTAATGAAATAAAAAATAGTTTTTGAAAAAAACGAGCGGTCATAACAAAATTTCAAGGCGGAAAAAAGCTCGGTTTTTCAACGAATCTGAATACCATGTATGATTGAAAATTAATTCCATAAAAAATGCAGCCTAGTATTTTGATGTACACTGTCTGCAAAGGAGTTAGGTCAACACGTTTTTTATTCAGTTAAGAAAACCGCGGTAGGTGCGATTTTAGTAGGATAAATATTTTTAATAATTTCAGTTTTATAAAAGTAAGAAATCCCAAATTAAAGATACTTCAAAGAGAGGTGCTGGTCGAGCATTAGGCTAGGTAGTTTAAGCAATAAAGGGCCGTAGTTAACGCGACACTGCCGATTTGATCGCTGCCGGGATTTCGAACGTCGTAGCCGATTTCGGAAAGGTGGGGTCGCCCGATGCGGCCGTTTTGGGGGAGTTGGGTTCGAGCGGTGCAGCCAATTCCGGGGACGTGGGGTCGATCGTTGAAGCCTATTTCGGTGAGCTGGAGTCGGGCAATGCTGCTAATTTTACAGATATGGGATTCAAACGGAGAGGGAAATTTCGGGGGGAGGGGGCTAAGGGGTCGGATTGGGACGATCTCGTGGGGGGGGGGGTGTCAAGCCGACTTTTGTCGCGGGCGGTGGTGTACGGGATGCCGTCATGCCTTCAAGAAATCCTGCGGGAAACCCTGAAAGCATACATGCATGTTATGACCAACCCAAGGCAGAAGCTTGATTTCTTTCGGATAATGTTATCAGAACGTGACCCCTAATACGAAGTCATAACATCCTTTCAGACAATAGTATAGTATGGGATGATGTGATATTCTGTAATAAGGTTGTTATATACTTGTATGCATATTAATTGACATACACTTAACAAGCAATATATAGCATATACCCGTTAAAATTGTAGAAAAGTGTGTATTAAACCATTGAAACTGAATGACGAGCGTTTTGTTTCATTTTCAATTAATTATGACTATTTTGTTTTGTTAATAGCGAGCAAAACTCTTGTTGCCCAGCCCCTCTGATTTTTGTTTTAATATCTGATTTAAAAAAAAAATTCTTTGAACTTTATCAGAAATATGTTCAACTGCTTGTAATGTTTTCATCAATAGGATCATTTTTCACAGCGGTGAACGTAATTAAATACGGATTGCAGTCTTCAGTTTGACTACAAGACAAGGAAGATATTCAGTTTGTCTACAATACAAGGAAGATATTGCAGACAAATCGTATTGTTTTAACAAATCGTGATTGCTAATTCTGAATAAGTGATAAAGGAGCTTGCATATCTAACCAGACACAGCAATATATAGCTCATTATATATCTCTCGGAATACAAACCTAGTTTGTAATAATGCCCAATCTAGATACAGCACGCAACGTAATTAGATATTAATTAATCTGATTTATTTCGCTTACCATTCAACCGCCAACACAGCTGGTTGGATCGCAATACTCTGTACTAAGACAACGTATACCGTATTTCTTGTAAACTTGTCATTCCTTATTTGAGGCGTGTCGTGGAAAACAAGGTCTTACTGCATATGCGTAAAGTGTCGTCGCGGATTAGCCTGTGCAACGAAGTGTAAAATAACAGTCTCCATACACTACATAACCAATCGGTGAGATCAACACGCCAATGGTCAAACGACTTTGACACGCCAAATTCATCTAGCACCTTTATACGTTTTGCAAAATTTATGATGTCGGTAATAGGGTATCCATTAAGTAATTAGGGTAAGTGTAGTAGGACACGTTTATAGCTTCTGAATCGTTCGGACGTTTGGATACGCGTCCGTTCATTACGAATTCTCCGATTGTTTCTTCCTCGCGTAGATGTGTAATGCTAGAAAGATTATGGCAGGTTACTGATGCGAATATAAATTCTTCGGGACATATAAATCTTTCAGCAAGTGATGAAGACGTCATTTATAACGATGCTTTCCAGTGAACGTCGACACAAAGCATTCCCTTTATCGTTTTCTAGCTATGGGACTATGGGGCATTTATTTGAATAGTTATTTATAACCTTTGCACACTTTCTCTTTATAAAATAAAAAATACGTTATAATGAGTTCGCAATCATTGTTTATTTATATTGTATTTTCACTTTTTGCGCGTGAGTCAATGAATATTTTCACAGCCTATACACTGCATTGTTTTAATTAATCATTATGGCATCAATGTTAGTGGCGAAAAGTGTCATAGTGTCCTTTGCAAATTGCCTTTTACTGAAACAAAAGAAATACATTTTTACTATGGTTATGCTTTTTTGAATCAATTAGATAATACATATGTACAGCATCGAACTATGAAAATTCCATATGTGTGTCGATAAAACAACAAAATGGGTATAAGAATATAGAATTACAAAGGGCTTGTCCGCAAGTTGATAAGCGTATCTATTGACTACTATTTATTTAAGACAATATCGAGAAAGCAATTTCCAGCTGCATATACGTAATACGTAATTGGATAATGATATAAATTAAATGGCAAACGATTGGTTATCGGAGAGAAATGCTCATTTATCTTAAATGAACAAAAAAGTGAAAAAAAATTATTCAATATAGGACAACGGTTGCGAATTGTTATTACAACGAATATATTGTACGAGTAATAAAAACGTTACGGTTAAAAAGCTTCGTCATTTAAATCAAGCAATTATTATACAAGAATTACTACTAGTACATTTTTGTTCAACAAAATATTATATTTGTGTGAAAAGTTGTCCTGGAAATGAATTCCACTAAAGTGTCTTGACAATGTGCCCATGTTTTGCAACACGCTTATAATAATAATCGCTATCAAAGAGGCAACGTGTAACAAAATACGGTCTTGCATATACAGGTGATGGGTGTGCTGTTGGTAACACGGGATTGGAGCAGAGGAATCTTGTGTATATGACGTAGTCGTTGCATGCATATAGCTAGGGGTAGTACTAAAGTGTGGTGACGTCCTAGCCCCCGTAGTGAATAGACATAGAAAATAAACATGTAAACCACCATACGATCTTGATTTGTCAATTAGAGGCAGTAACACAGGGAGGTGTTTCAAATGTTCAAGATAACCTTCCGTCGATATGTAAAATACATCGGTACCAAAGCGGCAAAGACCATATTGAGAAAGCATTATGTCGCAAGGCATTACATACAATTAAATGTATCCCAATAGAGAATCTAAAACAGAAGAATCATCGTCACTGCCTACACGTTTATGATGACATATATGTACTGTTTATATAATATGAGCAATTTCACATTATTCCTACAATGTCTGGAATCTGTATTAAATTTCATGTTTCATATGATGGATAATAATGTCCCAAAATATCCCCAAAATTACATTATTGGCTTTAATGTTGCGATGTTATGATTTTTGTTTCAGATTAATAACATTTCACAGTCAGATAACGCAAAATTAATTTTGAAAATAATATGCATAATACCCAGCGAACCTCACTTTCTCTATTAAAGGAATATTGTCATTTTACATCGGACGTGATACTAGAATTACATTAAATTTAGTACATTACGTAGTTTATGTTGATTTAAATTTGAATCAAAACGTTAAAGTAAATTATTGATCTTACCTGGTGGGTAATAATTGTCAATTTAGTGTACTTGTGTAACAAACCGTGTTTTGAATACCTGTAATAACGTTTAGAATGTCGAATTACATTTGTAAATAAAACGTTAAAGCAGAAATTGAACAAAATATAATGTATTGGATTTACTTTTCGTTCGTCAACATATCTACTTTAAACCATAACACAATACATAATATGCGGTATAAGCCAATGTAAATACGCATTCAAAAACAACACTAGTTCGCATTGGTCAATGTTTTAACAAAAACCTTTGGTTGAGATGGAAAACTATCAAAGGCCATAGGGCCAAGTCATTCCTCTAAAACATTGACTTTTTTGAAAGCTGATTTAAATTAAGACGATATTCCAGCTATAATACAAGAGTAAATCAGACCGTAAAATTCCTTGGAGACGTTGAGTGTCATCCATAGCAGTTAATAGCCTCCACAAGATATTTACGAGTGAACATGACTGTAGTCTGAATTTACAATGGGAACGCGTTCATTGTATCATTTAAGCACTGCAAACTACATTACCGTTTGTCATTAAATGTTTTTATTTAAATTACAAGCATTTCTTGATATGACATTTAATTGGGCATATATCTTTACATTATTTCCACTAATATTGTTATCCCTAGCTATTGTTAAAAGATTTAGGGAAACGTCTTTCCTCTTATGCTGACGAATTGCAAAAGCAAAGAATAAATAATCGACTCTTGTCCGAGTAAGAAACATTGTACTTAAATTAATTCTCATTGGAAATTGTGAGATTGTGCACGTAACATAGAAATTATATACAAATAAATACATTATTTAACGATTCACAGTAACAATACTTTTACATATGCATGGCTTCGATTTAACTAGCACATTCACTGGCTTTGCAATGACCTCATCGACGAGTGCACATGTTCCTGATAATATCACTGAACTACTTCCGATAATTATAGTAATTCCAGCTTAAATTGTATGTTCTTAAGACATTCGACTCCATGCTTCATACATAACAGCACAATGCGTTCGAGATTTAAGGGTAATAGCACGAATTAGCCAGAAGAAAACTAAAGCAAATAACCACAACTGCATCGATGTAATAACCTAACACTTTTCACAAACTGGTGTTACCATTCCAATGCTGTAGCTATAGGAAACATATTACTAAATTAATTTTGTTATTGGGGCATATATGCTATCCAAAGGTATACTTTAACTATCACAGATTCGTATACTGACTATTCCTGATACAAAATATATGAAAACCCACTAGTTGTTTTTCCAGTTGATTTTTAATAAAATAAATATACTTTACAACAGTATGACCCTCAAATTACCGTCTTTAACTTCCAAAGCAAAATCTAATAACTCCGTCGCACGCGGAGACAACTCATACATCATCTAGAATCGCGTGCGTTTCCTGTATCGAATAAGATGTATAATGAGTATAACACTAAGCAAATGGAGCGCCCTCGAGCCATTGGGTGTGTGTGCTTTCAGTTAATAAACGCGCAACTGTCAACACAAGGACAGTCTTCGTATTTTATCGTATTTCAATAATGTAATAAGAGATACTCATGTGATGTCAATATGATCAATCCGAAAATGCAAGCTAATACATGTAGAATAATTTATCATATTAAGCAAAACTTCGTCGATTTAATAACCTGACACTATTCACACCATTATGCGACTCTCCAAATGTTGTAGTTAAATTAAATCGTATTATTTAAATTGTTTATTGGGAAAGCCATGCTATGTAAAGGCATTAATTGAATAACAGTTATTCGTATTTTTAATATATTTCAGGAAGAGGATATCAAATTATTTTTAAAAAAAATCACGAAAACTCAATAGTTGCTATTTCTGCTTTGTTTGTTACAAAACAGCTTTGCTTTAAAATAGACGGAGACAAATTATATTTATTCTAGAATCGCGTGCGTTTCCACTATCGGATAAGATGTATTATGGGTATGACGCTGAGCAGATGGAGCATCCTCGAGTATTTGAGATCGTGTACATTGTGTTTATAGCCGTCATATTGCATCGTATTTCAATAATAAACATTATGTTTTCATTAATTTCTACAGTTAGCAACTTTTTGTCGAATGTCATTTTAGTAGAGACATCTAGAGTTTTCATAACTCTTACAAATTGCCTGACGCTCTTATTTCACATATGGCAATATGTAGGCTAATATGCCATTTATAAGGATGTGATTTGTATATGATCAATTGGAAAATTCAATTTCGCATGAAGAACAGCCAAAAGCGATTGACAAATATAGCCGACATAAACATATGTTTACAAGTATTCCGTTCGTGTATCTTCTTGTAATTTTCAATACAAGCAGTGTGATTGTGAAAAGTGGTAATACTAATTAAATATAGCACACTATCTCACAATCAAACGTGTGAGTTCATGCGTACAGAAATGTTTCCGAAATGTACTTTCAAATAATGGCACGTTGCTTCTGGTTATTTAAAGCTTTCTCCTTACCCCGTATTCACAATCCTATTCTTATACTAAGTATAATAAAATAAAACAATATTATTGAAAGTGTTCTGTTGAACAAGTGCTGTACATTTGAATCTTACTTGGTATTAACTTACTCTAATCACAACATTCTTTATTTAGAACTAGTTGTTTCTGCCACTAGCAACATCGTTACATAACATAACTGTGATTGGAGAAGTATTTTATTTGTTCAAAGTCTGTTCTTTATTTATACGCACAAGGACGGGCTGGTGAACACGTGGCCTGAAAATGCGCAACATTCAAATGCAGCAAACTTTGGAAAATGCAGTGGCAGTGGTTTGATTGACATACAAACTTGCGTGTGATCAAGACGGTTTGAAAAAAAGAGAAGAGAGAACTGAATTTTAAATGTGATAACATATATTTACAGCGCTGTTGAATTCAAAATCCTCTTCCTGCCTTAGAAAACTGAGTGCTCCAATTTCGCGCTGAATACGTTGGCTGATTTTGCGGTGTGTTATTTCTCCACATAATTCCTCAAATATCTGTATTAAATCTGAAAAATTAATTGCCACGCATAATTTATTCAAATAAATCATTTGCGCAAACAGATGAACGCTTCTATCGTTGTCGTCAAAAATGTAGAAGGCGTTTCTGGCGTATATCTTATAGTACATTTCATGTGCGAATCTTGAAATGTCATGTGTAAAAAAAAAGAGTTCTTTTTTTAAGTTAATTAAACAACTGAATGTTGAATATTAATACACAATTTCTGAATGTGATAAAAAACATATAATAAAGATGACTGCTTAAGATAACGAGGTTGATATATCCTCTATGATTTATGGTATTCATGTCTGCAATTTATCATTGATAAAATATAATAACTCTATGTGCACCACAAATCAAACAGTACCTAATACTGGTGCCATTGATTTATGCCAAGTATTTGAAACAATCCATTATTCGGTATAATAAATATCTGTCCATGGCCAGTGTGATTTTCTGATGCAAATGACAAATATTATTCCAGAATCACACACCAGTTTGCGCAGCGTTTTATTTTGTATTGGGGGCACTTAATCACTACAAAAAAAACTTATGTTGCCATAAATCACGTAGAATAATACCGGTTGTTGCATAATCAAGTTAAAGATATTTTGTTTTTATTTTTCATAACCAAGACAAATATAGGATTAAAGATAAATCATTGTAAACATGACATACAGTGTATGTCTATTCGCATATAGAAAAGTGATGCATGTATACACATTAACTACGGTCAGTATTTCATATTGGAATCAAATGGCTGATTGTCTCTACACGGCCGAGTGAAGGATTCCTGCAGAACCAATGCCAATCTTCAGTTACTACATGTAACAACTGCGGTATTTAACAATACATTGTTTATGCAACTTCACAATGGTTTGTCTATTAATTTTATAATTTAATTCGATGTGATGCAAATGTATCTTCTTCGCAACTTAGTGAAATAAATGTTGGCGATTTTTATTTTCAAAAATACTGGAAACAGCGACAATAGCAAATCTTTCTCTAGCTGGTTATATGTATACTAATAATATAGTTGAATTCCGTCTTCATAAACAGAATGTCCGACTTGCAAAAAATAACAATCTGACTGGTTTTCGAGGACTACCAAGCCTTGGATTATAAAACAAACAATGCTATTGTTTCCTTAGTGTCTTATTACTAGAAAAGAACATATTTATGTCTGAAACTATTTGTCGGATATAGTCTGAATTAAATGAACATTAACACCAGTTTAAACCCTATAAAATATCGTCTTGGCGATATAATATGAAATAACGCCGACAAAACAGGTTCTTTTTGCCAATACTATTGGGGAATAAGGCAATGTTTTATGTTGAAGTTCTTGTTGGTAGTAGTTCATATATAAACCTGTATGTGTTTTAAATTACTATAGGGATATAGAATTTAACGTGTGTATTTGTCCGATAAATCCTAAAATAAAATGTATATTTTCGTCTGTGAGAAATGCTGACGTAATCGCCATAATGAACAAATATATGAATTATGGTATCTTGTAATCACAGGAATATTGTACGTCTCTCATATATATGTGTGTGTGTGTGTGTGTGTGTGTGTGTGTGTGTGTGTGTGTGTGTGTGTGTGTGTGTGTGTGTGTGTGTGTGTGTGTGTGTGTGTGTGTGTGTGTGTGTGTGTGTGTGTGTGTGTGTGTGTGTGTGTGTGTGTGTGTGTGTGTGTGTGTGTGTGTGTGTGTGTGTGTGTGTGTGTGTGTGTGTGTGTGTGTGTGTGTGTGTGTGTGTGTGTGTGTGTGTGTGTGTGTGTGTGTGTGTGTGTGTGTGTGTGTGTGTGTGTGTGTGTGTGTGTGTGTGTGTGTGTGTGTGTGTGTGTGTGTGTGTGTGTGTGTGTGTGTGTGTGTGTGTGTGTGTGTGTGTGTGTGTGTGTGTGTGTGTGTGTGTGTGTGTGTGTGTGTGTGTGTGTGTGTGTGTGTGTGTGTGTGTGTGTGTGTGTGTGTGTGTGTGTGTGTGTGTGTGTGTGTGTGTGTGTGTGTGTGTGTGTGTGTGTGTGTGTGTGTGTGTGTGTGTGTGTGTGTGTGTGTGTGTGTGTGTGTGTGTGTGTGTGTGTGTGTGTGTGTGTGTGTGTGTGTGTGTGTGTCCGTTTGTTTTTTATATGTAACTTATTTTGTTGCATAAAGTGACTGTATTTCAATATTTAGTTCAAACATTATATTCCAATAGACATTTTCATTGTTTTGCTACCAACATTTCGGCTATTCGCCAGCTGTCGTAAATCAATTCCATTCATCGTTAATCAAAAGCACGTCACGTTGTGTAAAACAGGTTAACTGTTATACACGTTAAACGTATGTGATAAGATATTTTTGTTCAAGATGTCTGAGATTGAAAAACACGCTAATATCATCGGAACGTGCAACCGCCCGCCAGAAAAATACAGATCACCTTACTAACTGAGACTTTGATCTATATATAAAAACCAATGCAAAGGAATAACGCAAACACGATTCTACATTGATTACCAATAAACACGCAATTCCTGGTCAGTAGGTTGTGTTGTAATAAGAATTGTGTGCATACGTTTTGTTATTAAATAATGCAAATATCAAATAAAATTCGTATGTTCTTGTGTAATTTTCTACGTTAGGGTTATTTAATGTGTACGAATCTCTGTATTCAGATTAACGCATAATCATATCTTAAAATTGTTGAATATGATAAGCACATGAAATTCAATATGATTACTGGCAACTTAGTGAGAGAGATATTTTAATACAATTACATGTGGGCCATTTCATATAAAAACAAAAACAACATGACCTCGGCATTGGTTAAAACGTAATCAAAATAAACCAGGACTACATGTTTAAACAATTCCAAGCGAGAGGTGTAAATGTACAACAAATGTATACATTATAAACACGTAATAAAGCGTGTTATTATATTAAGCACAGTTTTATTGATCTTGGCAGTGGTTGGCGAACCGAAATATGTGTAATATTTTCTAACGTTACATTTTTGGTCGAAAAATAGCAACTTACTATTTATTCATAATTCATGTCCTGGTTCCGCGCTTTATACGAGCGGTGTGTATTACATGCAGCACGCGAACCAGTCATAACATCCGGTTGACAAATAATTACGAAATGGCGATCGAATAAATTGTTAATGTGTTGAGTGCTATAAATGTGCAGCGGTGATAGAAAAGCAACATGTGTTTTGTTACCTGTGTAATTGTTGTAAAGTTAATTGCGTACTAAATGCTTAAAATATGTTACTGAATGTGTGTTCATTTTTAAATGTGTTCATTTCTTAAAATGCAGGTATTTTGAATTGTTAACAAATTGCTCGAACCCTGAGACTACACGTACGAGTCAAATATGTGTATGTTGAAGATACAGTGATCATCTAATAAACACTTATTCATAAGTGGGTGTATTAATTTTTACAAATAATTAGCTTTTAAGTCAATATACCAAGACTTTTAAACACTTTAAACTTTGCCATTTTACTGAAACCCATCATTAACTAAAGTTTAACGATATATCGTAATGTCTAAATAAACGTAAATAATTATCGCAAAGGTCATTTTATTTATATCTACATTTAAATCTGATATAATTGCTGTTTCAGTGACTATAAAACTACAGGATATTTAAAACTTCAGATTTGAGTTTAATGTGCCTTACAATAAGCGCTTGCGTAACACGAAAATAATAGCAAACATGTATAGATCATACAGACCTATTTTAATACTGCAAATTTAAATTGGTAATGCAAATTCATTTTCTTTTTGGAATAGATTTATTGCGTGTCCCTTGTGTAGTCGCATTTCATTTAGATGAACAACATTAATGGATTTACCTCTGTATAACGACTTTTAAAATAGTTGAACGAAAATACATGCCTTGAGTTTTTAGTTTTGTATCAATAACATGCATAATTAAATTAATTGTACTCAATTAATGTTAAGACAGTCAATATTTGGTATATTTTAAAGTAAGTCTAATGAGTTATCAGCGCAAATAAATAATGACATCCAGTCAGAATCGCATTATATACCAGCTTCTGTATGTTCGACGTATAGCGTGCACGGGGGCATATTTTATATGTTATATTTTTACATAAAAGGGATTCATTAGCTCTTTTATTATATTTAGGATTGTATTTAATTATATCAATGCACTGTACTACAGTAAACTACATATTTGAAACTTGACGTGTAGCAATAACACGATTAAATATATTCTAACCAAAGACATTGAAAGAACGAATTGTATGCCTAACCAGTACCTCGTCGTTGGCAAAATTAAGCGATTGTATGATCATAGTTCCCCCCATTTAACTGTTAAAAGGCACTAAATTAAATGAGCTGATGTATTGTCAAACAAATAGTGCATGTATACCCAAACATTGTTTTTAAAATTCATGTTTATAAATAAAATTGCTAATTTGTTCGCCCTTGCTCTTGTATCATGCACGTCTGATGTGTACGTATTTTTTGTATTTCAACTGGTGCAATCTGCTTTGATGAATATTTCAAGCACGAAACAAGCTTTTCAAACCATTGGTTTTGCAAATAATAATTCCACGTTGGTACCCCTTTCTGTATTAATTTGCCTTTGACCTTTACCCGATTAATATCGTATTAGGTATTATAACAGGCAACCTAGTATAAGGTAATGCAAACACATTCAAGTTATTAACGTTGCTAGAAAATTGTCAGAAACGAAATCCAGTCGGCATATTACCCTTACTATTTCTTGCGTCAAACTGATTCCGTCGACTTGGTGCGTTAATAGAGGCACGTTTGATGGTGAATAGTGATTCTGCGCTTTCACTTCAAAATAGTAATAATATTTCAGACTGTATTTATATATAACAATGTACTGTAATAAGGTACACTACATATTTAAAAGATGACGTTTAGCAATAACACGATTAAATATGTTCTAACCAATCACTATTATTTGTTTTGAATCATAGGTTGGTAAAGACATTGAAAGAACTACTGTTATGCCGACAAATCGGAATCTGACTGATGTGTTATTGGGCACTAAAGGGTTTGATCTAACTTTTAAGTTTTAGTTTAGTACCTCGTAACAGTTTCTTTACAATCAACCAATGTCACGCTCCACCTCCTTTGGAAAGATACTATAACCGATTTGTTGTTTTGTTGTAAATGTATATCTTCTTTGACGAGGTCAAACAGACCATTGTGCCCATTGTCTCGTCGTTGGCATAATTAAGCAGGTTTACATATATACTTACTTATCAAGAAAAATGATTTATAGTTACCCCATTTAAATGATAAAATGCACAAACAAAATTATATATATCCAAACATATAGTACATATATACCCACTCACTGGCTGTACAATTATTAAAAGTATATGAACACTATTGATAACGTATTCGCCTTTCATTTATATCACGTTTGCCCGATGTATACGATTTTGTATTTGAACTGGTGCGGTCCGCTTTGATGAATATTCCAAATATGCACATCTCTTTAAAACCAAGATTTAGCTAATAATAATATACATGAGCGTTGGAATACATTTCAGTATCAATATTCCTTTAACGTTTGTTTTTATTAATATGATATTAGGAACTATAACAGGCAGTATATGGTAAGGCCAAAAAAAATAGTTCCAATTCTGGTCTCCTGCCAAAAAAAATATGGTTCGGTAGGTAGGGCATTTATTTTATTTTATTTCATTTTAGTATGATGGGAGAATGGTTTGTGTTGTACACCGTAACAGTCTTTTTCAGTCAAAAATGTAGGGTCGGCAGCAAAAGTAAAGGGTCGGTCAAAAGACCACAAACGGGACTATTTTATTTTTGGCCCAATACAAAATTATTTAAGTTAATAACGTTGCTCAAAACTTTCATAAAATAAATCCAGTCTGCATGTTATCCTTCATATTACTGGCGAGTTCGCGCGTAATTAAAGGCACGTTTCAGATAATCTAGCTCTGCAGGGTATATGGGTCGATTGTGAATTCTGATTCTGATTCAGATTCTGCACTTTCACTTCAATATACATCTTGGCGGGTGTTGACTGTTTTTATATAATGTTTATAATGACACAATGGTGCATTTATTCCGTGAACCTATTTGATAAATGGATTGTATACATCCATGAAGGTGAGTAATTATCAACAGAAAACGTAAATATAGAATGATTTGCTGATGTAATATTAGCCATTTTAAATATTTTTCAAAGTGTTAGTCAATATACTAGTTAGCAGTAAGTCAATAGGAACGGGTCGTAGTACTATTTTCTCAAGCTAGTTAAAAAGGATAATAAACTATTCCGATGTAACAACAGTTCGTTGCATTCGTTATTTGCATGAAATGTCGTACGCAAGAATGGCTTTAATGTTATCACCGGGACAACTGTCGAACGTAGAGATAGGTTTCGTGTTTGAAAAAGTCCGTTATAGTAACGCAAGAATGGCTTCTGTGGATTGCAATGCTGTAAATCTATCAACATTTGATCAATATTCATAGAAAACCTTGGTACTGTCAGTCGGCACTGATTTTGACACATAAATGGTGTTGCAAATGCTCGAAATTCTTTTGGCAACTTTAGCGACATTAAAAGGAAGTAATATGTTTGCATAACGGGGGCATTAAAACACACACACACACACACTTAAACATTTAGCGAGTTGTTTGTATGCATCTCCACCTAGGGAGCCTAAACTAAAAACATATACGTGTGCAAACGTATCAATATAGCTTATTTGGCGTACATACATGTTATGACCGGGACAATTGTCGAACGTATAAATAGGTTTCGTGTTTGAAAAAGTCCGTGATAGTAAATGTGACTAAAAAACGAGTTCACGTGTTCAACCGGCATCTAGTTAGAGGGATTTAATGCATGTGACTTTGTGCAAAGTGCTACTTTAGTTGATAATTAGACATTGATTGCATATGACAGGATGGAAACGGTAGCATGGTCTGATAATTAGACATTGAATTACACGATAATTTTGCGCACATGCTATGTACGTGTTTAATGTAACCTAAAACAAGCATCTGAAGACAGACATTTCATCAGAACGTGACCACTTAAATACGACGTCATCAGATCCATGGAGTTTATATTATAGAAGCGTCAGAGGGGGTTTGTGTAACAATTTTGATATATGTAATCTATATTTAATGACACACAAGCACTATATAGTACCTACCTGCTGATATTTAATTTAATTTGGGCACAACATGATATAATTAGGTCTCTCGAAATACAGATTCAGTTTGTAAGAATAATAATCTATCTAGATACAGCACCCAACGTTATTACATATTAATTATTCGTTTTTGTCGGTATACTGGCGTTTTCACCTCTTACCATTTAACCACAAATACAGCTGTCGGGCTCTTTTGTAAAGTCGTCAATCTGTTGTTCATATGTAATTGAATAGCGATCTTGCAAACTATTGAATAAATTCAGGTTTGTTATGGGAGACAGTGTATCGTTTTGAATAATATGAAAAACGTATTTTCTTTATGCCGCTATAAAGGGTACTAAACAATGCTGAAATGTGCTATATAAATGCGTTTCTAAATTTGAACAGTTACATCAGTTATTATCCGTACAACATTTCTACTTTTCCAGATATATCTGTAGCACTGGAAAATGCAAAGAATAACGGTAAAAAACTAACTCACGCTGATTCATGTTTTTAAGCTACTGACCATAAGTAAACCTAAACTCCTTACTCTTAATCTGAGAGCATCTTCAACTCAAAGACTTGCATAATTAGTTTGTATCTATGTTATCCTTTAGTTATATATAATATAAATAACGTATGTGTGTGAAAAAGGCGTCTACTCTTTATTATTAAACATGCGTTTGCAACGAAGTGTAAACTACCAGTCTCCATGCACTAAAGGCTCGGTGTGGTCATCATATTAATCCGATGGTGAACTGCTGACATACTGTTCTCCAGAACAAGGCTTTGAAATGAACTCATGCATCAAATACCTCGAACGCCAATGGTCAAAAGAATAGGGACGCCACATTAATCTATCTCTTATTTAATTTTCTGCAAAATTATTTCTGTAAGTGATAGGTTATCGATCGAAAAATTGTGGTTATTGTAGTAGAACATTTGTATAGCTTCTGAATCAATTCTGAACGATAATGTCTGTAAAGGTTTCAGAGTTGGACACTTGTCTGTTCATTATGAATTCCCCCATTGTTTCATCCTCACGTAACTGTGTTATGCTAAAAAGAGTATGGCAGGTTACTAATGCGAATATAATCCGTCTGGACATACAATGTGAACATAAGAATATTTCAGCCAGTGATTAATACGGGTCGACAGCTATCCAGTGAACTTCGTTACAACGCATTCCCTTTATTGTATTCTTAGCAATGGGACTCTGCATGTACTTGAAAAGTTATTTATAACCTTTGTACACACTTCCTGTTCTATACAAAAACTCACACATTTACTTTATTTGAGTACGCTAACATTGTTATTGTATTTCCGTTTTTTGCTTGTTAGTCGATGAACATTTTCACAGGGAACGCAATTCGCTTTTTTAATTAATTATTATGGTCTTAATCTTAGAATTTATCGTGTCGAGACTCCTAATGTCGGACCTTTCCATATCACGAATAGTGTCCTTTGTTAATTGCGTTTTACTGAAACAAAAGAAATACAGTGTTATTATGCTTATGCTTTTTTTAATTCAGTTAGCTAACAAATATTGTCGACATCGAAATACTAAAATGCTATATGTGAGTCGATAAAACAACATATTTTGTATTTGGACCAACATTACATTTCTAAAGTGATGACCATGAAAGTAGAATGCGTTAGCTATTATTTATTAACCAAATATCGAACCTCAAAGGTCATTGACGTTATTTCAATAGTTTGCCTGTAACTGATTACAGTGTCAAATGGCTTCTATTCATTTTGGACCAAATCGAGAAAGCAATTTTGTATCTCCACGATTATTCGCTATCAAAGAGGCAATGTTCAGGAGAACCTTCCGTCAATGTGTAAAAATACATCGGTACCAAAGAGGCAATGACATAGCGAACAGTATGTTTCAAGGCATTAAATACAATGTCTTCCAATGGAGGAATTAAAACAGAAGACTCATCGTCACTGCCTACACGTTTATGATGACATGTATGTACTGTTCCTACAATGTCTAGAATCTGTATAATATGTCATGTATCATATCATGGATTGTGATGTCCCAAAATGTCCGCAAAATTATACAATAGGCTCTGTGTGAAAGGGCGTGTTGAGATGTTAATGAATTTTCTTTTAGAATAGTAATATTTCAAAGTCAGATAACGCAAACCTAATTATGGAATTAATAGTCATAATAACCAGCGAACGTAAATTTCTACATTAAAGCAATATTGCCATTTTACACCAGATATGATAACCAGAAACTGAATCGACGAAATTGCATGAAATGTTGCGCATATAAATTTGTCGTACTTCATGATCAACTCGTGTAAAAATGTCCTACCTATTCATACTAGCAGCACTGATGCTTACCTGGTCGGTCGTTGTTGACAGGCACCAGCGACTGAAGAGACGCGTCACTATAGACCAACAGACAACCACATTGTTCTGTCCCACCTCCGTGAAAGATTTACTAACGGCAAGACCACAGCCTCGCAAACATCACCCAACGCTCGATCCTACGGTACACTGTTTCAATAAGAGCTCGATGCAAGGCTGTAGTTGCAGCTGACGGTTTTACACACTGTACTGATAATGTGTGACTTTTGAAATCGGAGGTTAGTCAAAATTCAGTAGTGGAACTTGCGTGTCGTGTGATGTTTTTCTATCAAAATTATTTTGAACCACTGATAATAAACTATTCTTTGATAATAAAGTATTTAAGTTTTGTGAGTATGTTTTATGTGTTTCTATTCTCTTTTTATCCATTGACCAATTAGAAAAACTGTTCAGTGTTTTACGTAGTTTATGTTGATTTAAATTTGAATCAAAATGTTAAAGTAATTTATTATTGATCTTGTCCTAGTTGGTAATAATATGTGTCAATTCAGTGTACTTGTGTAACAAAACGTGTTTTAAATACCTGTAATTGCGTTTAAAATGTTGAATTCCATTTGTAAAAGAAACTCAAACACAGTAATTGAACAAAAAAATCTGGTGGCATTTGTTTTAGCTGTTGTTCGTCTCCATATCTCCATATTCAACCAATCATAATATATAATATGCGATATATACTAATGTTAATGCACATTTAAATACAACAACATTTAGCATTAGCCAATAGTTTAAGTCAAACCTGTGGCTGAGGTAGAAAGATTAACATGATAAGACCAAGACATTCCTCCAAAAACGGTAACTTATTTGAATCTTCGTATTGACCATGGCTTTGAGGTGCGCTAAACGCACTGTCCCAGTACCTGGCCAGTTTACATGCTTTAAATAACCATGCTTGAAATTAAGGCAATATTCCAGGTAAAACACACTAGTAAATCAGACCATAAACTTCCGTGGACACAATGCGTGTTACCCATAGCAGTTAATAGCCTCTCCAAGAGTAACGTTCTTCTCTTTATGGGGAATTTCTCAGTGAACATGACTGTAGTCTTCACAGTAGGAACGGTTCTATTGCAACCTATAATTACTGAAAACTACGCTGCCTTATATCAGTCATTATCATAATGATTTGAATCACAAATATGTCTTGATAAGAGTTTTGCATCGGAAATATGTTTTACCAGTTGTTTTCCACTATTATTTTCCTTTCCAGCTATTAAAAAAGGATTAAAGGAAGCGTCTGCCGTATCTAATGATGACGAATTTCAAAAGTGAAAAAAGACTTGTATACACTGCTCGGTCAAAACATTTGGAATACTTTTTGTGTTTCCGTGATCTTTCACATTGTCAATTGAGATAGTAATATTTGAAAATAACATTGAAAGAATATATGCAGGAATATACTGATTAAATACTTACACTAGAATGCTTTTACATAGTCTGCATGGCTTCTATTTTACTGGCACATACTCTGGCTCTGCACTAACATCATCGGCGAGTACACGTGTTCCGTTAACATAGTTAACAATCGATAATATCACTAAATAACTTCCGATAATTATTGTTATTCCAGCTTAAATGGTATATTCTTAAGACATTCAACTCCTTGCGTCATACATAACATCACAATGCTTTCGAGATTTCATTCTAATAGCACGAATTTGCAAGAAGAACAAAATAATATCAATATAAACAGTAATAACCTGATAAAATTCATAAAAAATTGTGTTACTCCTCACATGTTGTAAATAAAGAAAAAGTTTTATTAAGAAAGTTCTGTACAGGACAAGCTATGCTACCTAAAGGGAAATGTTGATTACCAGTGCTTCGTATATCTTATAGTCCATGTTATAACAATTGCTTAAAATGATAAATATCACACACTGAATGTCAGAGTATAGACATTTTTAAAATGAGCTCAAACATCGGGTAACCTGTTTTTTGCTAAGTTGTCATTCTGTGTTTTTACATATTTCAAAATAGATAGCATGGAAACCAATGAATACACTCACGTTTGCAACAGGAGACAGATGCCGTTTGAAATAAAATGTAAACGTCGGTATACTCCTATCAAGAGTACTAAGCAAACCTAATAGTTCCTATTTATTACGTTTCTAAATGTAAACAGTTACAACAGTTGGCACGCACAAGTTTATTCGAATAAAATTGCCATACTTTGTGATTCGGTGTCGCTTAATTATATTTTTGTTGAATTGTAAAATGTGTTTTCAGTATAAATATGTATGCAAATACTGTACATGTATGTGCATTTGCCAATGAAGGTTTCACTGAAATTTTGTATTTTCACTGTTCCAATATTTCATTGAAATGCATATTATTGAAATATTCTCTATACCAAGGCTTCTGAGGTACACGGACCCAGTTTTGTGGTAACTATTAAGACACGCTATAGTACTACGTAGATTACAGGTTATGTCATGTATTTTGTTCAATAATATAATCAGGTGTCACATTAGGAACAATTTATAAACAAAAATTGTTGTTGATCATTTCTTTAAGCGTTCATTAATTATCTATATGCCAGGCACTTGTCCAAGATTCCATTCAAAGTCACGTTCTTACCTTGAGTCTATGATTACTGAAACAATCCACTAAAGATAGTAAAATATGGTTAATGTTCTGTTGCCAATATATTGTTTCGAGCTTTTGTTTTGTTTGCAAGTAATTTAATCAATAATTTTGTCCAAGATGAGCCCGTCTTGGAGCACGCCATACCACAAACCATATAATTGACACAGTCGACGGGCAAAGCAAAGGAACTGCAGTATGGTGTATTCTGTATTTGAGATTCCAGAATGCATACTCATTGCAAAATACAAAAACGGTGATTTGGTATTGGTGGTTGCGTCAAAATATAGTGCTACCACACTTGTAAAAGTAGTACACAATGTTAGCAATCATCTATATAATGTGTTTCAATTAATCCACAATGAATTATTTAATTCAATAATTGTATCATGGCCACCTATAAGATAGTGTTATAATATAAATCACTATAATTTAAAAATGCAAGACCGTTATATGAACTACTAATTTATTTATTACGTAGTCAGCTATAACACTTTTTTCAAAGGGTTGTGACTATAATAGTCTCATTCCTTTCTACCCTCCTAGATGTATGCTTTCTTCGACAGACTTGCAGTATAAGTTTAACCAGACTGGTTCTCATTTCAGGCAAAACCGTGAAATATATTACACCCTTATAAACGAAATTGATCTTATACAATTCTTCAAACAGCTGTAAAAACTGCCTATCTCCGGCCGTGCTAATGTAATCACCATTCAGTAAAGCTATCTTTGATTTGATTATGTTCTGCGGAACAGACAAAATCAAAAACACAACGGCCATTATAACGGCTGTGAGCGTTAAACGCCGACTCTGCGCGAACATTAACAGTCTCTGTTTCAGTATTTTATCCGACTGAGTGGAGCACGATGGGCATTCGGTGTACTTAGGCCGTCGTTTCTTGGAATTAAGCCGAACCTCTACGGTGATTACTTTTGTTCGTACCCTTAAAATCCCATCTGTACACTTGAAATTGGATTCACACAGAAACACAGATAAAGGCATTATTAGCAAGACACATATAGCCACTGGAAGAATGAAAGACAGCACGGTGTCGATTTTTCTCATTATCATTATGTCCTGGGAGTTTTCCGGTATTACCATGCAATGACGTTTCTTATATCGATGATTGTAAAATACGGCGCTAGTCCACGTGAGGTATAAATGGCCTACAATGGCGAAGATTGACACCGTCGTGATGTAGCACTTGGTCCTGAAAGCGTTCAAGTACCTCTCCGCTGTGCTAGGTCTGTAGCAAATAATTACCCTTTCCACTAGAAGCATGGCCACATACCAAGTTGACAAGAAAGTTGTCAAGAGATTTAGATAATACACCAGTTGACAGAAGCCTTCCATGTTGTAGATATCAATGATTCGCACGGACACCCACGGAATAGCCATTACAATGAGATACAACGTGTCCACAATACTTGAAGCATAAAAATAACAGCATGCTGCAATTTTTTTTAGTTCTGAATTTCGAATGGTTATAGCAAGAATCAAGTTGGAAAACACGCCAATGGTCAAAAGGCTTGGCACTCCATATTCATCCAACACTTTTATAATTTTCTGCAAAATTATTTCTGTCTGTGACAGCGAGTAATCATGGTAATTGTAGTAGGACACGTTTATAGGTACTGAATCATTTTGGACAATAATGTCTGTAAATGTTTCAGAGTTGGATACGTGTCCGCTCATTACGAATTCTCCCATTGTTTCATCCTCACGTAGATATGCTATTCTAGATAGATTATGACAGGTTACTGATTAGAATAGAAATCCGTCTGGACATACAATGTGTACTTATGAGTATTTCAGCAAGTGAATCCGACGTAATTTAATTCGAGTCCACATTTCATTCATTGAAAATGTGTGCGTTACAAAGAAATCCCTCGTATCGTTTTCTTAGCTATGGGTCTATGCATTGATTTGAACATTTATATAAAACCTTTGTACACAATTCCCATTGCTAGTATGTTATACAAAAAACATACATTCCTTTATCCTATGTTTGATCTCATCATGCTTTATATACTTTTTTTTCACGTAAGCCAATGCAAATGTCCACAGTGTTTTGTTAGTTATCTTAGTATCGATATATCATATCGCAGCTCGCAATGTCTGTCCGTTCCACTTTTTGAATCGTGTCCACTGTCAGTTGCCGTTTACTGAAACAAAAGAAAATGTTGTTTTTTTAATTTCAGTTAGCTTTACAACATGAAAATACAAAAGTGTACACCTGTGCTGATAAGACAACAAAATGTGTATTTGGGCAAACATTGTAATTTATAAATTGATTACCATTCACGCGGATTGCGTTTGTTGTTTTTTGTACTTTAGTCAAACTTTGAAGCTCAAGTTTCGCTGCCAACACGTTTATGTGACATTTATGTACTGTTCGTAGTATGGGCAGCTTCACATTCATTCCACACTATATGGAATGTTTATTTAGCTCTATCCTTTCATGAATTGTGATATCCCCAAAGATCATAAAATTACATTATAGGCTCCATGTGAAAACGGGCGTGACATGATGTTTTTGACATTTGTTTCAGAATAATAGCATTGCTCTTTCATAGCCAGATCACGCAAACGTTACTATGGAAATACGACGTTAATAAGGTCATTTTTTTCTGCTCTAACCAGTATTGTCTGTTTCCACGGGTATACAGAAATTACAATAAAAGTGGTTCATTAGTTTATGTGGATTTACATTTTGATAAACAATGCTAAATGAAATGTATTGACCTTGCCGGAGGGATAACGAGTTATGTCGAATCTGCAGTCATGTAGATATATACATACTAGTGTAATAAAATGTTTTCAAATTACGAATGTATATATATTTAAGAACGTTAATTCAATTTGTAAAACATTGGTTATAGTCAAATACATAAAGGAGCACATTGTTGTAGTTGGTGTCATTGCTTTTACCTACCATTAAAGTTACATTTAAACATAAACATATCATATGCAACATAAGCCAACGCTAGGATTCGTATATAGCGCTTGTTGGCATTGGTCGAGATTTAAAGTTAAAACTTTGGATGAGATAGAGAATAAATGTACTGAGATCAAAAGACAGATGGCGTGCCATTACACTCAATACAAATGTTGTATTGTATTGTGTTCTCCATATATTACTGTATATGTATATATTGGGCAATAAATATGTTTAAACTAAAAGCATTGACTTACAGGCTAGTTCGTATTGTACGTGATCATACATCTAGCTAAGAGGCACGTCATACCTATTGTGCCGGTTAACATGTCAGTTTACATACCTTTAAATCACCACGCATGAAATTAATACGATATTCCAGGTATAAAACACGAGTAAATCAGACCGTAAAATTCCGCGGAGACAATGAAAGTTATCCATCCGAAGTTACCTTCTACTATTTATCGGGAATTTATGAGCCAAAATGAATGTTGCCTTCACAATGGGAACGGTTCCATTTAAGCATATAATTACTGCATACTACATGGCCTTATGTCATTCATTATTTAAATTTAAATTACATACATTTGTTGATACGACAGTTGTATCGGAAATATACCGTTTTAGTTGTTTTCCAATAATATTTTAATTTCTAGCAAGCAATTGTTCAAGGAGTAAGGGAAGCGTCTATTGTTATCGAATTTCAAAAGCAAAGAACAACGAGTTGAGCCTTGGTCCGATTGTAATTCATTTATTGTTTCAATTATCATTCTCTTTGGAAGTCGAAAAGATTTTTATAATAATATTATAATATGTAATTGAATACACCGATTAAAGGCTTACATTAAAAGGCTTTAACATGTGCTGGGAGTTCAGGATAATAGCGATAATTTGCCAGAAGAAAGTATAATGTTAAGCACAACTGCGTCGATGTAATAACCTGACACTATTCACAAAAATGGTGTGACTCATCGAATGCTGTAAATCAAGGAAACGCATTATTAAGTAAAATTTTTCATTTGGAAAGCTATGCTTTAAAAGGGATTTCCTGACTACCAGTGATTCGTATATGTTGTATTCCAGATGAATAAAATAACTTCTAATAATATATAAGTCACTAAAACCCACTAGTTGTTTTTCCCGTTGCGTTTTTAAACAAAACAACAATATGCTATAAAATAGTACGACCGTCGAATTACCGTCTTAAAATTCCACAGAAACATCTAATAACTCAGTCCGGTCGCATGCGGAGACAACTCATATATCAGATATAATCTCGAGCGTTTCCACTATCGGATAAGATGTATAATGAGTATGACGCTGAGCAAATGGAGCACCCTCGAGCCATTGGGAGTAAACGAGCAAATGTAAACACAAGGAAAGTCGTCGTATTGCATCGTATTTCAAGAATATTATACATTAATATAAACATTTACACAGCAAGATTTTTGTCATTGGTCATTTTACTAGATAAATCTATTACCAGTGCGATGTCATCAGTTTGTAGCTACTTAATAGAAAAGAATAATGAAACTCCAGATTCATCATTAGGAGAGAAACCCTTATTACCATCAAAGAATTATCTGGCGTGTTTATTTCACATATGGCAATATATATGCTAATAAGTAACTCATACGAATGTAATATGAGTATACTTAATCCACAAATTCAGTATTACATGGTAGACAGTTAAACATAAACGCAGATTAACAAAAATAGCGACTATTTCATATGTTCATACATATATCTTCTGGCGTTTTTCATTTCAAGAAGTGTGCTTGTAACTAATGTTGATTCTAATTGTATATACCACAATTAAACGTGTGAGTTCAGGCTTACAGAAATGTTTTAGAAATGTACTTGCAAATAATGGCACGTTGCTCCTGGTTGAATCGAACTTTCTCCTAGAAAAACGCAACATTCCATTACAGCAAACGTTCGCAAATGCAGTGGCACTGATTTCATTTGCATGCCCAACTTCCGTGTGATAAAGGCAGTTTGAGAAACAGCAGAAAGAAAGAAGAATTGAATGTTAGATGTAATACCAGATATTTACAGCGCTGTTGACTTTAAAATCCTCTTCCTAACTAAACTTAGTGCGCCAATTACGCGCTGGATACGTGGGTTGAATTTGCGGTGTTATATTTCTCCACGGAATTCAGCGAAAATGAGGTATCAAATTGGAAAAATTAATTGCAACGAATGATTTATTTAAAGCAACCATTCGCGCAACCAGATGCGCGCGTTTATTTTTGTCGTCATGATTATTTAATATGCGATTTCTCTTTTTATTTAATTAAACACATTACTGTTTAATATAAATCCAAAGTGCAGGAAGCAATTTCCGCGTATAGTTTTAGTATGTATCGGTAAAACAAGCCTAACACATGATATGTTATAACCAATTACATGAACAAATTAAATATCACAGATTCTAACACGACACGCGGCTTGTTTTCCATACACAAATAAGGGAATCAAGTATAGGTTATTCTGCAATAATTATATGCGTAGCCTAATTTGCAAATCGTAACAAACGTGCTATTTCTGTATAATGTATTGAAACAAAAACAACATATTTAATGATACATTTTATAACTACAGACTACAAATGCACACGACTTAAATGTTATTTTGTTTATTGGTGTTTTTTAGCATGTTACATTCACTGAAGTATCAACAAAATGACATCATATTAGTTCTTTGATTTTTATCGATGAATATCACGTCACTTGCTCATTTTTTATGACAGAAGGTGACGTCATATTTTTGTTGTGATTCATTGACGGCACTGAAACGCGCGCGTACATGTACTTTGTAGAAAGATGGGCGGAGTATAGATAAAATATAGTTCTCGTTCAATAGCTTTAAAATACACTTACGTAGTTCGTGTTAGAATCGATATAATATTTTATGTGATAATTTGTTGTCGAATAGACCATTGTAAGTACAGTAGATGCGCGTTATCAAATCACTATTGCTTCGCACTCGTTATTTAATTCTTACATGTACGAAACTATACTCCTAGCCGTAGTTTATTCGACAACAATCTGAATGGAAAATAATAATTCTTAACTGAGCGATTGCCTGATACAATGTAAAGCGAACATGTTAAAATATTTGCTTTTCTCGATAATAACCTAAAAACGATAACACGGTTTTTATTCAAAACAAGAGAGGTCTAAAAACAGTTTAGTGTGGCTTCTTTGACACTCATGTTCTGCGTTAAAAGAATAATTATCACAATACGCAAAATTATAGCAACTTTGGAATTAAATCATCGCAAACGTTTAATTGTAATTTAATTTCGATTCTCTTTGTATGTGTCAGAACTACGAGAATCCCGTGATTACAATTAAATGTTTGCAATGATTGAATTCCAAAATCATTATAATTCCGTGTATTGTAATCAGTATCTTGCGTCAGATATTTTCACTATACAATTAACCCTGGTCAGTGTCGAACAATTAGGTATTTTAAAAATGAATTTAACAGTTGTAATTATATGATATCTCATTTATTAATTACATTATGTTATGTCTTTTGCATTATAATATTATTTGCATTATAAATCGAAGCGTTTAGTGTATATCTATATTTAACTTATTGTTATTAAATCCCGTCCCAGTGTGTGGTTTTGCAAGTCTTTTCCAACCTCCAAGCATTGCAATTACGGTTTAAAAGCACTGTCTATGATGTTTAATCACATTTTATCTTATTTCCGATTTTTTCATGGTTTCCGTTTATGTTGCTGCTTTGAAGAGGTTGTTTCAAATTCTTTCAATGAGACCCTAAATTACTTAATAGGAGGTTACTTTTGCTGCATCTGAAGTTTTATTTAAGTACATTGGAATCAACAAAGCCCATTACCATTTTTGTAAGTATTAAGCCACAATACACAAATAATACCAGTATAAATATTTAACATTAATTTGCGCATCGCATTTTAAGGTTATCTGCATTAAAGAAAAATGTCTGGCCCGCACTTAATGTCATTTGTTTATTATTAAAGAGTATTATATTATCGAATGGGATAAGATATATGATCTGTATATAGTCAATATATATTTAGTTTATTTTTAGAGAGAGCAAGATTTTTTTGTCTTTAATTTGTAAACCAAACACTTATTTATATAGTTTATTTTATAAGTCTGTATCATTTATTCAACAATATGCACATTTCAGATGAATTGTGATTAACTGCATGCTTGTTTTTTAAAGTGTATTTCCTTCAAACGGTAGAAAACGTAACAGAACATTGTATTTATGTTTAACAAAAAACATACTTAATATAATATGTGAAAACGATATGAATTTAATACAAAATAAACATGCAATGGAAATTGTGTATTTGCTAGTTTAGTACATTAAATACACTTCATATAACACATAAAAATTAATACATAAATAAAATGGTACCCACCTGCTTATTAGAGTAAATAAATATCCAACAAAATTCAGTACAAGGTAGTAATCTGTCCTTATTGTCCGTCACAAAATATATCTCAAATATTTTAACTTTCACGCGTTTAGAAAATCAGTCATTTAAAGCAAATCGCACTTTTTATAACAATTTAATTTAATAAAACGCAACAGTCCCTGGCGCAAAGGAATCCACAGTACACCCTTAACAGACAGTTTCCAACTCCTTATTCAGATCACATAATATCCAGATCGCCGAACGAAAGCCGTCCGAGGTGTGTCTCTGCGCTGTCGCAGATCGTATGCTCGCTGACTTGGCAATGGATTTCACATAAAATAAGGGTTTATTACGCCGTGGCAGCCTTTCTATTAAATCCCACAAGCTCCTGCATTAATGCCGGAGTGTTCGGACGAATAATGAATGTATGTGGCAAGTTCGGTCTATGTAGAGTAAAGCCACTAAAACGGCAATTTTCCATTCGTAAATCAGACCTCATATGCGGCTGCAAGAAAGCAGTCTTACACTTGGAAAGTGTAGAATTTATTGACATCAAAACTATGTTAATACTGTTTACGTCACCGTGTCTATTCCAGTGCAGAAAAGTTGCAATTTTCATAATGATGTGAAACATCTATTTTCCTACGGTTATACCGGAGCCAATGACAGTTCTTCGTGCAGTTACTCTTTTCATCGTAATGTGACAAGAAAGTTTCGATTGTTCTTTCTGCCATTGTTTGTATAGTATTTATAGAGCGTGTTCCGAAAAAGGTCATCAAATCTTGTGCATCTGAAGATCAAGAAAATTTAGGGCCATTTATGGCACATGGGTTAGAGATTCTCCTTGGCAAAGTCATGTTGAATTCTGTCATTAAGCAAGCAATTAGATTGACGTTAATGTAAGTTCGATGTGATCCTATGTTACTAAAATTCGGTTACTAGTCTTACCGATGTGTCTATTTTAACACTAAAGAAATAATTAAATATTATTAAATATGCAAACCGAACAACTGTAATTTAACTACTTCATTAGAAAACGAAAAATAAAACTCATTTAAATAGCTAGAGATGTCGACAGTGCAGCAAGTGATATTGTTACTAAATAGGGTTACTCGGTCACAATGCTTAGGATTCGAGTAGAGATATTTGCGCTTCCTTAATATGAAATACTAAATACATATTCAATTTGGTTCATAAGGATGTAAATACATTACAATCATAAATTGTGTTCACCGCATATAATAGTAAATGTTAGTATATGCTCTCCGGTGATTTATGGGGAAATATCAGTCAAATTCAATTTGGTAATTCACAGTTTTAAAACAGTGAAATTTATCACTTTGATACTGGAACTACTTTTTCACCGGGAAGTCGAAAACATATCAAAATAACACATTTTTAAGCATAAAATAAAACGCAAATTTGTCGGTTTCGATATAAGATCACTTTTGATTCATATGCGATCGTAGAAAATATATATTTTCACTTGTGGCTGCACCACTCGTGAAAATATACATTTCTATGATCACTCGTGAATTAAAATCGATTTCAATTAAATCAATTATTGTAAGAACGTCGATGGCAGATATATTTACTTGCTCTTCTAAGTTGAAGCAATAGGCATGTCCAATATGTTTCTGTTTTGATCGTCGCTGCATCGATGTGTTGATTTAAATACGTGATGATTGGTTATTTGTATGCGCTACTTTTGATTCACTATCGATGTGAGTACTTTATTTATATCAAAATTGACCGAAATGTTTCATAATCTCCAAATGTCATGCTCCTATATTAAATAGTTTGCATACATTTTATATGTAAATACAATTTAAATCATATCTACATTATAGCAGATTTAAACGTGTGTCTCTATCAGTGTAAATGCATAACACAATTTTCTCTATACATGAAAATTATAAATAAGTATTAACAATACATTATAAATAATCGAGAATGACTGTTTTAATGGAAGGGAGAACACTATGACAAAGCATTATGTGTCTGTTTTGTTGAAGTTATCTCCATTAGAAAATTAGTCCAAAGGTTTTTTAACTCTCTTTTCTAAACAAAACACAAGTTTTGATGTTGAATGACGTTCACTTTCAGTTGTTTTATACCTATTATTGATTAGAGCTCGTATGCAGATCGTTTGCAACAGCATCTATCAATATACAGGCGTACATTTATCAGAGGTTATTACTGCGTATTTATTCTTATACTTCACATACAAAATGTTCGCTACAATAAAGACACATTTTAACAAATGCCAAATTTTTTAGGGGTATATATGGTTCCTAATAGGAATCGAAAGTACGACTTCAAAATCGCGCACTTCAATAAAAGCTACCCTGAACTATGCATAAACAGATATCGAGTTTAGGGCATGCATTTCATAAAATAAATCATTATTGATTGTTTAAAACAAACAAAATAATTCTCAACTTGTTTAGATAAAAACAATTAACACAATGTTTTCTTGTCTTTTTCTGCCAATGTATTCTTGCTTTTTGTCATTTGCCTAACAACTTTGAAGGTCAAACATTTAAGTAGACGGCATCTACTATTCATATGATTTATTACGAACACAGACTCAAATGCTAAGTGTTAAACTTTACCCATGTGCATCTTTGCCCAATCAGTTGCAACATATTCCCCAACAGTTAATTTCTGAATGATGTCATATTGCTTGTTGCTTTTCTGTCCAGCTTCACCGAAAAAGATTTTATTGCTAAGGTCTGTTATATTAGCTGGCAGGAGGTTTGCGACCGTAGGTTTCGGATAGGATACGCATAACATTTGCAGCATTACCGCAGCAAAGGCCTTTGTAGCAAACTCGTGGATGTCATTTTGGTTGCATAAGAAACAGCTGTGGTCGAGATGGTATAAGTTTTTGCCTTTAGATCAATAAATAGAAAGCGTCACTTAGCATGGGTAGTAAGTATAATAGCATATTGCAATATGGAATGTTGAAATCTATGGAAACAGTTACAATTTCATTGTTGATTTAAAATTGAGAAATGAAATGACTCAAGCTCACCGTACTAGTTTATATAACTGTCCTAATGATGCTTTTTATAATAGTCTTATACAACTCTCTTGTTATACCTGTTTTCTCCTCTTCGAACGCGAAGAAGCTGTTATACTTTTCATTAGTCCTATATGGAACTGGCACTGCGGCTATAGGATCCTGATCAATCAAATCAATGTAAACACACTTAAAATGCTTACTTTGTGCAATAAAAAAATCGGCCTAAATCGATTGGTCGTTATATAAAGCTGTCAATTTTTACATTGATTCAATAAAGTTACGTCGAAATGACGACATTATGATTGTATGTTTCCCGCTTGTGAGCATGTGTGTACAGTTATAATGTTGGTGTTACTGTTTGCCGAAATAGCCAATGACACATTTTGAAAATATTTGAAAATTGTAATTGATTGTTTTGTGAATGATGCGTATGTCAGTTTAAAATGAAAGGTATGCAAGACATGTTTTCACTTTTCTGTTTTGTGTTCGTGTCAAGAAAAAACTGGTACGGTAGTTTCAATACTCATCTTACACACTTTCCGTATTTCTTCTAGAAGAGGTAGTATTGTAGCGGGTCCTCTAGAGCAGTTGAGTCCCACTACCGCCGCCCCGACATTCTCGAACTGTTTGCAGGCCTCTGGAAAAGGGACATTGTCCACGGTAAAATCGGTAGTGTAGGGCGTCAGTTTTATCACAGCGGGGACGCCAGATCGACAGTGTTGTATGTGTGTAAGTTTTTATTTATAATCCGATGCGCCATAATTTGTGCCAATGATTAATATGCAAATGCATAATTATGTTTTGTTTGAGGGAATAACAAATTAAACTATATGTATCCTTTTTTCAATATATTTAAATCCGGCGTCTGAGGGTGTCAAATCAACTATGTGATTAATCTTATCATTTGAACTTGGCAGAATATTTTACACAACAGCAGTAAGTTTTAGGATGATCTTCTAACACTTAGGATTCCATGCATACCTTGTGCGTACTCGTTGATGACCTCGAAAGCCAACAATACTTCTGCAACGTGACAGAACGTCTCGGCGATAATGTAGTCACATGTGCCCTCCACCGCTCAGATAACTTGTTCCAAAACAAAGTGTTACCAAGCAATGGATTAATAACTGTTAATCGTACAAATTGAAATAAATGCATTGTATCCACGATGGTTTATGTCGTCAATAATAAAACACAACTTACAAAATATGTTAGTATGTTATGCATGAATTTGCAAATAATAGTATTGTCACTAAGTACAATAGTTAAATACTTCGAAAAGAAACAAATAAGAACTTAAACATACAGTAACGAAAGATATATCGGCAACATATTACACTAGTAATAGAAGGAACTTAGAATACCATTTCTGAACCTGACATATTTCCATGCCATTACCACTTACTAATTTCTATAAGACAATCCAGCGCACACAATCGTTTGATAGGAAACAAAAGAAAAATTACCCTGAATATTTCTCTGCAGGTCTTGTGTGATTCTTTGTCGTCGACGCTGTAAATACCAGTTCCACAGATATTTCCCGCCATCAGGGTGCCAGTCTCGTTTGCAATCTCGCGCGAGGCGAGAGCGTCCTTCTGCAGTCTTTCAAGGTCATCCTCGCGTCCAATGTCTCTGAGCTTCGTCCTATGGCCATAGTACTCTAACACAATATAGCAAGTGGCATTACAGACGCTTTTGTTGTCGTAGCATTCTATGAATTACTGGCATTGCTTTCTATGAATTAGATATACTGCATTTGCTGAATTACATAATGTATTGCATTTGCTGATTTATATACTCTGCAATTGATGAATTACATAATAATTGGTGATACAAATATTCACATCCTCTTACTTACAATCGTTGCATTCAATGAGGCACAGATATTGCAATACATCTGTACATGTATATGGATTTCTGATATGTCGTTGACATAATTGCATGAAATTAGCATTGTTTGAGAAAAATGCTTTCTATGAATCACATACATTTGGTTATAAAATTTATATAACGTGTGTTATATGCATTTCATAAATGACATTCTATGAATTGCATACACTGCAGTATATGACTCGCAGATATTGCATTATATAAATTGCAATATTTAGTTTCTGCATCGTACAAAGCGGCGTTGTATCAATGATAGTGTCACATAAATATTTAAAATGTTTATGCAAAGGACGGGCACCGGTTAAGTGCAATACACATTAAACGTATCGAGAGGACAGTTTACATGTTAAAATCTGTCACGTTGAAATCTAACCGTCCTGCGCAATTACTGAGTTAGCATTAATATATAGAAGTACAACGGATTAAAATGTATTGCAATCGACGTAAGTAATTTGTAGTTCACTGATACAGGGTACGATATGATACAAGTTTGTTTACAACTCTGATACGACTTTGACACATATATCTTTACGTGATTATATTAGAAGTTAGGTTAGCGACAATTTTGTTTACATAATTCAGAAATATCGAAACATTGTCATTAGACAATAGTATTAGCATAAGCCTTATTATCTTCGGTATCTTACAAGAACAGGAGTGCGTCAACAAGGGCGACAAGAGAAGCAGCAGCAAAAACAAAATCTATTACAACTACATGTACTTAAATACGTACTAATGGGTGTGAATATAATGATGATGACGACGAAGTTTGGTGATGATGATGATGATGATGATGATGGTGATGATGATGATGATGATGATGATGATGATGATGATGATGATGCTAATGATGGTAATATTTACGGTTTCATTATAAGCATACCGTAAATGCCTCCACGACGTCACTTTCCGCGTGGACACATTCTCAGTGCATCATGTATCCTTCCGTGATGAGAACTTCGTCCCCGGCTCTTAGACGGTCTACCAACCCTGTACAAAACATAATTTGATTACCTTTTGTTAGGTGTTCGTTTTAATTATGAGCTAATTGTAACTAAAGGTTAGTAAGTTTCTACTAGTTTACTTTTGCCGTGGCCTCAAAAGTCATTAAATTGTAACTTTGCTGAAATTTCGCCTCAAATTTCGTTTTACTACGTACCAGAAGTTTGAAACAATCTGTGATTCCGAATGGTGTACCGTTGTCAATTTCGATTGATGCGATAGGACAAAATGTCCACAACGGTTGCTACATTATCTGGATCCATCCTTCTTCACAATAAGTCTTGTTCAGGCAGTCCGAAGTTTGATAGCACGGAAATGACACCATATTTAACCCCTCAGTGTTTCATGAAGATTGAGTCGGAAAACACTTCCCAACCCATTCCCCAAATCGATCATTTCGTTGAACTAATCTTAATGCAAAAACGTCGCGAAAACTAGTTATTTGAGTTTGCACAGTTCGAGGGTTCACTGTGTGAAACAATGTGTTCAGTAATCATTAATATTTGACCCAGATAGTGTTAATATACCATTATACTACGTAATGCTCTACTCTCACAAATGATAAAAAGTAACGTACATGTTACGAAATATAAGTTAAAAGGCTAGACCAAAACCCATACCGAATGTTTGCTACAGATTCTGATTAAAATTACTCACTAAAACACATGTTTACTTAACATAGTGATTGTGTACTAAACACAAAGAATGCGTACTAAAACCTAAATCTAACTCTAAAATCTACTGAATTCTAACAAATTAACGAACCAATGCTATGACAAAATAAATGCATAAAGTACGTAATACCTTACAGAACGCCTACTTTTAACCATGGTGCCGTTTGTGTCTTCCAAACACGTGTTCTTGAAAGTCGTGAGGAGTTTATGTCCGTCCCAGCCAAAGTGACTGTTCAATACAAGTTGCGGTGTATAACGCAACTTTATGAACACCACAAACGGAAAATGCTATAAACTAACCTACACTGAAGTGAAAACAAAGGTTTGGATCCACTCGATTGTGCAAGAATACAGGATTTGAATTTTTTTAAAGTTTAAGGCAGTTGATCAGAATTGAACATGCTTGTACAATATATTTTATTGCATTGTTTAATATACTTTATGATGTAGCTCTAATCAAATCCCTGCCGTCATAACAAATCACGTGATGATGATTGATTTAAATCGTCTAGATATTATGTATGGTTTTAATTAGTTATTTTAATTTTTCTGATTTCATTATTGATTGCAAACGATATATAAAAAGTCCAAGTATGTAGAAATTGCACTGAGTTGCGTTAAATGAGTGAAAGTTACAAACACGTTATCCTTCCAGTTCTGGAAGGATTTAACTTGTGGTTACCGTTAACCGATAAGCGAGGTAACCGCTGCGAGGGGTTTGCCTTTCCAGTTTTGCCAATAACAAAATGCATAGCTTATATGTTTCAACGAATAGTTTCCATTCATCGAGCTTCACAAAACCTTAACAATCTTAAATTTTAACTAGTGATACCCGAGTACAGTAACATGTGATACCCGAGTACAGTGACATGTAATACCCGAGTACAGTAACATGTGATACCCGATTACAGAGACATGTGATATCCGAGTACAGTGACATGTGATACCCGAGTACAGTGACATGTGACACCCGAGTACAGTGACTTGTGATACTCGAGTACAGTGACATGTGATACCCGAGTACAGTGACATGTGATATCCAAGTACAGTGACATGTGAAACCCGAGTACAGTGACATGTGATACCCGAGTACAGTGACATGTGATACCCGAGTACAGTGACATGTGATACCCGAGTACAGTGACATGTGATACCCGAGTACAGTGACATGTGATACCCGAGTACAGTGACATGTGATACCTGAGTACAGTGATCAGGACCCGTCATCACCAACCCATTCTTAGTATTAAGAGTAAAGAGCAGACTTAGACAAAGTATGAAATACTACGTTCGCAAATATTCGGGTAAATGTCATTAGCAAATCGCTCTAAATAAAGAATGCTGTGATAAGAGTGTGTGAGTACCAAGTAAGATTTAAATTTACAGCGCTTTTAGAACGGAACAGTTTCAAAAATATTCAGTATTCGTATCCTTAAGTCTAAGAATAAATTGGTGAATACGGGCCCTAAAGCATTTGATGAATTGTGCATAAAAATTATAGTTGTGAAAACGACTGTTACTTATTAGCACAAATGCGTTTCTTATACAAATTATATATGAATTTGCTGTCGATTTTTCAGTCAGAATGGAACCAAATAAATTAATTCTGAACTTGAAATGAAATGAAAATTGTGTGTTCAATGAACTAAACCGTAAATCCAAAGTACGTTAAAAATAACGCCTGCATATGTGGACAAAATTTTTGTTCGCTTGTGTTGCAAAAAACAAAAACGCTTTTCACGTGGACATTTAAATTAAATTAAATTACATTAAATTTTAAATTTAAATTAATTAAATTATTTAAATTTATTCATGATGAAAGTGATTGGATACACTAAGACTCTTTCGAGGTTTTATCCCCGTAAATATTATGAGTATAAATGAGTATAAATGTTGTTACTGCGAAAGATGATTATAGTATTGCGCATAAGAACAATGAATTAAATAAATTAAGTGCTAAAATACCACGAAATAATTATCATGTTCTGCTTGAATATTCTATTATATCTTCGAATGTGAAAATTGACACCATTACCACGATTTAGGGGAAATTATATGTGCATATATTTCCAGTTGATTTTGCTTTAAACATTTAACTCATCAACAGCTTTGTTAAATGATAAATTTATATTAATCGAACATGGGTTTCTTTTTTCTATTTTAGTAACGGTGACCTTGACCTTCACCCCACCTACCCCATATGCAATCCCAAAGCGAGCTCAAAAACAATAAGATATCTATGTATGAAGTTTCATTAAAATATCTCAATGTGTTCTTAAGCTATTGAGCGGAAACCGTTCTTTCTTTATTTTTAGTAACGACGACCTCGACCTGGACCCCACCCACCCTATGCGCAATACCAAACGAGGCAACGATATAAGGTATCTATAATTGAAGTTTCATTAAAATATCTAAATGTATTCTCAACTTGTTGAGCGGAACCCGTTTTTTCTCATTTTTTAGTAACGGTGACCTTGACCTTGACATTGACCTAACCTACCTCATATGCATTTCCAAGCGCGGTCTCGATATAAGGTATCTATGTATTAAGTTTCATTGAAATACTTCATTTCATTCTCAAGATATTGAGTGGAAACCGTTTTTTTCTATTTTAAGTAATAGTGACATTGTCCTTGACCCCAGTACCCATATGCAATCCCAAGCGAGGTCTCGATATAAGTTAACTATGTATTAAGTTTCATTGAAATATCTCAATGCGTTCTCCAGTTATTGAGCGAAACCCGTTTGTTTTCTATTTTTAGTAACAGTGACCTTGACCTTGATTCCATCCAACCCATAAGCAATCGCAAGCGAGGTCTCGCTATAAGGTATCAACGTATGAAGTTTCATTACAATAGCTCAATCCGTTCTTGAGTTAGATAGCGGAAACGAACAGTGGACACCGACACTAGGACCGCCCGTTATGATAAATATTGGGGTCACCGCCTTAGTACGGTAAATGCAAAGCATTGGGGGTTTAAGCCGGTTTAACGGCATGACCAAATATCACACTTGCCCAATAACTAATCATCATAAATGTAAATGAAAATAAACCTCATAGCATTTTAATTGAAATTAAATAGTAATGAAAGAGAATACATACTTCAATTGAATAATAATTTAATGACTAATTTATAGTTTACTTTTAGCATGCAACATAATAGCGAATTCCGAAGAAATGAATACATAGCTACTCGTTAAAATTGAACAATGTATTTTGATGTATTCAGGATGATGCAATGTAATGTTATCGTGATGTTAATTAATAAATATAATGTCTAATAGCGTTGCACAATTTCAAACTTTTTGTCATAGATCCCAAAAAGAAAAATATATTTTCTATAACCACGCGAAATAACACTACTGACAAATAAACAGATTGGAAAGATAGCGTCGTTAATGAAAAATCATCAATCAAAATGGATAAACTAATAACGCGTTTGTAAAGCTTTTCATCGGTATTTTGGAAAACACGTGTATCACTTACATAGCGTTAAAATACATTGCTGAATTTATAAGTCCGAATGGCCGAGTTGTTTGCGCATGAGAACTTTGATCTAGAAGTTCCCGGGCTCGAGTCCCGGCTGAGGCAAAATTTACTTTTTTCTTTATTAAATATTATTTTTGAATTGGTCCAGATGCTTTAGTTTTTGCAGTTAGGACATTTAATGACATTTTTAAAACAATACGAAAATCTGTGAACAAGTCCATTTAATTAATCAGAAATTAACCTTGGTGCATGGTGATTTGTCAGAAGCCATGTTCCCCATGTGTGAACAAGTTGATTAAATTTAAAAAAAATCAATTAATATTAGCTCTCGTTTTTGACATTTTGCGCAGTCCACTGCTGTCCTTAGATAACGATAGCACAACACATTTACGTGTGGTTTACTAGCTGCGAGACATGCACGCTTTTAATTTCAACGTAGCAAATCGATTTGTTGAAGCAGTATATAATATATTTTTATTTAATTACGTCACAATAATATATCAGCATTTCAGAAAGTAAAGAAAATTTAACACTGAAGTGCATTTTTTATCACAACCAGGACTTTATGTTTGCGCAATTAACATAGATTCTAGTTCGGGGAGACAATTCGTTTCTAGTCCACAATATGGATGTGTTTATTTACAAGCAAAATCAATTTTATAATATTTCCAATTACCGGTAAGTACATATCAATATACAAAAACATATATTGTTAAGTGTCTTGTTATATAAGAAACTATATGTTCGTGTTATTTCTTCCTGACAATATGCTAGGTGGTATTTTTTGATATTAGAATACTACAGTACTGTAAAATGTCAACACCCCACACAGAAAGCAGCAAAAAACCAGTCAAGTCTTAATCGTGACCCATGTGCATCTTAGCCAAGTCCGTTGCAAGATATTCTCCAACAGTACATTTCTTAATCTTGTCATTCTGTTTGTTGCTCTTCTGTCCTGCTTCCCCAAATATAATGTTCTTGCTGAGATCCGGGGCATATTTGCTGGCTGGCGGTTTGCGACCGTATGCCCCGGCAAGTTCGCGCATTAAATTGGCCGCATTTCCGCAGCAAAGTCCTATGTACTCGATTTCTTTGGCCTTGGTAGCAAATGCGTGGATATCACTTCGGTTGCACAAGAAGCAGTTAGTGTCCAGCGGGTATAAGCTTTTGCCTGTTGATTAATAACAATATACATGTCTGTAGAGACATTATCAAATACAACTGCATTAAATACATGTGTATGTCATCTTAACGATATCATATTACATGCACTGCATTGTATGTAAGATTACCTGTTTTACTATTGCAAATTTCAACAAATATCTTGCAACCTTTCTATAACAGATTGAAACATCACAGTACTAGATTTTAGTTTAAACATAGTTTTCCATTCGAATATATGAACAATCTTTCTTTATTGTGATCTTACACAATGATTAAAAAATATGTTAATAGCCATCCGATATTGAACAGGCACTGCGGCGATCGGACCCTGATTAATGAAAGCAATTGGTACTTACTAAAAGAGTTTATTGCATTAAAAATGGTCTCGGTGCATTAATGGAATTGCAGACCACCATTTAAGTATATCCATTCATGAAGATATTTCGAAATGTATACATGTAATTCCAAATAAATAGAATATGAAATTATACTACAGTACTAACTATTGACAATATAATTTATTTGCGACATAAGCGCTTTCAGCAATGACTACTACAGTTTATGAAATTGGGGGCAAATGATTACTATTTTCTTGAGAAAAGTTTAACAAACACAAAATACTTCCCAAAAGAAATATGTGTGTATTATGTGATAGAGCCAATGTAGCACTAGCGCAAAGCCGTTACACACCTTGCACACTTTCCGTATTTCCTCTAGAAGAGGTAGCATTGTAGCGGGTCCTCTGGAGCAGTTGAGTCCCACCACTGCCGCCCCGGCATCCTCGAGCTGTTTGCAGGCCTCGGGATAGGGGACATTGTCAACGGTAATATCGGGACCGTAAGGTGTCAGGGTTATCACAGCGGGAAAGCCTGATAGAAAGGATAGCTATTAACCCACATGCAATGTCTGCTTTTGTGTTATATTAATAACAAGATGTATCGCTCGAGAATTGACAACTAATAACCGCACAATGCAGTCCTATCGTTCATAACTTATGTAAGAAAGTTACATGCATGCAAAACCAAATACACTAAAATAATCTACCATCTTTGTGTATCTTTTGAAATTATTATCGTTTTTTTTTCTTTTCGTTGTGAAATGTAAGTTTGTATCACAGTGTTTTAAAACATATAATTAAAATTTGCCAATTAGTTTCAGCAAATATAAAATTATATAATTTTCGCTGGACTTACTTTCAAACTTTGAAGATTTACGTGCATACCTTGGCCAAATTCTTTGATGACCTCAAGAGCCAACAACGCTTCCACAAGGAAACAGAAAGTCTCGGTGATGATGAAGTCACACTTACCCTCCACAACCCATACAACTTGTTCCTTGGCAAATTATGTTGATAATAAATATTTATAACGTTAGAATTTTCTTTAACATTGGTTTTTCCAATTACTAAGCTGTGCACTAACAGCATATGATAAGTTTTGGATTTAATTTAATACCACCATATGACTTACGCGTTGAAATACTTTACATAAAATATCAAACAACAAAAATGTTTATTATGAAATGATACATTGAAGACACACTCTGATATAATAGTATATCATAAATAGTGGAAAACTTAATTTTATCCTACGAATACACACAGTAATGACAGGAAACACTATAATAATAGTGCATTATTATTGCATTCCTAGAATAATACTATATAGACAAAAACACCAATTTATATTGTATTTCATAAAAGAAACTAACCTTGAACATTTCTCGACAGGTCTCGTGTGATTCCTTGTTGTCGACGCTGTAAATGCCAGTTCCACAGATATTTCCTGCCATCAGGGTGCCAGTCTCGTCTGCAATCTCGCGCGCTATGGCGAGAGCGTCCTTCTGCAGTCTTTCGAGGTCGTCTTCGCGTCCAATATCCTGAGCTTCGTCCTATGGCCATAGTACTTTATAAAAAATAGAAACACTGAAAGTTACATATCTCAATTTATTTCAATTGCCTATAATGTGTGCTTTCTCCGAAATCCAGATTATGTTATTCTTGAAACGGAAACATTACACATATGAATTACAAAGTATGAATACGACAGTTTTTTTTATAAGGAACATTGCATTATTTCATTTCAGGCGTTGTATTCCCGAATAAAACATTGGATTATATGAATCGCCTGAATTGCATAATATAACTCACTCTGAAGTGCCGAAATTGCATTCAATGAATCATATAACATTGCATTATATGAACCAAACATATTTCTTCGTCGCAACGAATTCTCAGAACCGCACAAATTGCATTATCGGAATCACGTAGATTGCATTATATCAGTCACACACATTATATCGCATTCTCTAAAACACACATATCGCATCATCTGAATCACACATGTTGCATTCTTTAATTCAAACACATTGAATTATTTGAATCATATTTTTTCATACTCTGAATCATACACATTGCATAATCTTAATCAAACACATTGCATATTCTGAAACCAGCACATTTCATAGTCAGAATCAAACGCATTGCATTAACCAAATAAATACATTGCATAGTCTGAATCAAACACACTGGATATTATTTTTAAATCAAACACATTGCATATTCTGAATAAAACACTTTCCATTATAAGAATCAAACACATTGCATACTCAGAATAAAACACATTATATACTCAGAATCAGCCACATTGCATACACAGAATCAACACATTACATATTCTGAATCAAACACATTGCATACTCTGGATCACACAAATTGCATAGTCTTAATCAAACACATTGCATAATATGAATTACACAAATTGCATACTTTGAATCAAACACATTGCATATTTTGAAGCAAATGCATTACATTATGTTAAACAAAACCATTGCTTACTCTGAAACCAACATACTGCATTTTCGGAATCACACACATGACATACACTGAAGCAACACATTGCATTCTCGGAAATACACATATTGCATACTCTAAATCACAATCTATATCAAGTGGCGTTATATTTATTTCACCAGCAACATTTCAATATTAAGTTGCAGTGTTTTAAATTCAATGCAAAACAAGGAGCGGCACAGCATGGTCAAGTACAATAGGGCACGTGTGGTAAAACAGTAAACAGGTTAAATTGTGTGACAATGAACAAAACCGCAACACCAGTCCTTTGTTATTCACTAATAAAGCTTGTACGATAAAAGTTCACTTACCCTTTGACTTACTGAATGACTCTAGAATTTGGGCATGCAATACGGTTACGGGACAGATTACATACAATGCCCAAGCGATCGCAACGATTTAAGCAAATTGAAAAATCAACGTAACAAATACTATGCGCACACATGTCCGGCTTAATTTTTATGAATATTTTGACATCATAACTAAACACGCGTCGGATCCATAATCTTACTTGAGACTTATAAAAATTACTTATAACTCTGGGTCGTAAAGCGATATCCCGCCGCTGTTAGATAAAGGTTGAAAAGTCATAATTGATAATACGACCAAAAAATTAAGTTTAACAATAACTGTACTTCCATATCAACAGTTAAGGAGTATTGAATTACAATATTTTAATACAAATATATCAGTAAATTGGATGAATGTTCCCCAGTGCGCTTTATCAAGCAATAGAAATGCATTGCGAAGGGCAGAGATATTAAAATGCCTATAAATCACTAGAACTCGGGACTTAATCTGACATCGAAACATTGTGTGAGCATGCCACAAAATACTATAAGAACATGCAGATGAAGCAAAATTGAAAAACAGTCAAAGGTCCACAACTATAAAATAAGTCAAAGTGATGGATCATCATGACATGTAATATGGTTATTTCATCATAGTTATTTAACTTTCCATCAAGTATCAGTGAATTTCATACAGCAATTCCAGAGAGACAGACATGACAAAATTAAAATATTTAAAGTAACTACACGAAATCATTGAAGCTGCAAGTCCTGGTAATATACATACCTCCTCTTGGCAATGAAGCTTCCAATAAAGATTTATTTTTGCGAATCTGGCCAATAGGTGTGCACTATAAACCGATTTTAGAAATATTCAAAGTCCGAGAAAATACATTTAAGCGGAACACCGTGGTAATATGCACACCTCCTCTTGGCAATGAAGCTTCCTTTAAAGTTTCATTTAAATCTGAGAACAGTTGCTAAGAAATGCCCCGAGCAAGAATACTATATATCTCACCTTCTACATAAATGACGCGATCCGATTGGCTAAGAGCGGTCACATGACCATAGGGTACTTTCCATACACCAGGCTAAATTTTAATACTCCATAAAAAGTAAAACAAATTGGCGATTTTATATCAACTTTACGTGGTATGGCATATTTTCATGTTCAAATACCGATTCCAAAACAAATGTATCTTAATACTGTGAAAGAACTGTCAATATGGCATCAACTATAAAAATAAAGTCATCTTGCCTCAGTGTTTTTGCTGTTTTAAGGTGTTTATCAACCTAGAATGTGTGTCTGACAAAAACAAAATACTGCTTTGTTCTTGTCATATGTTAATATATCCAATTTAATAAATCCATTTTCACATGAGCTTATAATTTCTACAGTTCATTTCATTGATTTTCCATGATTAGCTTAGTTAAAATGTCTTAAAGACGTTCTCAACAATTTTTCCAATTTTTTTTCCAACGACAGATTTTCTTAAAAATTTGCACAAACATGTGTCAAAGTATCCTCAAACTAAAACAGTCTTACAATTAGGGTTCACAGGCGTTGTTCCGGAAATATTGGGGTTTAAATACGTAAACTATCGAAACCTTTTTTCAGTTTGTGTGACAAACAGTGTTCAATTATATAAAGCGTTCATGTTCAAACAAGGACGGAGATTTTTAAATGCATCTTTGTTTAATGTTTCGCTTGGCAATATACAAGTGCAATTTAATGATAAAACGCGCGTTATCTATACTTACCATTTAAAAAATGACTTTTAATTGAATCTTAATAAGGTTACTTATGCATTTAATATGCCTTTGAAAACATCAATAAATAATCAAATATACGAATATATGTTGTTCCAAACGACAGATTTTGTTAAAAGACTCCATAAACATGTGTCATTGTATGTTGAAACTAATAGAATAGGTACCATGAGTGTGAGCCTTTAGAACACTAATAAGCTTGGGCGCATTTATTGAAATTATGAAAATAAAGGTTCATGAAATTACATGAAGAAGATGGTTTCTGAAATTGACAAGTGTGCGCATGTATACGAATCGCAGAGAATATTATAGCAACTTGATAATTAATATTCAAAATACATGCACCTTGGTAATTCTAAGAATAGTAAATGATTTATGATAAATAATTGATCAATGATGTATCTTGGTAATTCAAAGTGCCTCGTTTAAGCATTGCCACGTGCTCTGTTGTGTGTAAAGTGTCGTCCCGGATCAGCCTGTGCGGACTGCACAGGCTAATCCGGGACGACACGATACGCACATGCATTGAGACCGAGTTTCCCACAACACGCCTCATACATATTTCACACAACAGAGCACGTGGCAATGCTTAAACGAGGCACTCGCCAAATCACTATCAATGCAAAATAATTGTATTCCATTAGCTTAAGATGAGCTTAAATTTATTAAATCAGGGGTCGTATTCCAGAAACATCTGAAGTATATCTTAGCATATTGTCACTTAATTTGAAAAAAAAAATCAAAATGTTATACGTTTAAAGCTAGAAATAAAATTGTGAATCCCTTTTCAGAATAAAAATTGTTAATAATACATGTATATCATATAATTAATAAATACTTAGCAAAGTGGAGTGTACACGATTAAAAAGTTAAATGAAATTATGAACTTAAAGTTAAGGATAAATATTACTTAAGGTGTTTATAGAACACGACCCCTGGAAACGATTTCTTTTTAAAACGTAATAATGTACGCCAATGACATAATACTTATTTTACATATTTTTATTTCCATGAACATGATCATGAATCAACATGGATATTCGTTGATCACGAATGGATCGACAACGTTTATCAGTGTCTTATCAGTACATACACGCTCTCCGCTCATGAATTTTTGTAGCATGAATTTGTAGATCAAGGCTACTTGGGTTGTTTACCAGTTTGTGTAATCTGAACTAATCTGTGTCACTGTGCCCTGCATGATAATTGCCATATCGAAAAGCTGTATATTTCGATCATTACTGCTGTGAAAGTTTAACTAAAAATGCACAATTTGCACAAGCTGGATTTTGTGTTTAATTAATCATCAAAACGAGACAAATAGGGATTGTACCAGCGATCTCTAGTGCAAACGGCTCTATAGTATTTCATTGAGCTATCAAAAACATGTACTTACATACGCAGTCAACGGACTATATTTTAACCCTGGATGAATGTACTAAAGCACCGTTACATTAGCTATTAACAGCCGTACGGTATGAAAATATGCCTTGAATTCCCAATATAGAACTCTTTGTGGTAAGAAAGCATTTATTGTAACATTTGTATTTAACATTGCATATGTTTCTTGGCACTGCTCTATTTCAACATATTTCAACGTTAAATGTTTGCAACTATAAATACAATTATTTTACTGTACGACCTTTTAAACATAGATGTAAAATAAGTGTGATTTTATTACATGCGAACACATACTTTAACGTAAGTGATAGTTGTAGCACGCGTCAACCGAAATATGTTAGTTATTTAACGAGTCCGCAGGTCGATATTAAATAATTAAAATATTGAGGTCAAAGTGAACAAGTGTTTTATGCCGTATTTACCAATAGCATCGCAACTTTCTACGCTGCCCATCCCCATGGGCAGTTCCTAGACGTCATGTGATGTCTGACATGCTTGGCATGCGTGTCATTTCCAAATTTAGCTCTGTCGCAATAATGTCCATTCAGTGCAACCGTTCAGTGCAATAAGTAGCGTGCGTATCATTACCACTAAATTTAATATACTGCAAGCTTTTATTGCATGGTCAGCTTGCATAGTAGCCACCATGTACTGATCTTATATCACAGCTATTGAATACCGCAAAACAATGAAAACTCTCTTAAATATGGTATCAGGGAATATATGTGAATGTCATGTTATTTAAAAGCTGTCACTATGTCTTAAATGTAAAATGTTTCAAAAAGGAAAACCTTTCGAAGACAAAAAGCGTGTTTTTCAAACAATGGTTAATGTGATACTTTTGTTTTGACGATCGTTGTTGCTTGCCCCCATGCTAAAATGTTGAATATTACATATAGCAAATGTATATCGGCAAATTCCATTCATTTTAATTATCTTATTCATTCATGTACTTGAATTCGTTAGTTAACGAACTCAAAAGTTAGTAAAGTAAAAAAGAGACAACTCCGTCGCCGCAAATGTCCGTGTAATGGAGTACTTGTCTTTCGTGGTGTTCCGCGGATTTTCTGTTCTAATTACATGTATTTAAATTAAGGGAATTTATATGGGAAATAAATAGGGAATATTGCATGACTGTGGTGTTCCGGTGGCTTGTATCGCTCGAGTTGATTGTGAAACGTTGTATTCCACGAGCCCGCAGGTGTTGACATATTCCACGAGCCTGCAGGTGTTGACAGTTATGTTGCAATTTATCAGTCGAGCACTGTGTAAAATTTGTCCGGAGAGAAGCGACATTTCGGAAATGATCGTGTGTGACGAGTTTACTTGTGGTGCGTGTTGAAGTGACGAAACAGCTGAGCTAGTGGTCTGATTTAAGGTAAGCTCTTTGTTTTTGACAATATGTAATGGCCTGGGATTGTCGGAAATTATGTCCGACATAACTTGTTGTTGTTCAATTGAAGCTTTCGCATATGTGTTGATGCTCTGAGTGTTTTTGTGACCAGTTAGCTGTTGAATAACAGTTGGAGCTACTCCTTGGTGTAACAGCTTTGTACAGGTCGTTTTTCTTGCACTGTGATTGGTTTTGCGACCTTGCAGATTGGCCTTATCAGACATGTTACGCATTATGTTTCCAAGGTAGTTGATGCCCATTGCCTGTGTTTTGTACCATGTTTGTGAATTTGCTGCTCGATTGTGATTAATTTGCAGATAGAATGGCGAGTCGGGCGCCAGCATGGTGCTGGTTCGTCTCAGACTGTACACTTTGTATGCGTGCACAGGGCAGGTGTCTGTGTTTTCATGTGCAAATTGCTTTGGTGGAAAAGCACGTGTTTCTGTTTTAGTAGCGGAATTTCGTGTTTTGGTTAACCTTTCGTTATACTCTAAATATTCAGTGCCCGAATCTGTCTTCTTAAATGTTATGTACCCCCAGCGCAAGTTGTGGTTTTCTAGACATCCCCTTATCCCAAACAATGTTGTATTGTTAAACCAAAGAGTATTAAGCAGTGTATCCGGACTGTGCAATCCCAGCAGTCCTTTATCTCGCAGAATGCTTTTCTCTTCATGGAAATAGGCTCTGCCGCATTTACCTAGAACTTTTCTGGAGGTCTCAAACTCTTTGTCGGTTACAATACTATGTGCGTAGTTGTTGTCCCGCAAGTATCTAATAAAAAAAGTAAGAAATATTGCGAAAATAAAGTTATTTTCATCCTTTTCTTGTATATAATGCATGTTTATGTTTATTTTATAACATTTATCTTAATCTAGTTTAGGTTGTAAAGAGTGCTTCTGCCTTTTTTGTCTATTGTTTTTGTTTGACTCAAATTTGAAACTTTTCAAGCGAAATATGTTATTTAAATTAAAATAAAATGTTGCACATAATTATAAAATGCTCTAAGACTGTATTATAGAAATCTCAAATTGGTGATTTGAATGTTTGAACTAAATATTTAATATAATTGTATCAAATAAAAAAATAAGCAGATATGTAATGTAATAATTATAGATAAATATTAACCTTATATATTTTTGTGGTTTCGGAATGCAGCTGTAGCTGTGGATCAACATTTCGGTGTCTACACCTCTGAAGTTCATGGAGAATACTCGCTTAAACAAAGGTTGGCGAGAGGTCTGGGTTCAAATCCCAGCAGAGGGAAACTTGTAAATGTGAAAAGTAGCTGCAGTTGCTATACTATTTACAAATTTTGTTGACAGAAATTCACACTTGCATACCTGTCAATTCCTCTGTGGTAATTGGTTAGGGTGTCTGGCTCGTACTGCGAACCATCACTTTTTCTTATTTAAAGGATAAAGGAACCGATGTAATTGTCCATCTCCACTGGCGTTATTTCATAGGCATTTATGTTTTCATTTTGACATTCCTTCAAAAATCTGTAACATGTAATGATCTTAATTTTATATAACATGAAAATTGTGCTTAAAAAATTAGATTAATACATAGAGTCTTTTTTGTTTTGAAAAAGATCTACACATGGACTGACTTAAATTTCTTAAATATTTTAAAGGATTATGTTTTTGTTTTTATGAGATTAAAACAAAATTTGATTTTAAAATTTAACATTTAAATAGATCTACAAGGAGGAATAAAGATATACCTGTCAAATTGGCGCATTGTGCTTTCCGTTCTTTTACAGTGTTTTTGTTTTTCATTTTTCAATGAAATTTTCTTTTTCCTCTTCTTCAATGCTGATGAAGGAGGGAGTGTTGAAATTTTTACTCTTATTTATGCCAGCTTCATCTTGATTATTTTCAGTTTCATTGCTTTTCAGATTTAGATCTAAGTCATCTTTAATAGTTAACTCTTCAGCCCAAAAATTGTCTTCAACTACGTCAAAATATCCCATTTGGGAAAGATTTAAAAAGTCCAATGCTTCTTGTTCTGACAGTTTGACAGTTTACATGTATTGAAATGTAATGAAACAGACGACTTAGGTATTTCCGGAAATGATGTAAATATTTAGTTAGTTAATATATGATTTTTCATTATTTTTGTGTATTTGTGTTCAAAGTTGCTCAGACGAAAAGATTGTTAATTAAAAACAATTGTATTTATATTAAATCGATCAATATCAGTAGTTGTTTTATAGACGTGTCTAAAAATAGAACGGGGTGTTTTCCAATGTCGCTCGGAACGTCATGGAAATTTACGATAATAAACGAACGTAAAAGTAGTCCGTTTCCAGCCGTTGAATACGGAAAATTATTTCACACTGTGAAATACGGGAATTCTATCTGGCTTAGTGTATTTTATACCGAAAATACACAAGTATTTGAGTCAGGTATATAATAAGACTTAATATTTGTATAATAACCAAACTTATCAGGTGTCACTAGATTAATGAAAACGGGTGTGTGTTTTTTTCAATATAAATTAGCCATTTGTAAGATGTACAACTAAACAATTACTTTTTAACACACAAATCCAATCAATTTGATCATAATTTAAGTCAATATAAATGGTATAAAATATTGAATACGAATGGTAATGATTTAACGATCTTCCAGAAAATCCTACAAAGCACAAACTGTTAGTCACTGGCGTATTAGAGACCTTAGTGAGGTTATTTAAGAAATCATTTCCGATTTAGAGTGAACTAATAAAAATCGACTTTGAGTTCTGATGCGTATGAATTAAATCGCGAGGGCGTGTGGCTTCATGTACCGCATCAGAACGACAATTCGGTGTTTATAAGCCGATAAACAACGATAATCATTATTCGAAATTTATTTCGATTCTAACATAACCTGACAACATTTTCAGCAATTACAATGCGAAGTATATTTTACAGTTTCGGAACTATTTTTTCGGGTTATTTATTGGTAGTATAACAACGGTAAATATTGTCCTATGTCTATAGAAAACTCTGCGCTTGTCATATTAGAAAAAATTGACTTTCAAATGATAAAATTTTGTCATATGTCTTAAACATTTCAAAGCATGCGGAGTCAAGCACCCACGATTTAACAATCGAAATACATGTATTAGTAAACTTAATTATTGACTGACGTTTAGGTTAGAAACCAGTAAATCCAATCCCATAGGGTCCCATTATAAAACGGCAAACTTTCCAAGCATTTTTCTAGCATTTCCTTTATTTCAGATTGTGCAAGCCTGGTATCAAGTTAAAGGTCAATCTGTCCTCTTCCAAAATTTGCAATAAAACAGATATGTCATTTTTACTTCTAAGAAAATGCATCTCACTTGATTGCAGGCACCGGTAGAAAACAGGGTTTCGGCAGTCATATTTCGACAAAAGCCACATACCACAGTAAACACACCCCAAAAGTTCACCTTTCAAGTTAGCCTCCAATGAAATGCACCAAAATGTTGCAGACACTCATAGGATGATAGAAATAACCACAAAAGGCATGTCTGAGATACATAAATGGCTTTTATGCCCGAAGAGAAGAGGAACTCTTTAGTAATAGGCACTACTTTTGAATGGACCACGGAGGGATACACAATAATTTACTGGTATCTAACCTTAAAGAAAACTCGACATTTTTCTATCATGAAAAAAACTCTTCTACACCATTATTAACCTACTTGTACCACAAATGCCAAATTTCAGGTGGATCCGCTAAGTAGAAATGCCCCCAAAACGCATTTGAGAATGACACATGATAAGCCATCTGGCTTGCGCTTCAGTACTTGGATTGTATGGGGAACGTGAACTAAAATTCGCACCTAAATCACATAAACCAGTCAAAATACCAGTTCATGTCGACTTATTTTAATGCAATGGACAGTAATAAGGTATAAAACGTGTAATATTCGCGTATAACATGATTCGATGTGCTGTGAGCTGCATAAGGCGAGTTTCCGTACTTTTTTTCATTTTTTTTTTACCCGAAAATAAAGTTTTCGCTTTAAAAAGTGTAGGTAACGTGTCAGTTACGATATTATTCACATTTATTTCCGTGAAAAGTAATAAACGCAATAAAATAACACAATTACATGGTGATTTTATGTATTAGTGGACCCTAAAGGGCCGGTCCCTGGTTTTCTTAAAGGTTAGAAACCAGTAAATCCAATTCCCATAGGGTCCCATTATAAAACGGCAAACTTTCCAAGCATTTTTCTAGCATTTCCTTTATTTCAGATTGTGCAAGCCTGGTATCAATTTAAAGATCAATCTGTCCTCTTCCAAAATTTGCAATAAAACAGATATGTCATGTTACTTCTAAGAAAATGCATCTCACTTGAATGCAGGCACCGGTAGAAAACAGGGTTTCGGCAGTCATATTTCGACAAAAGCCCCATACCACAGTAAACACACCCCAAAAGTTCACCTTTCAAGTTAGCCTCCAATGAAATGCACCAAAATGTTGCAGACACGCATAGGATGATAGAAATAACCACAAAAGGCATGTCTGAGATACCTAAACCTACTTTTGAATGGACCACGGAGGGATACACAATAATTTACTGGTATCTAACCTTAAAGAAAACAAGACATTTTGCTGTCATGAAAAAAACTCTTCTACATCATTATTAACCTACTTGTACCACAAATGCCAAATTTCAGGTCGATCCGCTAAGTAGAAATGCCCCCAAAACGCATTTGAGAATGACACATGATAAGCCATCTGGCCAAAATGTTGCAGACACGCATAGGATGATAGAAATAACCACAAAAGGCATGTCTGAGATACCTAAATGGCTTTTATGCCCGAAGAGAAGAGGAACTCTTTAGTAATAGGCACTACTTTTGAATGGACCACGGGGGGATACACAATGATTTACTGGTATCTAACCTTTATGTTCATTGTTTCATGTTCTACAATCTTTCGAGTGAGAGATAGAAACAGACCGTCTGTAAGACGTAAATGTGGACAGACGGACAAATGGTCAGACGGACGGATTCAAATTCAGCAGTAAGCATTTTTCTACACGTGCCATAATCACTTTTTAATGCTATACTCCTTTTTGGCCGTTGGACAATGTATGATAATGTTGTTGTATTGACAAATACCATACTTAATTACTTAGTCCTAGTTTTTTTAATATCCACGATTAAAACTATTTGTTTTTCATTATTTTTCTCACGCGTTCATTAAAGGGACTACGTCTACCAAATGGGACCCAAGGGGCAACATCGGAACAATATTCTTAAAGTGAGATAGAAATAAATATTATACCATATTTCAGAGAGTTTTCATTGTATTGCGGTATTTAATAACTGTGATATCAGATCGGTAAATGGTGGGCGAAGCCTGATATGCAAGCTTACCGTGCAATACGTAACGTGCAGTATATTGAAATTTAGTTGTAATTTATACGCACGCTACTTATTGTACTGAACGATTGCACTGAGTGGACACATCGCGACTGCGCTAAATTTGGAAATGACACGCGTACCAAGCATGTCAGACATCACGTGACGTCTAGGAACTGCCAAATGGGATCGACATCGTAGAAAGTTGCCTGCGGGCTCGTTAAGTAACTAACATGTTTCGGTCTAGTTGTGCTACAACTATTACTTATAAAATTTAGGTCGTGTTCGTTTTCTTGTTTACAATTCGGCGTCAGAATTGTGAGTATCTTGTATGTCCATACGTGTAGTACTCACAAGCATGATAGCGCAGCTGGTTAGAGCGCTGTCAAGTTACATTAATTGTTCTTACTTCGACGTTGTGAGTTCGATACCTTCTCTGGGTTTTCGTTTTTTCAAGCCTGTTTTTGTTTGAACCAAATCTCATAAATGTAGTAAATTATGTTTATGCTTTTTTAATACCTACGCATTTGAATTGCTTATTTTAACAAAATACTGACATTGCTGTAAGCTTAGGCTGTATGAGATCACTGTTTAGTAGACATTCTCCACACGGTTAGGTGACTCACCGGCCCACCTCATTTCGACAGCCTTTATTTTTGTACATTATTTAACGAAACTACGAACGAGTGTTCTTTTATCAGTCCGGCTGGTAATGACATTGGTCCATTTCTCAAAAAGCATATTTATTATAAGAAAATAATACAAAATTGGGAAGTCTTATGTACTGTTTACAATATTTATACTCGGAAGTCACAACCGGACATTTTCTTAACACCTCGAAATGAGGTCGTCCGGTGAGTCTCCTAACCGTGCACTATTAGTCCGTTAACAAATAGACAACTCTGTTATATCAAATAACTGGTTTATGGATGAGTTGTCTTTCTTAACGGTCCGCGGATTTTACGTTCTATTAACCCTTATCAAGCCTGCACCAAGGTATCTCGGGGTTTAAAAAACTCATCTATTAAGCCCTTGCCGGACTATCCCAGCCTAGCCTGTAACCTAATATACAAGAGGAATACACAGTTCAGCACCTCTAATCTAATAACAGATTACTGGAAAGTGTTGGGAGACAGGGCAAATCAGTTAAAATTAACAAATTGTTGCTAAAATCTGCTGTTGTTTCCACTGAATGTTGCAAAATGACATAAGGCAGAAATGTTAGGCTTTGTCTTGAATATGTTTTAACTGTCATATTGTGTTAAAAATCTCACATCATTTCATGTTCGTTTGATTGTAACATACTAATGAAAAGATCTTTCAAAGATCTTTATGAAATAAGAGTTTGAATATATCATTTTCATTTTAAAAAATGTAATAATTGCATATATTGTTTTTCTGTTCAAACTAATTCCTACATCATTTCATATTCGTTTGATTGTAACATACTATGAAAAGATCTTTTAAAGATCTTTATAAAATAAGAGTTTGAATGTACCATTTTCATTAAAAAAGGTAATAATTGCATATATTGTTTTTCTTTTCAAACTAATTTCCACATCATTTCAAGTTCGTTTGATTGTAACATACTAATGCAAAGATCTTTTAAAGATCTTTATAAAATAAGAGTTTGAATATATCATTTTCATAAAAAAATGTAATTATTGCATATATTGTTTTTCTTGTCAAACTAATTCCAGTGTTTGAGAAATAAATACACTATATATACTCAATTTAATAAATTTTAAACCAATGTATACGTTGTTAATTTCCTTTTAGAAAGTATGTGGTATAGATACATACGAGTAACCATGCATCAGTCATAGTGATTGACAGCAGATGACCCCTTTAAACCTAGCTTTACTTGTAACACTCCGATTTATCTGGCTCTGCAGCTGCTGATAGGCACAGGTGTATTCGGTGGGTAAAGAGTTAAATGCACTGAATCCGCTTTGGATGAACTACTTCGTAAATTATGTTATACATAGTCTTGGTTGACAAAAACGTAATATTCAATGTCTTGTCATAATTTAAAACATTTTACATTTTCTGTATATTTACTATGTGTTTATAAACATGGATGTAATTGACAGTGAATTTGACAGCTTGGAAAATATGTCCATATTTGTTGATTGTGTACTCACTACTTACTGTGGAGAAACTTGTATTCAATTGTACACGCTATGAAACATAACACACATACACTTGTTTCCAATTCGGCTAGTTTCGATATGGTTTCTGGTGTTCCAATATGTCATCAAACTCAAATGTTGATAAACAGTTGGGCTTATTGATTCGGATTTATGTTGTTAAAACTTGTGTAGCCAGTAATGCAATATTTTACGTAAGTAGTATTGTTGGGGAACAACAATCAAAACAAAATGTTTATGTCATTGAAGTATACCATTCGTAATAAGATTACTAATGAGCTGAACAAGAATAATACTATGAAATGTCTATGTATTGGGCCATGTGCCATCATTTTCTTAGCTCTTATATGTCAAGACATACAGACAGCTAGACGGGCGGACGGACGGTCGGTCGTGTATCTGACGGACTTCGACGCGGACTGACGGACGGTCGGTCCGTCGCGGACAGACGGATGGTCGTGTTTGTGAAGAACAGTCAGGCGGATGACGAAACGAAGACCGGTCGTGTATAGGACGTACATCCAGGAGGACGGACAGACGTACGGTCGTGTTTCGAACAAACAGCCAGGCGGTGAGAAAGGCATTCAGCAAGATAGGCTCCAAGTCGCGCCTGAATGCAGAGAGGCATAACTAACTTGCTATATTGCCTTTAACATGCCTGAATATCTAACTGTTTATTGGTGGGATAATGTATCATAATGTTGTTTCTTAAATTACGCATACCATTCAGTTGTTTTTGTGCTGCTGTTTCTTCTTTACACTGATAGGTAAACCATTTCAAGATTGATTATCTTACATTTGCTATGTTAAAGAGAGGTCGAGTGAACTAATGAAGACGTCATATTTGGCCTCTGTCAGTGTTCAAATAGATAAGCGAAATGAATGATTCGTATATGTTTGGCTTTTATAGTCTGTAACACAAGCGTCTAAAAACCGTTTACGATGAAATGAATGGTTCTTTTTATCAAAAATTCAAACGCATTTACTGCATAGCGTGATCAATAAACGCAAAACCAGGTTTCTAAATTGGTTTTGGCATTCTTTAGAAGTTTAACTAAGAGATAAGCTTTCATATAAAGCAACATGTATTTGGTTTAAGTAACAATTAATGCATAAAGTGTCGGCATTTAATATGTCATTCATGTTTTAACAGATAGGCAAAATGTCAAATTTGAATATTTTCTAAGATTGTCAAACACGAAACAATGAATTTCCTTACATCGTTAAGAATTAGCATCGTTGGATCGAAATATGTTCAAACATGTATATTAAATGTGTCTTTGTTCAACATTCAAAAAATAAATTACCCTTTTTTATATCGTTTGTTAGAAAACTCGCGTTACTCGTTTAGATTTGCTATGCAACTCCCATATTAGGCCTACGACATAGTGGATAGTGTTATTCGCTGCGAAAACTGTTTCGAATGGCGGCACCGCCTCTTTCTGTCTGATTTTTTAATATAATGCACAGGGTGGGCTATCCAAAAAAAATCATTTTCGATGTATCGTTCATAATTGGCTAATAGACAGTGGTTTCAAGTTCTTAGGAATTAATGCGAAAAACTATTTCGAATATATCATGACCTTACCTACAACTTCTGCAATCACAGTTAGAACTACATGTATTTTTTTCTATGCTCCGCCGCCACTTTTCCCTAGAGAACATTCGCAGGCGCCTCGCCATTGTTACCGTGTCGTCATTCAGTGATACAAATTAATTGTTGCGGCAATTCCAGTTGATAATTAATGAATCACGTCGGTTTCTGAGTGTGTTTATTGAAGATTTAACAATGGTAGATTTCGTTCTTTGTCTATTGCAAAATTTAAACGTGTCATGTTAGAAACTGGTTGTGTCCAAGTCGTGCGTCAAACCTTTTCCTTAAAGGTCTTCTCTTAAACCGAGTCCACGGTGGAAGTGAACAAGGTCTATAATCGATGCGTACGCATTCCAAAGTTGACATACTGCAAGTAAAATGCTGTCATACTGCGTTTTATCGATTAATTATGATTGACATGAAATATCCAAACAATGAGACAGGTATGTAATAGATTTAAATCGCAAAGTGCGGACGAATATCTCCTCTGTTATAAGATCGTAGTTACCGCTGTTTTGTCTTGAAAACGTACCAAACTGATCTCAAGTTGAATGCATCGCAGTATGACTACGTAAGATCAAATTGGCACGTTTTCAAGCAAACATAGAGGCAATATTGAAGTTGTTACAGTGATCAATTCACAAAGAGGAATGCCTTTGTACGTTGTGCTATATGTAACTATTACATACATGTACTCTATTTCCTGATAATCCCTGAAAACCATAATTAATCGATACATTGCAGTATGCAAACGTTGGATCACCACCATCGCTGAAAGAAAGTTGGCAGAGTGCTATTTACCGAAATGTTAATTGAGTAGCCCTCAAAGAAAATTGTCATATTTGGTTCGATAAAAGACTTAGCCGCTATGCATGTGGTTGGTTAATTGTCCTTAGTATGTTTAAAAAGACAATCGTGACGGAACGCGATATCCGGATTAAAAAAAATTATACCAATTAAATCCCCTTTTGGTGACCATATGAAACGGTTGTATCAACATTTAAAACATTTCATTATTTTCATTATATTGTAAGGTATTATGCAGATTAAAAACTTTTGCCCACATACACTATATTTTATAAGCTATTAAGTTGCAAATGTTCCTTTGCAAATGTGTACAATAACGCACACGTTAGGAAATGAACCTCCATTTATTTATTTATATAGATTATTTAATTAATTAAACTATTTTCAAAATTAAAATAAATATACATATACGTATAAGTAAATCAAGAAAATTATTCTACACTGTTCAGAAGCAATAATTATTACGTCAGGATGGTGAAAAAAACTGCTCATGGTTATGGACTGTGTCTGTGCGTCGTAACATATATTCGATGTCTTCCTGTGATAAACATCATTTTTGAATGTCATAGAATGTCCAAGTGTAGTTTTCAACAAATGATAAAATATCGACAAATCATTGCAGGGTGTAAGCAATTCCCTTTAAACGTTTCAAAGATAAAAATACACTGCCTCATTAACGTATTAACTTGTTTTCGGGTTCAGAAGAATATTTGTAATTGTGCACACTCAGTCGAACGAAGCACTGGTCCATTTTTTACGGTATCGCAAAGATTATAATTGCCATACCGTGACAACCAAATGCATTTATGATACTCTCGTAAAGTATAATCAGGTTAGCCGAAGAAAAACCATGGCGGGTGTAATCTAGTTGTGACAAAATTATGCTCCGGACAGGGTCTATGCCTTAAATTCTTAGATTTGACCCTTGACCTTTAAGTGTGACCTTGACATCGGATCTAGGGTCTGGTTCTTGCGCGCGACTCACCGTCTGATTATGCACAACATGTCTGCTAAGTTATTTGAAAATCCTCTAATGCTGGAGAAAATTATGCTCCGGACAGGGTCTATGCCTTAAATTCTTATATTTGACCTTTGACCTTAACGTGGACCTAGACACCTGGTTCCTGCGCGAGACACACCGTCTCACCATGCTTAACACGTTTGCTAACTTATTTGAAATTCCTTCCACGCTGGACATAATTATGCTCCGGACAGGGTCTATGGCCTTAATTCTTATATTTGACCTTTGACCTTGAAGTGTGCCTTGACCTTGGACCGTGGGCCCTGGTTCTTGCGCACGACAGACCGTCTCATTTTGCTTAACATATCTGCCAAGTTACTTGAAAATCCTCCAATGCTGGACAAAGTTATTGTCCGGATAAGAATCCAAACATACATGCATACGTACACACGTACATACGTACGTACCCATGGACAGGGTAAACACTATATGCCACCCCAAGACAGATGGTGGGGGCATAAACAAACAAAAGTGTCACTAATGTTCGTTGTTAAGTTGTAATTTTAAGTTTAAACGCATTATCAAACGGTAAGTGTGCTTAAGTAACAGTGTCAACACGGATGATTTACAACTGGTTTAAATTAATAACACACCGCTTTCCACATGGGTCATAACGGCGGATAGTATTTCATGTTGTTCAATAACAATTTACGACAGTTAGAGGGTCATTGAAGTATCGATACGCGGTCTTAATCAAATTAGGGTTCGCAAGGAAGGCCACTAGAATGACGCATACGTGTTTTCCTTGTGAAAGTTACATGTGTTCTGATCAGTTTTAAAGGGACTTGTCTACACAGTTGTGCTTTCAGTGCACAAAATAATCGTCTATCGTAAGCCAAAAGGTGTCATCAGCAAAGGAGGCTTTCAGTGGACAATTGATGTTTAGTTATTGTTCAAGAGGTAGGATCGGGTGCGACTTTAAACCGGTTTAATCGCAATTGCTTAGCGTTGATCGTTCTAATGCGGTGGCGCCAGTATTAATCGTGTTTGTGTTTTGTGTCTGTTCGTGTTTTTCATATATACCCAATTTGTCACTTGCGTTAAACACACGGCTTTCATAAGAGTTTCACAAAAGCTGATGCAACTAGAGTTTCACTGTCTTTATATTCGAGACTCGACATTTAAAGAGAAAACACATGCGCAATAACGCTGGTTTAAATTCGTGTACGTATTCAAGTCCAATCTCTTTCATGCGATTGTAAAATTAAATTAAACGGATGCCTGCAAACAGTTTGAATACGTTTTCTGTAAACGAAAACAAAAACTGCAAATTTTACGTCAATAAAATCATTCTGCCTTTCTGTGCGACTTAATTCAAACGACCGTAATGTGGCTCGTGCTCGCAATATTATAAACCCGACAAAATAACTTTAGTTTCCCGTTCATCATACTTATATTCAATATATGGATGCATTCATGCATGCAAGAATGCGTATATAAGTGTATTATTTCCAATATATGATGGCATCAACCGGGTTTTGTCTATGTTGTTTAAAGTCTGTTATTGTGTTCGGTCATAATTTTCGTGACAAAATAGAGTTTGGCTCCTGCGCACATTATAATTGTTGTTTATTTAATGTGAACCAACTAATGTCTTCAATCGGTCGTAGGTCATTAGAAATGAAGGGCAAGGATAGGTTTATTCACTCCACAATGTCCAAAGTATGACTGATCACTTCAGAAACACAAAGCGCTAACGTCCTTCGTGTATCTCTTTGTTACTTTGCCTGAAAAAAGTAGGTCACAAAACATAACTAGTACTTTATAGAATGAGATTTGAATATATTTATCGATGGTGCTAAAATTCATGTTCAATGTTTTGCGACTAATCATTACTTATGAAAGAATGAATTAAAACGGATCGATGTCAGGTATTATAAATTACAAAAAGTTATAGTCAGTAATTTAACCGTAATATTAAACCAAGATATTTTACGGGTCATTTTTTTACAAAAAAAAAGTTCTTTCTTTAATTTACAATGCCAAAAATACTAACTTATATTATCAGCATAAATACACTGTAATAATAAGCAGTGTAAATGTTGTTCAGCTTTCAGATAAATTGACCGGTGCGCAATTTTAATTTCCGATAACGCTTCATAGCAATACCACTTTAAAACAAAACACCGCTCTCGAATATTTGTGAAAAGAATTTAAATACAGATTAAGATAAAAATTGAAAGGAAAGAAGATAATTTATGATTTCATTTCTATTCTTGAGTCGATCTCGAGACATTCACAGTCGAAACAAGAGCTTTAAGAGTCTGTCACAAACAAAGAGCGACCTATTGCCAATGAAATGAACTTCGAATAAACCGTATTTATGTATTCGTTTTAAGACAATTTTGGAGACGCGACAAAGATATGGGTAAACAGGAAAGTGCGTGTTTGTGAAATTTAATACCCGTGTTTTTAGGACTATTTCAGAGCCATAAAACATTTGTGATTGACTAGTTTAGCTCAAGCTCTTAACCTGCCTGACATATGCTGAGGGGGAAAAAAATGACATTGTCGGAATGTTATACTATTTTATAAATCTTCAAAGAGATTTATTTAAAAAATACGACGTATTTACCTTACTCGTTATAGTTGGAAAATTACTTACAAATTTGTAATAAAGTGAACGACTTCAACAACTTCTTGGGTGTATATGACGGACAGTTATTGGAGACGTTAACGGTACCATCGGCTACGTCAATTGCTAATTACGCACGGCTACACTTGACGTTGCCGTCATGTCCAAATCGACGGAATACCTGGCCATGAGGCGTCGGATGAGCCGACTGAGGGTGCAGGGGTGCGGGAAGGGATCGCTCGAAGGTACGCTAGCTGTGCTCTTTTACTTTTGCCATCTAAAAGGCACAAATGAAAAAAAACGCGACATTTATTATAACTTTTGTATTCATTATGATAAACTTTACCTTGAGAAAAATAATTGTCATATTTGTATAAATTGCTGAATGTAAATTTGATTAAAAAGCGAGCCGTCGATACTGCTAAAAATTATTCTTCATCTTCTGGCATGTGTAGGTATGGCTGTGTTGTAGTCGTGCTGTATTTAAGCAATTGGTAACGTGTCCTATATGTGTTATTTAACATAGTTTCTTGTCTGCTTAAGTTGCTTGAGATTCATAATTTATATATTTTATTTAAGTAGTAATGATATTTGTCATACACTATGTTGTGTAATACGTTTTCTTGTATATATTTAGTATTCAAAGTTAAGGTGTGTAAAAAGTAATAAGCTGAAACTGCTAGTATACAGCGCACACTTTTGGCAATTATGCATATTGAATACAAATATTCATTGTTAATACTCGGCGAAATTCAACATTATTATATTAAAAAAATCGAGCACCCTCGGTAGGTTTGAAGTGGAGTACTGGAGTACTAGTAAACAATAACATTAAAATAAAATTATTTCAGGTCATTTTTCATCTAAATCAATTATTGCTCACTAGTATATATCTTTAAAGATTCTAGTTTGGTTTGGTTTTATGTGGTTTCTACCAAATTTGCAGTATGGTTAAATCTGCACTCACAACTCCAGATAAAATATATATAATTAATAATGGTACAAAAATGCTTAAATCATTCGATGTTTGTTTATAAATTACGTAAGTGTTGATTATAATCCGACATACGGCTTGTAAATCGATCAATTTGTCACTGAGTTGGTCTACCTTTGCGGTTTATCTTTTTTCACACCGCAAAAAGGGCCAACCAAATCCCTGGCTTGCTTCTTAAGTCACAAATGACAAAATAAATGAGATTGCACATTTAGCAGTTATCTGATAGCAATGCACTCAAGCCGATAAACAAATAGCATAATCAACAAGAACAAGCATTCGACAAAAAACAAAATCACCGTTATACATGTATATAACAAACTTCGTTTTCGGTTTGCTGTTAAGTTTTCTCTGTCGATTCTCTTTTTTGTCACCACGTAAACTGTCCTCTATTTGATTTTCATTTTCCGTGTCATATATTTAGGCATCGATTTATATCTTGCTGTGTAATCTTCATAAAATGCATGCTTCATGTCCAAAAATATCGGTGATGTTGGACACTGTTGTATTGTTGGCCAATGTCATTGATTATATGGAATTGCATGTCTTACTACTTTTCAAACAATCACCAAAATGTGTTGCCTTCTTGGGTTTGTTTGTGTGTTTTGTTTCATTGTCTTAGTCCGATGATACAATTTGAATAATGCTAATAATAATAGTTGTAAAAGTAACATTTAACTTGTATGTTCACCCTGCTGACATCTGCATTTGATGTGTCTGCTGTAAACTTTGCCTCTACGTAATAGTGAATACCTTGAAATTGATATGTGTAAATACTTTGAGGCTTAGCATCCATTTAATTCGTCACAATAAGGGGTGTTGCGCTATCAGAAATCCATATTGCGATGCAATGAGTTAGTATTTAATTTATTATGATATTTATTGCGAGATATCGCGACCTTTCTTTTAATGTATATTATATGATAAAGTGTAGAGGTTGACGCAAATCACTTGTATAATTATGTTTTGCGCGTAAACACCGTTAGTCAAACCGACGAATTTTATGTGGGTACTCGTAAGCAATTGTTTATTTTGGTTTGGTCACCAACTCTGATTCATTGAATGAGAACGGAACACGATCCAGTGACGTCAGCGTCAAAGTCATACAAATGCAACAAGATTTCTGCGTGACGCAAAATACAATCATAAACCATACCGACTCGGGCTAATGACAGCGGGTCATTGATAAAAACTCCGGCACTATCACAATTAATAAACAACACTTAAGTCTACTTTAAGAGTCCGATAAGGTCTTGCTTGCCTTGTATTATGTGCAATCGAAGGCGGTAAAGTGTAAGTAATATTCAGTACATACAACGAGACAACATTGTTCTGAGTCAAAGATCGACACGCTTAAAATACATTGTTGTAAATTCTTCACATGCATTCCATAAATATTTAAAGGCATTCATTATAAACACAGTTGACTGAGTTTGTGGCCACACCCGTGTATGTAAATATCATATAAAATAACAGTGACGTTATATATACATACAACATTTTTATACATGAAGTTATCAGTCAAAGCATGATGTAGGCATAACAAATAAGACATAAGCAACGTTTAAAGACATTTACTCAGTACTAGTTAATAATCGACACATGTTTTATCAAGAACATTTTGCTATTTTATTTTTGAACACCGACAAACAAAATATTTGCTAACAATGGTAAAAGAAACTGACAGACGGGTATATGCGATAAACAATGTTCTGCAAACATTAACACCGTTATTTTGTCGTATCAATTTTGACACGTGCAGATCATATTACGCACGAAGTACAAAATTGGCTAAGATTTCAAAAGAAAGTTGCCCACGGAACATTAATAATAATGCATGAAATAACTTCAATACCAAACGCGCGTAACGCTTAAACGATCAAATACATAATGTCAGCCATTTATGTACGAACCAATTTCAATTAGCAGTACATGTATTACATTTGCTAATTACAATTTGCTTAAGTCGTTTGCTCACCATCATTCATTAACATTGGTATGAAGGTTGCATAAAGTTAGACAAACGCGAACTAAGTACCTAAGTTTAGGAAGTTGTTTGGCAAGTAAAGAGCCCGTAAAGAATACATTTCGTAGTTTAGCAGAAACCATATTTAGAAAAAAAAGCAAAAACAACATGCAATTATAGATAAATGAAAGATGTCATTGTTTTATAATCTTTTCCAAAATGTTTAATGTATTTACGGTATGAATACTATATTTATAAAATGTAGTTACTTCAATGATGTTGTATTTATTTTCCGTTATGAAGAGAAAAAATAACCTTGGTATTGACCTTGGATGAAAGAAGCAAATGAACTGCAATTGTCTCTCAATAATCAAATATTAAAGTTGGGAAAATAACAGTTCAATTCTTAAGTTAATAAAACTGTTACTGTAGGGATGCACAATTGCTAAATTATTTTTCAGATAAAATGCACTTTATGATTTTGCCCCGTAGAACACGGACCTAACACTTGTTTACGCAGCGTAGTATTCATTCCATACTGTGCATGATGCTTGACATTGGACACCTTTCCAAACGGAGATAGCATACGTGCCCTGGGATCAAATTTCGTGACGTAGTGTACATGGCATTCTGGGCATGTTGCTTGATATTTGACAGCTTTCCAACAGTAGATAGCATACGTGCTTCGGGATCAAATTTCTCGACTTAATGAAAGTCTGAAATGAGCACCGCACGTTGGTCATAAATCATTCGAAACAAAAGGCCTAATTAGGCGGTAATTAAGTGTTCTATTAAGCATGGCCAATAAGTCAATAGTTACACTGAATGTGACGTACATATTGGCGTCAGCATTGTGCCGATTCTTATTCTTACTTCTATAAAATAAGGCAATATATACATAAAATATTAATAGTTTATTCAACGTAGTTAATAAAGTAAGATCATTTAGTGAAGTTAAGAAATAAATTCGGATTTATCGTTGTTTATCGACCAATAAACAATGATTTGTCTTTCTGATGCGTATTAATTAAACCACGAGGAGGTAAGCCGAAGTTGTTTAATAACCACGCATCAGAACGAAAAATAGGTGGTAATTGGCCGATAAACAACGATAATGCGAACATTATTTGGATTCTAACATGATCTGACATACATTTTTGCAATTGTAATTGGAACTCCTTTTGACAATCCTCCGCTCAGAATCGAAACTTCTGTTTGCATTGTTTTGGGGAGTTTAACAACGATAATTTTGTTCTTTGTCTGTAGAAAAATTAGCGAGTATTATGTTAAAATCTTATTTTTAGTAATTGTATTTCGTCACTCACATTGACTTTCAATTAGGTTTTGTTTTATTTATTTGTGTGTTTGTTAATTTTGTTTATCAATTTAATTTTCTATGTATGTATATATTTTTTTATTAATTTTGATTTTATTTATATAACCGTTCGTTCATTCATTCATTTAGTTAATGTTTGAACAAGATAACTTAATCAACCTTAAAAGAAACGTTACACATGCAGAACAAATATTGGGACGGTAACGAATGTTTAATGAACGATATAGGTCATTCAGTTAATTGTAAATCAAACCGGCATATCACTCTCCTACCACATATACTAAATAAGGGGGTGGCAATTATCGAAGTACTGTTTACGGATTTAATAACTTTGTAACTCTGAAAGATAGGAGCATTGACATTAATATTAACATTTCGATTTTTCGCTGAAACATTTGCAAAGTTAGTGTTCCCCAAAAAACTCATTTTCGGGTGTTATACCACCCGTTTTAGCGTGAAACTCTTGTTATGAAAAACCCTATAAAATTCAGATTTTAATAATGTGTTCCATATTTAATCCGTCATATATGAAAAGCAGTAGGAACAGTGGAAGCTGATAATTAAGACAAACTTAAGAGAAGGTAACGGAGACTGAAATAATGTCATTTCTATAACGATCGGTTCAAAAATACGTTATACATTGATATCAATTATATTTGTTAAGTGGGTGTTGGGATGCTAACTGTTGTTTTTGAATATCAATATATATCTCAATTTTAAATACGTGTATATTTATTGACTATTAGTATACTTTATTACTTTATATTTAAACAACGAAATAATACAGACATTATTTTACAAGAACCTAAATGTTACCTAGTTTATAGCAGCTCGGCTAAAGCTTCTGTTGTAGTAGTTTAAATATTAGTTGGTAAAAGAAACACATATGTATCTGCTTAAAGTGTGTACATGTATGTACTATTTTATATATCTTTCTATCTGATTTCATGTTTTTGTATCACCAAAAGTCGTAAAACTCACTTTAACACCAAACATTGCTGAATAAAATACGGTACAGTTATGAAGAACACCTGCATTACGAGAGAACATAATGCATCAATATTTTTAACTGCATTCATATTTTACACACCGTGTGGCATATAGTACATTGCGGTGCATATCGTACAATTGAAGTTTATAGTATATAAATATTGCATTCTTTTATTTAATTATACCGAAACAAAGATTTTTTAGAAGACATGAACTTTATTCAATTAATAAGAAAAGAAAATACAACAACAGACACACAACATAATAACAGTTCATTTTTCCGAGACGGAGGCAATCCTTGCCATTTTGACGCTAATGTCTTCTGTGTTAACAATGCGCTTTTGTAACACGGAGTGATTTACTAAATGTTTTATAAGCGCCTATTAACCCCGATCAATCTGTTTATCGATACGAGGTCTGATTACCCCAAAACGGAAGTCACATCCTCAGGGTGTCAGTTAGACAATAAGCACATATGGTTGAGTGCAGGATGCATAGAATTTGTAAAATACAGTTTAAATTATATGTTTTGATATCAATTTAAAGGTATATATGTACGAAATAAGAAAAAAAGATATTTTTGGGCACTACTTTGTCTTAGTGGTTCCCAGCTTCATAACTTTTGGCCCATGTATTCGTGCACAAAATGGCAGCCCCCATGCCCGTCAAAACCGGTGTGTTTATTCTAAGGTAAATATTTTGAGTTACAACATACAGAAATTTTTGACATGCTGTTGTTTCAAAAGGTTATGGCCTTATCTGTCCAACAATGTATAGTGATATATTGGAAAGTAGCTTCGTCATAGTGAAAATTGAGATCAAACTGTGAATATTTTATATATAACAAAGAAGGAATTTATTTACGCATGCGTAACCACGACGTCATAACGGGTGATATTGCACTATGATATTTCACATTATTGACTGCTCCGTTTTTACATGAACAAAGAAGGAAAACAGAACGGTGAGGTATAATAAATGGAAAATAAATATCTTACATTTACAAGTTCAAATGATATATTTGACGTAGTTGATTGCTATGAAACTGTTTGCTATAAAACACTTCACATTCGGTTACAAATTAATGCCACGCAGACAGCCATGTTTTATATCAATTGAAACACGTCTAATTTATAAATGCCAAACTGTTATTATTCAACATCTAACAACGTTTATTACACTACACAGTGCACAATTTATTTAGCAAGGGTATTTTTCATTCATTGGTCTCGAAGATACTGTGACGCATAGGAATAAATTACACAATTGTTAGTACAACAATACATGTAATATGTTTGTTTTGTTTTTCGAAAAAAAAGTAGCAATAATGAACATCATGACAATAGCAACTAGTTCCGCAATAATAATCTTCAAAAGTGAACAATCGGGCTGATCAGGTGCAAATTGCTGAATACATGTTATATGGTCCAGCAAAGTGATGCGTGATCATTATTTTAGACCATCAAAATTAACAATTTTAAGCATACTTGTTTGTCAGGTGGTCGACCCGACTGAGAAATATTTTAATACTCACGTAAGATGATTGTACAAAAACAAATCGCTTTAAAACACGATTTTAAGTCAAAAAATGTGATTCACGTTTGTATTTAATAAGGAAGTGTTATGACTTTTGAGAATTAAAGTACTGTACTTTAGAAACGTAAACTTGTTGTCGTAATGAACATTAAACTTATATAGATCTATGTGTAACATAAATAATCAAAATGAAACTTGTAACCCACCAAACGTACAACGGTTTTGGTAAAAAGCGTTGCATTGCGAATATGAGGTAAATACTCTCATAGCCATACTCCCGCCTACTTTCAGAATACGAAAAGGGACGACACCATAAATACAATCAAAGGCTGTTTTGTCTCTCAACGAATATATTTGCAACTGTATGCGAAAAGCTGCATTTTGTTTAGCACTATCATGCCTAACGGATTGACCAGATATGGCCCCGAAAAATAAGTCAATTTCAAACGCAATAACTTTGGTATCCCTGTATTGACGTAACGGATAAGAAAGCACAACTGCATTAAGACGGCTAAACACATATTAAAGTTTCCGATTACGACACAAACCAGTAGATAAGAAACACACTGAACTGCAAAAAATCTGACAGGGATACTTTGGTCTGTCAGCTGCAATGAATGCGCAATTCACGCATGACACCCTTGTTGAAAGTTCTGCCTAAACGTTGTCTTACGATGGTTATAAGCTCTTGCATAGGTGGATTAACTGGTACAAGCTGGTATAATAAACATATCACCGCACATTAACGAGTACGCAATTTTTGTGTGTGTGTATTTTAAATTTTAAATGTAACCTGACAGAAAAAAGTCATTATTGCACGAGCTGTAAATGTGCAAGTCATCGCATTGGTACACAGTTTTACTGGTCAATTATTAAGTTCGTTGATCTGTATGATTGAAGGAACGCTTAAATGATTTTTATAAGGAAATGAAGCTAACACTACATCAGCTATGTTAGCGTGCAATTTCCTTTGCAGTTATTTGTAACTGATATAGGTGTTTATATAATGATCTGTATCCTTTATCCAAATTAACTCAGTAGCAATTTAACAGTAATTATATTTTATAATATTACATTTTCTTAAGTTTATTCTTCGTTCTAATTCGTAGATCTGTGCATCAAAGTGTTTACACAATGTAATGAAAGAGTCACTCTATTATTTTCAATTTTCAGAAGTAGTAATAGTTGTAGTAGTTGAAGTGATGCTGGTGGTGGTAATTGCGGTAGAAGTAGAGGGAGTAGTAGTAGTAGTAGTAGTAGCAGTAGTAGCAGTAGTAGTAGTTGTTGTGGTACTAACAGTAGTAGTAATAGTATATGTGGTAGCAATGATAAAGTAGTAGTGGTAGCAGCCTAAGAAAGCAGTAATAATAACAACAACGGTATTATTATTTCTTAGTTATTACTATCCTAACGTTCACTCTTATAGCAGAAGACGTGACTGGTGGAGACGACGCAGGGTTTCGAGATCTCGTCAAATACTGGAAGAAGCACGGCATCCCCATACCAGAACAGCTCCTATCAGACATGGCGGATGAAAACGGTAATGCAATGTGGATTTAAGTTGTATGCGATTAGGCGAAAACGGAGTATTTACACTGCGATCAGACCAACAATTCATATAATGTCGATATTGAACATAAACGACATAGTTTGTATAAAGTTATATAACACGGGTGGCGATTTGTATAATTCTCAAAAAAATCATTATAATGCTGTTTTGGACAACACTTAGAATGCTAATGATGTATTGACGTTACATTGTTTGACAATTATTGAGTCCTTAAATATTTAACTTAAACAATATATCATACTTTTAGTTAAAATGTCAAAGGCCAAGGGCAAGGGTCGGAGAAGGTCACGAGAACTGGAGGACCTTCACCTGTGTGCAGCCACTGGGAAATTTAACCTCGAACACTTACATGAAGACGAAGAAGAACACGAATCAAAATCCAAGGCGGAGGTTGATAAGAAACCCGTTCCTAGGAAACAAACGGAGTCGCAACTCAACTCAAAGAAGGTTGGATCACTACAGAAGGTCACCGGAAGAACCTCAAGTCCTAAAACTTCAAAGACACCCGTTTCTCGGTCATTATCACCCAATAAATAGCAAATCGACAACAAACATGAACTGGAACTGTACATTATAATTTATTGACCCAATAGACTTGACAGCAAATATGTTTTAACACAATGTATGTTATGTCGTGAATGCTACGCATTGTGTATTTATACGTCATGCACATGCTACTTAAATTGACTGAAAGAAATATGTATGGATTGCTTGAGGTTTAGAATGGATGGACATGCAATCTTCAGCGCGGTGACTTTATTCGTTATGTGTGTACTGTGGAAATGGATCAGCTTCGTATGTTAAACCTGGTATAATGGTTGTTTCATTCCCCCATATATTTGATGATGACTGAATTTAGGTTAAGTTGCTTAGTCTGTAACAATAGTTTTATGGTCAGGATGTTACAATTGTATGTTGTAAACAATCCAGGAGGGCTCTACAAGGACCATGATACTGTGCCAAATGCATGAGCAATCGTTTTCACCTAAATGTAGCTTTATCTGTGTACGCATGTTTTAAGTTTAAATGTATAAATCTGACATCCATCATATTGCGTAGTTATTTGCAATTTAATGGTAATCTATAACTGGTTACCATCATTGTCAAAACTTGTTTATGACTTTTATTATATGTGATCTTGCACATACAACACGTACATCTGACGAAACTGTATGCAAGTGGTAGATTATGATATTTTAAATTCATTATTATTTTTATAATATGTTGAAGGATAAATGCATTTATCCTTCAACATATAATAAAAAAAATAATAATGATTGTGTATATACATGTATATCTAATAATTTCTATAAAAATGAGGACATATTTATTTTGCCAAAATCTGAATTTACAGTGCGTCTAAGCATTGTACGAGTGTTAAAGTTCAATAATGAGTTTTGAATATACTGCAAATGTACACATCGTGTATGAAATATAAGTATATGCATTATTTCTTGTATCATGACGATAAAACATGTCAAAACAAGAATACTGTCATTGTGTATACTACTCACATTCCAGAGAAAGATTATCTAGTTATTTAACGGGCATATACATTTAACTTAATTGTTTCAGTACCGTTACGAACGTGACAGCTTAAGCGAAATGAATCCGTCTGACTTACATATTGTGGAACAGGAATTGTTACGCTCAGAGCAATGAAAAGGAGACCAATCGCGTTGTAATTGCATTTGCATACCAAAAAGACATTTATTGTCACGCGTGAACGTTAAGCAAACCATGCAGTTTTATAGAAGAATTAGGACTAATAAAGATACACAATGTGGGTTGTGGAACTGGGGTGGTGTGCTACTTGAACAATTAGATAACACATATACAATTGAATGCACACATGCCTTAAAATTGTTTCAAACCTGAACAGAAATACATAAATGCAATATGTTGCAGTGTGTTTACTATACATAACGGTAGTTAGGAATACACTATTTTGATATTTTAGGTTTGTTACATGAAACAAAGACTTTTATCGATTTCTCTTTTTTGTATATCGCCTTACGAGTTCGTCATTTCCCTCAGGAGTGAAAACCGCTGTTGACTTCTCTTTGAAGAAATTACAACCTTCGCAAAGTGTTTGCTACACGACCGGCGAACAGCTCCTTGTCACGATATTCCATCTGCAGGAACCTTGTAAATAGGCATCATACCACTTTTTGATTATTTGTTTTATAAATTAAGAAGATATTGCGTTTCTGTAAGAGGTAATTTCTGTTCCTCTATCCCCGCATTGACATTCTCGTAACAATTTGCTGTTTTGTCTTGAAAACGTACCAAACTGATCTCAAGTTGAATGCATCTCAGTATGACTACGTAAGATCAAATTGGCACGTTTTCAAGCAAACATAGCGCCAATATTGAAGTTGTTACAGTGATCAATTGACATAGACGAAGGCCTTTCGACGTTGTGCTATATTTAACTATAACATACATGTACTCTATTTCCTGATAATCCCTGAAAACCATAATTAATCGATACATTGCAGTATGCAAACGTTGGATCACCACCCTCGCTGAAAGAAAGTTGGCAGAGTGCTATTTACCGAAATGTTAATTGAGTAGCCCTAAAAACAAATTGTCATATTTGGTTCGATAAAAGACTTAGCCGCTATGCATGTGGTTGGTTAATTGTCCTTAGTATGTTTAAAAAGACAATCGTGACGGAACGCGATATCCGGATTTAAAAATAAATTATACCAATTAAATCCCCTTTTGGTGACCATATAAAACGGTTGAATCAACATTAAAAAAAAATGTCATTATTTTAATTATATTGTAAGGTATTACGCAGATTAAATGTTTTTGCCTACATACACTATATTTTATAAGCTATTAAGTTGCAAATGTTCCTTTGCAAATGTGTACAATAACGCACACGTTAGGAATGGAACCTCCATGTACTTATTTATATAGATTATTTAATTAATTAAACTATTTTCAAAATTAAAATAAATATACATGTAAGTATAAGTAAATCAAGAAAATTATTATACACTCTTCAGAAGCAATAATTATTACGTCAGGATGGTGAAAAAAACTTCTCATGGTTATGGACTGTGTCTGTGCGTCTTAACCTATATTCGATGTCTTCTTGTGATAAACATCATTTTTGAATGTCATAGAATGTCCAAGTGTAGTTTTCAACAAATGATAAAATATCGACAATTCATTACAGGGTGAAAGCAATTCCTTTCAAAGGTTTCAAAGATAAAAATGCACTGCCTCATTAACGTATTAACTTGTTTTCGGGTTCAGAAGCATATTTTGTAATTGTGCACTCTGTCGAACGAAGCACTGGTCCAGTTTTTACTGTATCGCAAAGGTTATAATTGCCATACCGTGACAACCAAATGCATTTATGATACTCTCGTAAAGTATAATCAGGTTAGCCGAAGAAAAAACATGGCGGGTGTAATCTAGTTGTGACAAAATTATGCTCCGGACAGGGTCCATGCCTTAAATTCTTAAATTTGACCGTTGACCTTTAAGTGTGACCTTGACATCGGACCTAGGGCCTGGTTCTTGCGCGCGACCCACCGTCTGATTATGCTCCAAATTTCTGCTATGTTATTTGAAAATCCTCTAATGCTGGACAGAATTATGCTCCGGACAGGGTCTATGCCTTAAATTCATATATTTGAACTTCGACCTTTACGTGGACCTAGAAACCTGGTTCTTGCGCGAGACACACCGCCTCACCATGCTTAACACTTGTGCCAACTTATGTGAAATTCCTTCCACGCTGGACATAATTATGCTCCAGACAGGGTCTATGGCCTAAATTCTTATATTTGACCTTTGATCGTTAAGTGTGCCTTGACCTTGGACCTAGGGCCCTGGTTCTTGCGTGCGACATACCGTCTCATTTTGCTTAACATATCTGCCAAGTTACTTGAAAATCCTCCAATGCTGGACAAAGTTATTGTCCGGACAAGAATCCAAACATACATGCATACGTACACACGTACATACGTACATACCCACGGACAGGGTAAACACTATATGCCACCCCAAGACAGATGGTGTGGGTATACAAAACAAGTGTCACTAATGTTCGTTGTTTGGTTGTAATTTTAAGTTTCGTTAGTTTAACGCATTATCAAAATGTAAGTGTGCTTAAGTAATTGTGTCAACACGGAGGATTTACAACTGGTTTAAATTAATAACACACCGCTTTCCACATGGGTGATAACGGCGGATAGTATTTCATGGTGTTCAATAAAAATTTACGACAGTTAGAGGGTCATTAAAGTATCGATACGCGGTCTTTATGAAATTACGGTTCGCAAGGAATGCCACTAGAATGACGCATAAGTGTTTTCCTTGTGAAAGTTACATGTATTCTGATCAGTTTTAAGGGGAATTGTTTACACAGTTGTGCGTTTATTGCACACAATAATCGTCCATCGTAAGCCAAAAGTTGTCGTCAGCAAAGGAGGCTTTCAGTGGACAATTGATGTTTTGTTATTGTTTAAGAGGTAGGATCGGGTGCGACTTTAAACCGGTTTAAGCGCTAATGCTTAGCGTTGATCGTTCTAATGCGGTGGCGCCAGTATTAATCGTGTTTGTGTTTTGTGTCTGTTCGTGTTTTTCATATATACACAATTTGTCACTTGCGTTAAACACATGGCTTTCATAAGAGTTTCAAAAAAGCTGATGCAACTAGTGTTTCACTGTCCTTTATATTCGAGACTCGACATTTAAAGAGAAAACACATGCGCAATAACGGTGGTTTAACTTCGTATTCAAGTCCAATCTCTTTCATGAGATTGTAAAATTAAATTAAACGTGTGCCTGCACACAGTTGTATGCGTTTTCTGTAAACAAAAACAAAAACTGCAAATTTTACGTCAATAAAATCATTCTGCCTTTCTGTGCGACTAAATTCAAACGACCTTAATGTGGCTCGTGCTGGCAATATTATGCACCCGACAAATAACTTTAGTTTCCCGTTCATCATACTTATATACAATATATGGATGCATTCATGCATGCAAGAATGCGTATATAAGTGTATTATTTCCAATATATGATGGGATCAACCGGGTTTTGTCTATGTTGTTTAAAGTCTGTTATTGTGGTCAGTCATAATTTCCGTGACAAAATATAATTCGGCTCCTGCACACAATGTATGTAATGTGAACCAAATAATTTCTTCAATCGGTCTTAGGTCATTAGAAAGAAGAGCACGGATAGGTTTGTTAATTCACTCGACAATGCCCAAAGTATGACTGATCACTTCAGAAACACAAAGCGCTAACGTCCTTCGTGTATCTCTTTGTTACTTTGCCTGAAAAAAGTAGGTCACACAAAATAACTAGTACTTTATATAATGAGTTTTGAATATATTTATCGATGGTGCTAATTCACGTTCAATGTTTTGCGACTAATCATTACTTGGCATATGATTAAAGCATGAATTAAAACGGATCGATGTCAGGTATTATAAATTACAACAAAGTATCTTCAGTAATTTAACCGTAATATTAATCCAAGATATTTTACGGGTCATTTTTTTCAAAAAAACGTTCTTTTGCTTTAATTTACAATGCCAAAAATACTAACTTCTATTATTAGCATTAATACACTGTAATAATAAGCAGTATAAATGTTGTTCAGCTTTCAGATAAATTGACCGGTGCACAGTTTTAATTTCCGATAACTTTGCATAGCAATACAATGTTCACTTTAAAACACCGCTCTCGAATTTTGTGAAAAGAATTTAAATAAAGATTAAGATAAAAATTGAAGCAAAGTAGACAATTTATTATTTCTTTTCTATTTGTGAGTCGATCTCGAGACATTCACAGTCGAAACAAGAGCTTTAAGAGTCTGTCACAAACAAAGAGCGACATATTGCCAATGAAAGTAACTTCGAATAAACCGTATTTATGTATTTGTTTTGAGACAATTTTGGAAACGCGACAAAGATATGGGTAAACGTGAAAGTGCGTGTTTGTGAAATTAAATAACCGTGTTTTTAGGACTATTTCAGAGCCATAAAACATTTGTGGTTGACTAGTTTAGCTCAAGCTCTTAACCTGCCTGACATATGCCGAGGGGAAAAAATGACATTGTCGGAATGTTATACTATTTTATAAAACTTCAAAGAGGATTAATTAACAAAAACGACGTATTTATCTTACTCGTTATAATTAGAAAATTACTTCCAAATTTGTAATAAAATGAACGACTTGAACAAGTTCTTGGGTGTATATGACGGACAGTTATAGGAGACGTTAACGTTACCATCGGCTACGTCAATTGCTTATTACGCACGGCTACACTTGACGTTGCCGTCATGTCCAACTCGACGGAATACCAGGCCATGAGGCGTCGGATGAGCCGACTGAGGGTGCAGGGATGCGGGAAGGGATCGCTCGAAGGTACGCTAGCTTTGCTCTTTTACTTCTGCCATCTAAAAGGCTCAAATGAAAAAAAAAACGCGACATTTATTATAACTTGTGTATTCATTTTGATAAATTTTACCTTGAGAAAAATACTTGTCATATTTGTATAAATTGCTGAATGTAAATTTGATTAAAATTCGAGCCGTCGATACTGCTAAAACTAATTCTTCATCTTCTGGCATATGTTGTAGTCGTGCTGTATTTAAGCAATTGGTAACGTGTCCTATATGTGTTATTTAACATAGTTTCTTGTCTGCTTAAGTTGCTTGAGATTCATAATTTATATATTTTATTTAAGTAGTAATGATATTTGTCATACACTATGTTGTGTAATATGTTTTCTTGTATATATTTAGTATTCAAAGTTAAGGTGTGTAAAAAGTAATAAGCTGAAACTGCTAGTATACAGCGCACACTTTTGGCAATTATGCATATTGAATAAAAATATTCATTGTTAATACTCGGCGAAATTCAACATTATTATATTAAAATAATAGAGCACACTCAGTAGGTTTGAAGTGGAGTACTGCAGAACTAGTAAACAATAACATTCAAATAAAATTATTTCAGGTCATTTTTTATCTAAATCAATTATTGCTCACTAGTATATATTTTTAAAGATTCTAGTTGGGTTTGGTTCTATGTGGTTTCTACCAAATTTGCAGTATGGTTAAATCTGCACTCACAAGCTCCAGATAAAATATTTAAAATTAATAACTGGTACAAAAATGCTTAAATCATTCGATGTTTGTTTATAAATTACGTAAGTGTTGATTATAATCCGACATCCGGCTTGTAAATCGATCAATTTGTCACTGAGTTGTTCTACTTTTGCGGTTGATCTTTTTTCACACTGCGAAAAGGGCAAACTAAATCCCTGGCTTGCTTCTAAAGTCATCACAAATGACAAAACAAATGAGATTGCACAGTTAACAGTTATCTGATAGTAATGCACTCAACCTGGCACGTTAAGAACACTCGCCGATAAAAATATAGCTTAATCAACAAGAACAAGCATTCGACAAAAAAACTAACAAAATCACCGTTATACATGTATATAACAAACTTCGTTTTCGGTTTGATTTGAAATTTTCCATGTCGATTCTCTTTTTCGTAGTATTTGTCACCCCGTAAACTGTCCCCTATTTGATTTTCATTTTCCGTGTTATATATTTAGGCATCGATTTATATCTTGCAGCATAATCTTCATAAAAGGCATGCTTCACGTCCAGAAATATTGGTGATGTTGGACACTGTTGTATTGTTGGCCAATGTCATTGATTATATGGAATTGCATGTCTTACTACTTGTCAAACAATCACAAAATGTGTAGCCTTCTTGGGTTTGTTTGTGTGTTTTGTTTCATTGTCTTAGTCCGATGATAAAACTTGAATAATGCTAATAATAATAATTGCAAAAGTAAAATGTAACTTGTATGTTCACCCTGCTTGCATCTGCATTTGATGTTGTGTCTGCTGTAAACTTTGCCTCTACGTAACAGTGAATACCTTGAAATTGATACGTGTAAATACTATGAGGCGTAGCATCCGTTTAATTCGTCACAATTAGAGGTGTTGCGCTATTAGAAATCCATATTGCGGTGTAATGCGTTAGTAGTTACTTTATTATGATATTTATTGCGAGATATTGCGACCTTTCTTTTAATGTATATAATATGTTAAAGTGTTGAGGTTGACGCAAATCACTTGTATAATTATGTTTTGCGCGTAAACACCATTAGTCAAAACCGACGATTTGTATGTGGGTACTCGTAAGCAATTGTTTATTTTGGTTTGGTCACCAACTCTGATTCATTGAATGAGAACGGAACACGATCCAGTGACGTCAGCGTCAACGTCATACAAATGCAACAAGATTTTTGCGTGACGCAAAATACAATCATAAACCATACCGACTCGGGCTAATGACAGCGGGTCATTGATAAAAACTCCGGCACTATCACGAAGCAGATAAAACAAATAATAAACAACACTTAAGTCTACTTTAAGAGTCCGATGTATTATGTGCAATCGAAGGCGGTAAAGTTTAAGTAATATTCAGTTTATACAAGACAACATTGTTCTGAATCAAAGATCGACATGCTTAAAATAAATTGTTGTAAATTCTCCACATGCTTTCCATAAATATTTACAAGCATTCATTATAAATTCAGTTGACTGAGTTTGTGGCCACACCCGTGTATGTAAATATCATATAAAATAACAGCGACGTTATATATACATACAACATTTGCATACATGAAGTTATCAGTCAAAGCATGATGTAGGCATAACAAAATAAGACATAAGCAACGTTTAAAGACATTTACTCAGTACTAGTTACCAATCGAAGCATGTTTTATCAAGGAAATTTTGCTATTTTATTTTTCAACACCGACAAACAAAATATTTGCTAACAATGGTAAAAAACTGACAGACGGGTATATGCGATAAACAATGTTCTGCAAACATTAACACCTTTATTTTGTCGTATCAATTTTGACACGTGCAGATCATATTACGCACGAAGTACAAAATTGGCTAAGATTTCAAAAGAAAGTTCACCACGAAACATTTATAATAATGCATGAAATGACTTCAATACCAAACGCGCGTAACGCTTAAACGATCAAATACATAAGTGTGCATATTATATTAACAGGTGATCTTGTCTTTTTGTGACATTCGCTAGCAGATCAATAACGAACATGCTACCTGTAAGCATATAAAGGTTAATACATATGGGTGCTTGATTTAACAAATGCTATTTCCATAAGCAGTACATGTATTACCTTTGCTAATTACAATTTGCTTAAGTCGTTTGCTCACCATCATTTATTAACATTGGTATGAATGTTGCATAAAGTAAGACAAACGCGAACGAAGTACCTAAGTTTAGGAAGTTGTTTGGCAAGTAAAGAGCCCATAAAGAATACATTTCGTAGTTTAGCAGAAACCATATTTAGAAAAAAGCAAAAACAACATGCCATTATAAATAAATGGAATACGTCATTGTTATAATTATATACATAATCTTTTCCACAATTTTTTAAGTATTTAAGGTATAAATATGTAGTTACTTCAATGAAGCTGTACTTCAATGATGTTGTATTTATTTTCCGTTATGAAGAGAAAAAAATAACCTTGGTATTGACCTTGGATCAAAGACGTAAATGACCTGCAATTGCCTCTCAATAATCAAATATTTAAGTTGGAAAAATAACAGTTCAATTCTTACAGTAATGAAACTGTTACTGAAGGGATGCACAATTATTATATTATTTTTCAGATAAAATGCGCTTTATGATTTTGACCCCTAGAACATGGACCTAACACTTGTTTACGCGACGTAGTGTACATTACATACTGTGCATGTTGCTTGACATTGGACACCTTTTCGAACGGAGATAGCATATGTGCCCATGGGATCAAATTTCGTGACGTAGTGTACATGGCATACTGTGCACGTGTTTTTTTATATTTGACACCTTTCCAACAGTAGATAGCATTCGCTTACTTTCTTCGGGATCAAATTTCTCGAGTAAATGAAAGTCTGAAATGAGCACCGTGCGTCGGTCATACATCATTTTAAACAAAAGGCCTAATTAGGCGGTAATTAAGCTCTATTAAGCATGGCCAATTAGTAAATAGTTATACTGAATGTGACGTACATATTGGTGTCAGCATTGTGCCAATTCTGATGTTTCTTTCTTTAAAATAAGGGAATATATAAATATAATATTAATAGTTTATTCAACGTAGTTAATAAAGGTAAGATCATTCAGCGAAGTTAAGAAATAAATTTATATTTATCGTTGTTTCTCGACCAATAAACAATGTTTTGTCGTTCTGATGCGTACTAATTAAACCACGAGGAGGTTAGCCCGAGTTGTTTAATAACCAAGAATCAGAACGACAAATAGTTGTTTATTGGCCAATAAATAACGATTATGCGAACATTATTTTGATTCTAACATGATTTGACACATATTTTTGCAATTGTTATTGGAACTTCTTTTTACAATGCTCCGCTCAGAATCGAAACTTCTTTTTGCGTTGTTTATGGGTAGTTTAACAACGATAATTTTGTTCTTTGTCTGTAGAAAAATTAGCGAGTATCATGTTAGAATCTTATTTTAGTAAATGTATTTCATCACTCACTTTGACTTTCAATTAGTGTTTGTTTATTTATTTCTTTGTTTGTTAATTGTGTTTATCTATTTAATCATCTACGCATATATTTATTTATTTATTTTAATTTTATTTATTTATCCGTTCGTTCATTTCAGTCATTTAGTTAATGTGTAAACAAGGTAACTTAATCGACCTGAAAAGAAACGTTACACATGCAGAACAAATATTGGGACCGTAACGAATGTGTAATGAACGATAGAGGTCATTCCGTTAATTGTAAATCAAACCGCCATATCACTCTCCTACCACATATACTACATTAGGGTGTGGCAATTATCGAAGTACTGTTTACGGATTCAATAACTTTGTAACTCTCAACGATAGGAGCATTGAAATCAATATTAATATCTCGATTTTTCGCTGAAATGAAAGAAACTTTTGCAAAGTTAGTGTTCCCCATAAAACTCATTTTCGGGTGTTATACCACCCGTTTTAGCGTGAAACTCACAATTGTTATGAACAACCCTCTAAAATTCAGATTTTAATAATGCGTTCCATATTTAATCTGGCATATATGAAAAGCAGCAGGAACAGTGGAAGCTGATAATTAAGACAAACTTAAGAGTAGATACCGGAGACTGAAATAATTTCATTTCTATAACGATCGGTTCAAAAATACGTTATACACTAATCTCAATTATATTTAAGTGGGAGTTGGGGTGCTACCTGTTGTTTTTGAATATCAATATAAATCTTAATTTTAAATACGTGTATAACTATTGACTATTAGTATACTTTATTTCTTTATATTTAAACGACGAAATAAAACAGACATTATTTTACAAAAAACTAAATGTTACTTTGTTTATAACAGCTCGGCTAAAGCATCTGTTGTAGTAATTCAAATACTAGTTGGTAAAACAAAACAAATAGATATCTGCTTAAAGTGTGTACATGTATGTACGATTTTATATATATCGTTCTATCTGATTTCAAGGTTTTGTATCTCAATCACCAACAATCGTAAAACTCACTTTAACACCAAACATTGCTGAATAAAATATGGTACATTTATGAAGAACACCTGAAGTACGAAAGAACATAATTCATGAATATTTATAACTGCATTCATATTTTACACACAGTGCGGCATATATTACATATCGGCGCATATTGTACAACTGTAGTATATAGTATGGAAAATAAATATCTCACATTTACAAGTTCAAATGATATATTTGACATAGTTGATTGCTATGAAAGTGATTGCTATAAACACACTTCACATTCGGTTGCAAATTAATGCCATGCAGACAGCCATGCCTTATATCAATTGAAAAAGTATAATTTATAAATGCCAAACTGTTATTTTTCAACATCTTCAACGTTTGTTACACTGCACAGTGCACAATTTATTTAGCAATGGTATTTTTCATTCCTTGGTCTCGAAGATACTGTGACGCATAGGAATAAATTACACAAACGTTAGTAAAATACATGTAATATGTTTGTTTTGTTTTTCGAAAAAAATAGCAATAATGAACATCATGACAAAAACAACTAGTTCCGCAATAACAAGCTTCACAGTGAACAATCGGTCTGATACCGTTCGGAATTGTTGAATACATGTCCAGCAAAGTGATGCATGATCATTATTTTTAGGCCATCAAAAAATTAACAATTTTAATTATACTTGTTTGTCAGGTGGTCGACCCGACCGAGAAACATTTTAATACTCACGTAAGATGATTGTACAAAAACAAATCGCTTTAAAACACGATTTTAAGTCAAAAAATGTGATTCACGTTTGTATTTAATAAGGAAGTGTTATGACTTTTTAGAATTAACGTACTGTATTTTAGAAACGCATACTTGTTGTAGCAATGAACATTAAACATATATAGATCTATGTGTAACATAAATAATCAAAATGAAACTTGTAACCCACCAAACGTACAATGGTTTTGTCAAAAGCGTTGCATTGCGAATAAGAGGTAAACACTCTCATAGTCATACTCTCGCCTACTTCCAGAATACGAAAAGGGACGACACCATAAATACAATCAAAGGCTGTTTTGTCTCTCAACGAATATATTTGCAACTGTATGCAAAAAGCTGCATTACGTTTAGCACTATCATGCATAACGGATTGACCAGATATGGCCCCGAAAAATAATTTCAAACGCAATGACTTTGGTAACCCTGTATTGACGCAACGGATAAGAAAGCACAACTGCATTAAGACGGCTAAACAAATATTGAAGGTTCCGATTACGACACAAACTAGTAGATAAGAAACACACTAAACTGCAAAAACCTGACAGGGATACTTTGGTCTGTCAACTGCAATGAATGCGCAATTCACGCATGACGCCCTTGTTGACACTTCTGCCTAAACGTTGTCTTACGACGGGTATAAGCTCTTGCATAGGTGGATTAACTGGTACAAGCTGGTATAATAAACATATCACCGCACATTAACGAGTACACATTTGTTTTTGTTTTTTTTGTATTTTAAATGTAACCTGACAGAAAAAGTCATTATTGCACGGGCTGTAAATGTGGCCATGCAAGTCATCGCATTGGTACACAGTTTTGCTGGTCAATTATTAAGTTCGTTGATCTGTATGATTGAAGGAACGCCTAAATGCTTTTTATAAGAAAATGAAGCTAACACTACACCAGCTAATTTAGCGTGCAATTTCCTTTGCAGTTATTTGTAAATGATATATGTGTTTATATAATGATCTGTATCCTTTATCCAAATTAACTCCGTAGCAATTTAACAGTAATTATATTTTATAATATTACCTTTCCTTAAGTTTATTCTTCGTTCTAATTCGTAGATTTGTGCATCAAAGTGTTCACACAATGTAATGAAAGAGTCACTCAATTAGTTTCAATTTTCAGAAGTGGTAATAGTTGTAGTAGTTTAAGTGATACTAGTGGTGGTAATAGTGGTAGTAGTAGAGGAATTAATAGTAATAGTAGTAGTAATAGTAGTATCAGTAGTAGTGGTAGCTGTGGTGCTAACAGTAGTAGTAATAGTATATGTGATAGCAATGATGAAAGTAGTAGTGGTAGCTGCATAACAAAGCAGTAATAATAACAACAACGGGATTTTTATTTCTTAGTTATTATTATCCTAACGTTCACTCTTGTAGCAGAAGACGTGACTGGTGGAGACGACGCAGGGTTTCGAGATCTCGTCAAATACTGGAAGAAGCACGGCATCCCCATACCAGAACAGCTCCTATCAGACATGGCGGATGAAAACAGTAATGCAATGTGGATTTAAGTTGCATGCGATTAGGCGCAAATGGATATTTACACTGCGATCAGACCAACACTTCATATAATGTCGATATTAAACATAAATGACATAGTTTGTATAAAGGTATTTTTTTTTTTACACGGGTGGCGATTTGTATAATTCTCAAAAAAATCATTATAATGCTGTTTTGGACAATACTTAGAATGCTAATGATGTATTTACGTTACATTGTTTAACAATTATTGAGTCCTTAAATATTTAACTTAAACAATATATCATACTTTTAGTTAAAATGTCAAAGGCCAAGGGCAAGGGTCGGAGAAGGTCACGAGAACTGGAGGACCTTCACCTGTGTGCAGCCACTGGGAAATTTAACCTCGAACACTTACATGAAGACGAAGAAGAACACGAATCAAAATCCACGGCGGAGGTTGATAAGAAACCTGTTCCTAGGAGACAAACGGAGTCGCAACTCAACTCAAAGAGGGTTGGATCACTACAGAAGGTCACCGGAAGATCCTCAAGTCCTAAAACTTCAAAGACACCCGTTTCATGGTCATTATCAACCAATAAATAGCAAATCGACAACAAACATGAACTGGAACTGTACATTATAATTTATTGACCCAATAGACTTGACAGCAAATATGTTTGAACACAATGTATGTTATGTTATGAATGCTACGCATTGTGTATTTATACGTCATGCACATGCTACTTAATATGACTGAAAGAAATATGTATATGGATTGCTTGAGGTTTAGAATGGATGGGCATGCAATATTCAGCGCAGTGACGTTATTCGTTTATTTAGGTTTAGTTGCTTAGTCTGTAACAATAGTTTTGTGGTCAGGATGTTACAATTGTATGGTGTAAACAAGCCAGGAGGGCTCTACAAGGACCATGATACTATGCCAAATGCATCTACAATCGTTTTTACCTAAATTTAGCTTTATCTGTGTACACATGTTTTACTTTTAAATTTATAAATCTGACATACATCATATTGCATAGTTATTTGCAATTTAATGGTAATCTATAACTGTTTACCATCATTGTCAAAACTTGTTTATGACTTTTATTATATGTGATCTTTCACATACAACACGTACATCTGACGAAACTGTATGCAAGTGGGTAGATTATATTATTTTAAATTCATTATTATTTTTATTATATGTCGACGGATAAATATATTTATCCTTCAACATATAATAAAAATAATAATAATAATTGTGTATATACATGTATATCTAATAACTTCTATAAAAATGAGGACATATTTATTTTTGCCAAAAACTGATTTTACAGTGCGTCTAAGCATTGTACGAGTGTTACAGTTCAATAATGAGTTGTGAATATACTGCGAATGTGCACATCGTGTATGAAATATAAGTATATGCATTATGTCTTGTATTATGACGATAAAACATGTCCAAACAAGAATACTGTCATTGTGTATACTACTCACATTCTTGAGTAAGATTATATAGGTATTTAACGGGCATATAAATTTAACTTAATTGTTTCAGTACCGTTACGAACGTGATAGCTTAAGCGAAATGAATCCGTCTGACCTACTATTGTGCAACAGGAATTGTTGCGCACAGAACAATGAAAGGGAGACCAATCGCGTTGTAATTGTATACCAAAAAGACATTTATTGTCACGCGTGAACGTTAAGCAACCCGTGCAGTTTATAGTAGAATTAGGACTAATACATATAATCAATGTGGGTTGTGGAACTGGGATGGTGAGCTACTTGAAAAAGAAAAAAAATGCCCTTGTCAATTTTACAACTTTCTTGCACTGTATTACTTGGCTTAACAAGCGTTATTAGTAGAAATTGTTTAACACAAGTGGGCATTGTGGATGACATTATTACTTGGTCGTTGATGGTAAAATTAATCCACGCGAGTTCGAACATTTTACTTTAAGAGTGGCAACCATGTAGTTTAGTTGTAGTTACAATGTAGGTACATGCTCTACAATTATAATATGTGTACGGTGATCGCAAAACAACGACCAACGAAGTCGAAATAAAAAATGGTAAGTACAGCCCATCGATGATATATGTTTCCTGTTAAGTCGGTATAAAGGAATACATTTCTGCGTAACAATGAATGTTTGCAATTATTAATTGTCATTCAAATATATTTGCAGAACTATAAAGAAGTTGTAAAAATACAGTTCTCGTCATTCTCAATACTATTTAATTAGATAACACATATACAGTTGAATACACTCATGCCTTAAAAAAATTGTTTCAAACCTGAACAGAAATATATAAATGCAATATATTGGAGTGTGTTTAATATACATAACGCTAGTTAGGAATACACTATTTTGATATTTTAGGTTTGTTACATGAAACAAAGACTTTTATCGATTTCTCTTTTTCTGTATATCGCCTTAGGCGTTCGTCATTTCCATCAGGAGCGACAACCGCTGTTGACTTCTCTTTAAATAACCTTCGCTACGTGTTTGGTACACGACCGCCGAACAGCTCTTTGTCACGATATTCCATCTGCAGGAACCTTGTAAATAGGCATCATACAACTTCTTGATTGTTTTTCTTCTAAAAGAAGATATTACGTTTCTGTATAAGGTAATGGCTGTTCCTCTATCCCCGCATTGACATTCTCGTAACATTTAGCAGGAAGGCCTATAGTCGCCCGCACACTGTGTTTTACAGGACTTTCAGGCAACCAACTAATGTACTTTCCATCGCCTAGCTCCATGGATCTATGGCCAAAAATCTTTTTCGAAGAAGCGTCCCAATAAAACACTTCGACGACCATGGCGTCATTTCGAAACAGTTCCTATAGTACATGATGATTAGAATGTGATACTAGTTTAAAGCAGCTATCAATATATTATCTGATACAACTTGTATTTAAAGTAAAACCACAGAAAATAAAGAACACACAAACTACAACAAACGGGAAGCAAAGCTACAACAGGAATATATACTTCAAAAGTTGTATATACATAGTTATATCTGACATGAACAATATATGAACCTGCATTAGTATCAAGTTTTCCCATACACATTTGATGACCGGTGGTAGATAGACAAAAGCGAGCAGTTTTGGTTGAGAGTTTATAGTTTCGTTTACATAAGATTAATATTAAAACATAAACTTTAGTGTTTAAAATAGGTACAAAATGCATAATACAGATGAAAAGAAATAACAGCACTTAAATATCTGATTACAAATGCAAAGCGTCAATTAACAAAGAAACACACTACGAGTACAGGTACTTGAAGTGTTGCGTGCAAATTCTAAGTCCAGTTAACATAACATTTACCTGAACATAGGAACTTGAAACCAGTTGCAGTTCCTAGCATACAGCTGCTGGCAAAAAATTGTTAAGTGTACTGGCATCTAACCTACATGTATTTTAAGTAGGCGTTCACCTGCATAAGAAGCGAGCTCTTTCCTCCTGAACATTTTACTGTCGCTGTCGTGTTTTGTAGGACCATATTGTTCACAAATGATATTTTTTACATCTGAGAAAAACAGGATCTCATTATTCACATGTGTGAAAATTGAGATCGTATTCTTCACATTTCTGTGAAGTTTGTGATCGCATCCAGTTTTTGATATGCAATGAAATCATATTCTTCTTTCGCATACCCCGTTTCAGGCAAATTACATTCCTCACACTAAAAAAATGCGACAAAAACTAGAAACTTTTCTTCACGGGCGTGTGAAAAATATGATTTGAAAAAATTATGATCCTACAGTGCTTATTGAACTGCGTTGTATTGGAAATTGGTCACATGCCTCAAATAAAGGACCACATGATGCTAAGGGTTTTTCTCTTGTCGATGTTTCTGGCGTTTAATTTATCTTACTTTTCTAAATAAATGGTGATATAACATGCGTTAGTTTGCATTTATGTGAACACAAAAGTACACTGATATTAACTTATTCGGGTTATTGTGTAAAAAATAAAACCCCGACAAGGTTTGGTGTTGATCCTGTAGAGTAAACAGGAAACAAAGAATTTATTTTTATTTCGTCGATTCTACCTGTAAACGGAGTGCATGTTTTCAATTAAACCTCCTTTGCAGCTCCTTGTTTTATAAAATAAAAGTTGATTTATCATGCGTATTACATGAAATACGCGCTGACCGTAGTACGAGTATTATGGAGGATAAAACATATGGATAAGGGGTTAATAGAACAGGGTAACTGTGCTATTAGTCACCGTAATTTATTAGTACAAAACAAATGCAACCTAACACTAGTCAAGAATATCAAAATGCATCAATTTACTCGAAATGACGCTTTGTCATAAGCATACAAAACCGAAAAAAAAACATGGAATAATGTATTCGTTTTTTATTAAAAGAATACACTCAACAAACGTAGTATTTTTTAGTTGTAAGAATCTGAGCTTGAAATGTCAGCTATGATTATTTGAGTTATAGATGCATGTGTTTTTACTACAATATTGGAAAAACTAATACCAAAGGAATTTCGTGTTTACCATGGCGCAGCTGAAATTCTTATAAATAAAGAAAATACAACAATTCCATTTGGTGCGTTATAACTTTTGTTGAGTGTATTAAACATAAAACAAATCAGTGCCAGCCGACTGAATTAACATAAGTCAATTATCAGAATCATAATATTATATTAAAATGTATGTGTTTGGCCAAAGAGATGACACTGGGAAATTACCATAAATAGTTCTATAACAAGTAATCTAACATTTGTGTCACAGGTTTGAAATGCGCAAGTGAGGAATGCTGACTGGTCGGTCGCTTTAACGTTATGAAGTCCTATAATAAGGCGCATATTTTCGTGAATTGTTATCAAGAATATAGTAAGTTATATTTCGCACTATAAATACCATAACACAAAGTAATATTAAATTATCTCAACAATTTGGTCACAATTGTGAGTTAAAGTCTGGTTAAACACCCATAGTTAAATCTGTGCTTTTTGCAAATACGGTGTAAACACAGCAGACGTTTATCAATTTAACGATCTCAACGAAGCATACAATCGATTAACACACGTAATCACCAGAAATTATTTACATTGCACTGTTAAAAAAGTACTTGATGTGTATTTTATACGCAAGTGTGTGAGAAAATGCTCACACAATGTAACTTACAATAAGTTCATTTTGTTTACTTGGGCTTGCTACTGGAAACCACGACTTTGTCCGTTTTCTTGTTTGATATATACCTTCTAACAAGTTCAGCAACAGCTGCCGGAGTCACAACATCTGTTGCCTTCCCTTTGAAGTAATCAGCACCTTCGCAAAGTGCATGGTACACGACCGCCGAACAACTCCTTGTCATAATATCCCATTTGCAGGAACCTTGTAAATGATCTTCAAACCACTTCTTAATATTGCTCTCATTAAGGTCCAGGATATAAAAGGTCTCGGACGGCGATGTCTTGTATTGATTTATATCGGCATTAAGGCTTTCGAACCATTTCGCAGAACTTCCTATTGCCGCTTGAACTAAATCTCTCATGTCTGTTTGTGGCCACCAACTTATGTACGTTCCATCTTCCAACTCCATTGACATGTGGCCAAAGCTCTTCTTCGAAGAACTTCCCCAGAGGAAAACTTTCACAACCATGACTACCTGGAAACTAATTGCACACTATGAAATAGCAATGTGTATGGTTTGTAAAAAATAACGAGCAGTTTAAAAGGCATTTGTCACATGAATTAAACTAGACCCTCGCTATTTAAATCCTGTTATCGTAACATGCAGACAGGTTTTGTCGTTAGATTTAAATGGGGCATATCAATTGTATTTGCATAAATACAGGCACATTAAACCTGGATTATTTTCTATTTTACTCGAGTATCGTTTTCGTTTCCTTAATAAAAACGAATATTTGCAATAACGAACAAATGGGATGTAAAACACGGTTGCAGTAGTATCCAATGTCAGGCCTACATAATGAAAACTTGGCCACGCTATTTAACATTTATCGTGTGCGTAACCTTTCACTGTTTACATTCCGTTTATATTGATTTCACTACTAATTTTCCTGCGCCTGCGAAATTGCCATTAATAACTTTTGTCTTAATAATACAAACAAGAGGGCCACGATGGCTCTAGGTCGCTCACCTGAGTTTAAGGCATCATACTGGCTTATAACAAGAGGGCCAAATGGCACTAAACCACTTACATGAGTATAAAGATCTGGGCCTTGCAGTTTCATGAGAACATTTAATAGTCTATATACACCATGTGACCCTCAGGGCATGGCCACTTAAGGGGTTATCATTTGAACAGTATTTGTAGAGTACCACTTTACAATGTTACATACAAAATATGAAGCCCCTGGGCCTTTCAGTTTTAAAGATTTGTAAAGTCCGCTTTCCATATAAGTTATACAAATTATGTGAACCCCAGGGCGTGGCTAGGTTTGACCCAAGTGGCATAGCTTGAACAATCTTTGTCAAATACCAATATAAGATGTTACATACCAATTACAAAACATCTGGGCCTTGAGGTTAAAGAGAATAAACGTTTTAAAGTCATTTTGTCATTTAAGTCTATACAAACCCGGTTGTGGCCTCTTTTTACCCAAGGGGCATAATTTCAACATTCTTTGTAGAGGACCACTATACAATGTTACATACCAAATACAAAACCTTTGGGCCATGCAGTTGCAAATGGGATGATAAGCCCACTTGCCATATACAAGTCTATAGAAACCATGTGACCCCCAGGGCGTGGACAGGTTTGACCCCAGGGGATAATTTGAACATTCTTTGTAGAGGACCACAATACAATGTTACAAACCAAATACTAAACCACTGGCCTTGCGGTTTCAGAGGAGAAGATTGTTAAAATCATTTTGTTATTTAAGTCTATATAAACTATGTGACCCCCTGGGCGTGTCCAGTTTTGACCCCAGGGGCATCATTTGAACAATCTTTGTAAAGGACCACTCTACATTGTTACTTACCAAATATAAAACCACTGGGCCTCAGTGTTTAAGGAGTATATTTTTAAAGTTATTTTGTTATTTAAGGCTATATAAACAAAGTGACCCCCGGGGCGTGGCCAGTTTTGACACCAGAGGCATCATTTAAACAATCTTTGTAGAGGACCACTATGCAATATTACGAACCAAATACCAAACCTCTGAGAGAAGAAAATGTTCAAAGTCATTTAACTATGTAAGTCTATATAAACCATCTGACCCCCGGGGCGTGGCCAGTTTTTACCCCAGGGACATCATATAAACAATCTTTGTAGAGGACCACTATGCAATGTTAATTACCCGATATGTAACCTCTGGGTTTTGCATTTTCGGAGAAGACGATTTTCAAAGACATTTAGCTATTTATGTCTTTATATACCATGTGACAACCAGGGCGTGGTCAGTTTTGACCCCAGGGGCATCATTTGAACAATCTTTGAAGAGGACCACTATGAAATGTTACATCCCAAATATGAAACCTCTGGGCCATGCGGTTTCCGAGGAGATTTTTTAAAGTCATTATACTATTTAAGTCTATATAAAACATGTGACTCCCGGAGCGTGGCCAGTTGTGAACCCAGGGGCATCATTTGAACAATCTTTGTAGAGGACCACTAGGGGATGCCAAATACCAAATACGAAACCTCTCAGCCATGCAGTTTCAGAGAAGATTTCACTTTGTAAATATATTTTTAGCTCTGGTGACCTATATATGCAGCGGACCAAAACGATTTCAACAATTTTGAAAGAGGGTCACCAAGGATCATTCCTGTAAAGTTTGGTGAAAATCTGCCCAGCGTTTTAGGAGGAGATGTTGTTTGAATGAAAATGTTGACGCACGACGGACGATGCACGACGGACGAAAGGTGATCACAAAAGCTACCATGAGCACTTTGTGCTCAGGTGAGCTATCAAGAGTTACGCACTCTTTATGCTAAAAGCTTTCCTTTAAATATCAAGTTTGGTGAAGATCGGATGAAAACTGTTGGACATAGGGAGTGTAAACTGCTAAAAAGGCCATTTTTAGATAAATAAAGGGTCATAACTCCTCCTCAGTTCTTAGAGTGATTATAGTGATTATCAAACTTGACCGAGATATTGTTCCCACAAAGATGTTCATCAAGTTTGGTGAAGATTCGATAAAACATGTTGGATTTAGAGAGCGGAAACAGCTAAACAGTAAATTTTAGAGCAAACACAGGTCTTAACTACACAGTTCTTATGGCGATTTGGTTGATTACCGAACTTGACCGAGATATTATGCCCACAAATAGTTTCACTAATTTTGTGAAGATCGGATAAAAACTGTTAGACTTAGAGAGCGGAAACGGTTAAAAACACCTCAATTGCTAAGGTGAATTGGCCGATTGTCGAACTTGGCCGAGAAATTATGCCTACAAACATTTTCATGACGTTAAGATCGGATGAAAACTGACTTAAAAATCGACATTGTTGAAAAGGCCAATTTTAGATAAATCAAGAGCCATAACTTCTAAATTCCTGGGGCGATTTTGCTGATTATCGAACTTATGCCCCCAAACATTTTCGTGAAGTTTGGTGAAGATCGGAAAACTGTTGGACTTAGAGAGAGGACATGAAAGTGGTCGACCGACAGACGAATCGATGCGGGAAACAATAGTGTCATATTACTTCAATATTTATTCTCTAATTTTTTGCATCGATTGTTGTCCAGTCGATACGCCCATTGAAAAGTAATCTCACAGGTAGATATTTTTTAATCATAGCCTGCAAAACCCATGAAGATATTAATGCTATTATTAGCTAAGTGGAATTCTACGGTATGCAGTTTGTATGAATATTGGGAAATTGTACACCGCATATTCAACTAATTTTGTTAATGAAACTCTTGGATTTTTGCTTATAAAATGTAGATAAACTGTATGTTGTCGTGTAATGCATTTGTCGCTACGTGCATTTCTTTAAGAATATGTTATATTCATTGAAATAAAGCTTCTTGATATATGTGATCAACAAGTATTTTTTATTTGGTATTAGTACAAGACAAAAATTAACCACCTCGGTCAATAAATAACATACCATCATCAGAAAATAAGGCTTTAGACATGGTACCCCACCCACACATACGTGGATAATTAGTTCGTCGGATTGTACAACAAAATAAATGTTCAAAAGAAATACGATGCACTTTAATAACGAATAACAAAATTCAACACAATAATACTTTCTCATTCTAAAACACAAAAATAAGCCAACATGTATGTGCACAGGCAGACTAAATTTTAAAAGTTATTACAATGCTTAAAGCCGTAATATTTATCATTTATCGGTTACAACAATATAACTGTTATAATTTATATTGACGCATATAAATTATTGATAAAATAATATATATATATATATATATATATAAACTATAATAATCTACCTAAATAGACGACATACCTGCTATATAATGTATCGAAGAAACCAAGCAAATCCTTTGTACTTCAAAATAATCAACTTCACCTAACTTTTGATCCACGTCTTAATTACGAACGGCCTTAATAAGTCGTTATTGCGTTATAATTGGAGTAACTCACTCTGGGAAACCATGGTGGTTTCCCACTATTAGTATATTGCGCAAATGTCGCGTAATGTATTTTGATGTTAAACAATATAACGTGTTTAAAGAAATATCATACGTAGTGTGAATCTACAATTTTGTCGTAAATGATACGTGAAAGAGTCAGCGTCTCGAGATACGCTCAAAGTATTGTAAATAACAAAACTGGAAAAAAACTCGTACCAACACTGCACAGTGTAGATATTTTATGTTATTTTCTAGCATATTGATACACCCAAAGTGTGACAGTGAAACTTACCTTTAAAAAGCTTTAATTTCTTATTGACAGCATTTTAAGTGGTACAAACTGGTGACGTTATTTGGCTAAATAAATAAATAACAATTGCCAATGTTTAGAACTGTGTATATAAAATTAAGTCACATATCCTTTCGTAAATCTGTTCCATTGTTGTTTGTTTATCCTTTTCATAGATATCGCCAGTTTTACATTTTCCTCTAAATGTTATAGTCTGTGGTGGAATGGAAATGGACCAGAGTGGTTGGTCAACTTAGAATGTAAATGGCCTCGAGATGAACAACAATGTGTAGATTCAACGGAATCAAAAAAGGGTCACATTTTTATTGAAGAAATAATAAAATCAATAAAGACAAAAAGTTATTGAACAAAATGTTAGTGTGTTTCAAATGAAAGCTACATTAAGCATCGACTCTGTAAAGTATTCATCAGCGATAAAGTTACTAAGAGTGACAGCGATATGATTCAAATTCATCCAAAAGCTCAGACCAAAATTTCTGAAAAATTCTATAACAAGAAGGCCATTATGGCCCAAAACGCTCACCTGAGTACTAGCAATGATAGAGATCAGCTAAATGTCATCACTTACAACATGACCCAAATCAGACAACCTGATCTGGCAATTCGACAGGTGCAATACACATGCCTGTCCGGCCTACTTCTGTAGCTAACCTGGCAATCTACATGCGATATACAGTCTCGTGCCTGCCCGGCCTACTTCTGTCATTGACCTGGCAATTAAATGGCGCAATACAGATGCTTTTATGGTCGAAACTGTTGGGACCCAGATGAACCACTAGCAAATGATGCTATTTTTACCATGCACAATCACACTTTTATTAAACAGAGGTTGATGTCCAATCTGTGCAATGGCACATTTTTTACGTTCAAACATCCAGCAGAATTCCATGTACTGCAATTAGTTCTTATTTCAACAGAACAATTATTAAAAAAGTCACAAAAGAAAGCAACACAAGACAACTGTCAGCATTATGTATATCCGCAATTAAGACTATTCAATCAAACAGACCATAGTAATTGATGTATTTCCATTTTAATTGTTTTCCAGGTCTTGTAAATGATATTAAGCTCATTGGTTAACAGCTCAAATACCCAAACTAATTAACCGGTTGCTGAAATACTATCTGCTGCCATCCCAAATGAGAAAGGAAGTCTCTTTCCTTAACATGTTTTGCTTCTTTTTCACAAACTAATGGAAAAAATAACTTCGTTTTTTATACCCTAATCAGTGCAAAACCTTGGTTTATTATGAGATCTTATGGTCATACACAAGCTTCCTAATCAGCGCAAAACCTTCGTTTATAATAAGATCATATTGTCATACACAAGCTGTGCAAGTATTATCAAGATTATATGAAAAATGAAGTTTCTATGTCACACAGAGTCCATTTTTTGCAAAGTTTCTCACAAAAAGGAAATAAATCCAGTGTTCCTGGTTCTATCTGGCCCATCATTTCACCTTGATGAAATATGGTCATACACAAACTGTGCAAGTTTAGTCAACAAGGAATGAAACATTAATTCACTATGGAGACTGAAAGCCAATTTTTGACATATTAAGTTTTTTTTTCACAAATAAGGGGTCATAACTCTGGTCTTTCTTTACTGATCTGTACCATATCGGGAATTGACTGAGACCTTATGGTCAAACACAAACAGTGCAAGTTGGTCAAGATTAGGCAATAAATGAAGTCTCTATTCTCTACATTGTGCATTTTTTCACACAAACAAGGAGCAATAACTCTGGTGTTTGTAATTCACTCTATGCCATTTTTATTGATTATTTTGAAATATTTCGTTCATGTACATGCTGTGCAAGTTTGGTCAAACTCAGAGGAAAAATGAAGTTTGTATGTAGCACAAAGTCCAGTTTGCAGATTGCAGAAAGAGAAGATTGTAAAAGTCATTTTGCTATATATTCTATATAAACCATGTGACCCCGGGGCGTGGCCCGTTTTGACCCCAGGGACATAATTTGAACAATATTTGTAAAGGACCACTCAAGTATGTTACATACCAGATATGAAACCTCTGGGCCTTGTGGTTTCAGAGGAGAAGATTTTAAAAGTCATTTTGCTAAATATTCTATATAAACGATATGACCCACGGAGCGTGGCCAGTTTTGACCTAAGGAGCATAATTTGAACAACCTTTGTAGAGGACCACTATAGGCTGTTACATACCAAATATGAAACCTCTGGGCCTTGTTGTTTCAGAAGTTGATTTTTTAAGTCATTTTGCTATATACCGCAAAAGCTCTGTGTTTTCGGACACTTAAAAATAATTAAAAATGTTGGTGTCAACAAATTTGGATACACAAATTTTTTTTTCCCAAATTACAGATGTCCGAAAATTCATAGACACTATGACAATATTGCAATTACGTTCGGATCTGTCCGGTGTGTAACGTATTATTTTTGCCGAATATACACGGATAGTATCGATTAATGATTGCGCGTGCTTGTTAAACACCACGCCGAACAGTATCCCCTTTGTACACTCACTTGTATTCGTTGCATTTTGTTTTCTTTTTTGCTTAATAGTACCGCTGAACTATTATTTGAATCAGAATATCATGTCAGAATAATTAATGCATGTTTTTGTGCTTTTCATACAGGTAAACGTTTATTTGAATCTGAATCTGTCTGAATGATGAATGTATGTTATATTTGTTATCAATTATTGAAATGGAATAAACGAAATAAATCAGTATCCACTAATTTCATTGCGTTGGGTCGTCTTTCAAACTTTGAGGTAAAAGCAAGATCACAGCTTTGCTATCGCGTACCTGAAACGACTTTAAACACCAACTGCGAATAAATTAAGGATAATTTATTGGTAAATAATTAAGACTTTACTGGTTCCTAAATTCGATAATTTCAACAGCATATTGAATATACGATAATACTACGGGTATACACAATTGGGTAAACTCATTATTTATGACAAATGTCTCTATCCAATAACGCTAATGTAACGGTCCACCGCCTTCACTTATTCATCTGCAAGGTTTCAAGACCTTCATCCGGTTGTAAAAACATCTGCGCTATGTGTCATCGGATTAACGCAAACAGGTTAAAATTCTGCTAAAATACCACTCTCATATAAACTGTCCAAACAAAAGATTCATTACTTATGTTTTAAAATCAGGATGTCCGAATATACATAGTGACAAAAAATTATTATTGTGGATAAAAAATGTATAGTGTCCGAAAATGAATAGTGTCCGAAAACATAGAGCTTTAACAATATTCTATATAAACCATGTGACCACCGGGACGTGGCCCGTTTTGACCACAGGGGCATAGTTTAAACAATCTTTGTAGAGGACCACTATAGGATGTTACATACCAAATATGACACTTTTTAAATCTATTTTTAGTTCTGGTGACCTACATATGCAGCGGACTGTAACACATATCTGGGTTGTTAACTTTTTACCAATAAACAACTTGAAAAAATAGTTCCGAAGTAGTAAAATAATTGCGCGTATCAGATTTACTGGAATTGCAAAGCCGAGGCGAGTAGGAAAGCTCACATATTTGAATAGTCGGGCTTTAAAGTACCAACTACATATATACAATAAGATTTCATTCATAGTTTATTACAAACATTGGTAAATTATTTTGTATTTTTACGACACAGATAAAGTGGAACGTGTAAACTGTTACACAATATATACAACAAAAACATTGCGTACAGAGAAACAATCAGTTTTAGAAAATGTCAGTATTGGATGAAATTCTGACATATTGTAAAAATAAAACAAGTGTTGTTAATATACATGTATTATTGCAAAATTGTGCCACACACACGTGCAGAATACCGTTACCACTCTCAGTAAATTTGTGAGCAACATACTTCTAATGCAGATGTAATTGTTTACCCATGATGCCTTTCTCGAAACGTGTTCTACATTGTACTCGTCTAGGTTATTGTCAAATCCAAAAAGCATGAGCAAAATATTTTAGTCCCTTAGTACGAGTATATAATTATTGTCCAATTTGTATCTCGGTAAATCAAAATGACGTGCAATCTTCATCATCATTATCATCATCAACAACAACCTCCTCCGAAGTTGCCATTCCGTTACTCAGTAGCAACCCGCCCCCCCCCCCTGCACTGGACTCAATGCCAAAATTCTTGGCGTATCTGTATGTAACTTAAATAAAGTCAAGTTCATATTTCAAACCAAAGGTAAAACATAAGATTGAAATGAGTGACATTATAATGACACATATACTCATAAGATACACTTTATTTTTTTATAATTAGAACGAGCGACTATTCAATTGATGGATTTCTGCGATTACTATCCCAATGTCTTTTGCAAGGAAGATGTATATCACGATTACGTGGTCACTGAGCCAACGGCAGAAGTTAATGTAGTGAAGCGTTGGCAATGGAGTGATGTAATAACGCCTCCGTTTCCCATCGCGTATTGGCTAGATGTTTATTTTACGTGTTTTTGGTGTCGATTAATATGTCAGATTATTAACCAGTAATTCATCAATGTTTTCAGAATTCTTAGTTGGATTGTATCATATTATAATAGTTTATACCAACTAATTCCACATATGTTATTATGTAATTACTGTAACGACATGGTGTTAAAGTATGTAACACTAAGAATACACACAAAATCACAGGCATCCTTTATGTTTGTGTCATATGTTAGTATTTGTCTCGCAGGATTTTCCGTCCAGCGATAATTATCGCGCTCTATTTAAAACAGCGTGACAAATTGTCCTTACGACGAGATTTGATTGACCATGCTTTCAGCCACTCAGAAAGCTAGGACTTCATAGTCTGACGGGGACGTCGTGTAAAATATTCGTAAACTGCCAACGGTGTTTGTCGGAATTTGACCTAAGTAGGCGTAGTTTTTTAATCCCATAGGTGCCGTCAATTGGCCATTTTCTTTGCCACGGTCCAGGTTGCCAACGTAGACATCATAATTCATCTTTAGCAGTTCATTCCATTAATGCGTATTGTCTAACCAGTTCAATGACTTCTGAAGGCGAAATAAATTCTGACGACTTTTGCTTGAAAAAATCATGCCCTTCACAAAGTGCTTTATGGACTACCACAGCACAACTCCTCTGCCTGATGTCCCATCGACAGGAGCCTTCGAGGTGGCCCGAAAACCACCTTCTAATGTTACCTTCATTTAAATATAACAGATAGAATGATTCCGGCTCACATTTTTGTTCTTTAATTTCGTCATCAAGGCTCCCGTAGCATTTCGCAAACGTCCCTTTGAAGGCATGCACTGGATCGTTCATCGGACTGCTAGGCCACCAACTGATGTACGTCCCGTCTTCTAACTCCAACGCAACGTGGCCAAAACTCAGTTTTGACGAGGACGCTTTCCAGAAATGTACACTCACCACCATGGTGACCTAAAAAAAATAGACTATACATAGTAAGCGCTCATGATATGTATTGAAATTATTTATTGGAAGAGACGAACAAAAATGTTAGTAAAGTGCAATGAAATGAAATGTTAGTCTAAATAGCTCTAACTATAAAAATATGAAAAACCACGCTAGAGGTGTCAGAAAAACACATAGTATTTAATATTGTGTGAATATGACAAAATAATAATAAAACCACAGTTGCTATAGCAACATCAACACGAGCAACAAGAGCAATAGCAACAACAACAGCAGCACCAACAGCTCAATAATTAACAAAAACGACATCTTTACTTGCATCTTTTGACAAAACATTGTACCAACAAAATTTGACAGAAGTTTCTTACGAATTGTCTATCTATTTGTGTTTGTATCTGTACACAAGTATATATAACTGAAATAACAATATCATTGCGTGTAATATTTAATATGTATTCACTCAATCGTTCGTTCGTTCGTGTGTTAATTGATTGCTTAATGGGTTGATTAATTGATTGTTGTTTTGTTGAATGATAGCTTGTTGTTTGACTGACTGACAAACGGACTGACTCGCTGACTGAACGACTGTAAAAGTAAAATTGTTAAGTCAGTAAAATAACATGACAACGATCAATCAACCGAACATCATATCCACAATGTGTATTTATGCTACTCAAAAGTATTAATCAGCCATCTTATATTTTCAGCATATTACACAAAACGCATTATTCGCTTTTTTTTTAGTTTTAAATAATAACAAAGAATACATATATTTTTCACAATTTATAATAAATTTCATTCATATCGTATTACACAAACACTGGACAAACAAGTATAATTACAAATTGATATAATAAACTGTTTTAAAGTTATATCCATTATTGCAGTGGCGGTTTAGGACTTTTGAGTAGTGTACAATCAAAAATATTAATTTCGTACACTATAGCTAATTATTTGTAGCACATGCACCGCATATCTACCAATATAATATAACTATCTCTTCGTTACTACAATACAATGTATGTACACTGTTCTGCAGATGTTAATGTAGAAAGCCCCTAATGGGACTTTTTTCAGACATTGACTTTCTTATTATATTTGATCATTAAATCTATTATGAGACTTAACTGTATAATATAAACAAAATCTAACCACACATTTTGACAAAAATGCGATTTTTGTTATAACCCCTCATTTTTCTACTTCAACCTAAAATGTTGATGTGGTACACTTACAAAAATGCCTGACATTCTGTAAAAATTTCTTTTATTTATTCCTGAATAGCTTTAATTTATACGTTAAAGATGTATCTTATGAAAAAGTATAACAAGCATAAGTACTAAAGTTGACCAACAATACTTATGGCATTAAATTTGGCTAAGCATATGGTAAAAAAAACAACAGATTTCATTACAGTAAAAATACGCCTAACACCAATTTTTGTATTTTTTTAACTTTTATTTCATAGTATGTCAAAATCAGTAATACCAAATATAATATAACCTTATCTGAGAGGAAAAAGGTATAAATTGACATAGGTTCACCACAAAAATCTCAAGGTATATCATTTTGAGTGAAGCAACCCTATGTTATAAAAAAAAATGAAAATTATAAAAATAAGACAAGTTAAAAAGCATATATTTTCCTTCTATGTTAAAATATTTTTTTATCTTCTAATTATAATCTAAAAGCGGTATCGATATTAAATTAATTATTTTTGCATTAATGTTAAAGGAATAGTGTTTTGTGTAAACATTTTAAATACAAATGGAACTAGCTGAGGTTCACATGTCCTTGGTTACCAAATTCAGAAAAATAATAAACATTTTTTATAAGTGTGTTTCAAAAAATTTAATTTACATTTTCATTACATCGGGTTAGCAAAAGCTTAAAAAAACTGGCAAATATTTGCGATAACTTCATCAAGACTCTTCTTGGAGCTTGTGACTATTGGTAAAATTTCACAGATATTGGATAAAAAGGTGTCTCTTAGACCATTCTCGTCATTTCGCCGATACATAATTTTCATGTTTTTACAGCGGTAGATCTCGTCAAAATTCCTCAGTGGAACAGGTCCAAATTTACACAATGAAGTATTTTAAATTATCCACCAGAACGACAAACTCGATCATCTGACGTCCAGCTCTCCACCGATCTCGACTATTTTTTCAAGTTTTTGGTGTGAATGAATGTATCTCCTTCACGCAGATATGTTTTTATATGCGAATAATTATGTTCAATAATACTAATATGCCTTGGACGTTTATTTATAACTATTTAACTTAAGTGTTCATCTTTGAACACAAATAAGCATTAATTTCACACATTTAATTGAAAATGACTCACCATTCGAAAAGTAATGTTTATTTCGCGAAAATAATGTCTTCTTCGGATCAGATCGATTAGATTTACGGTTAGTGGCGAATGGGCCGAAGTTAACCGATATTTCCCGAGACTTTCCGTAGGCATTAGGATCTTTCTACCCTAAATACATGTACATCATATTAAAGTGGTGTACTTGACAGGAAATATATAAGAACACTCATACTGAAAAGTACATGTACTTCTTAACCACAGAAAACAACACTTCAGAATATGCGCTTTTCCTCCTGATATGTGTAACATTTTACGAACATCAGTAAACACCTATATACTACGCATATGCTTATCTTTAGAATAAAGCTGAAAATAAAACGCAAATACGTAGAAAATGTACCGTACTAACCTTATCGGAATCCTGCTTTTATATTTCAATGTTTCTTCCATGTAATTCACTTTTTCCTGAAAATGCACGTAGATCTAACAATGAAAACTCTGTTGTTTACTTCGTTTAAGCTAAGCTGAGATCGATTGCGTTCCGTATGATATTTATAGACTGGAAAACCCAGTTGGATTACCATACGTATTTCTCAATGTAAAGATGTTTTCATGTTTCGCGATGGGGATTTTAGTCTTATTTACACGACGTTCGACGAATGAAGTGTTACTTTTTTATATCGGGCTATGGGACTTTGTAGATCGATATATATATATTATGTAAAATGCATCTTTCGATACTGGAATCGTACCAGATAGTAGTAGTCTTGAGTGTTTAGAGTTGTTAAATATATTTGTACTGCACTGACTGGTTTATTTATATACAATCCTACCAGATATCAGTATGCTTGGGTGTATAGAGTTGTTAAAGATAAATGTACTGTACTGACTGGTTTATTTATATACAGTCGTACTATATATATTAGTATGCTTGGCTGTTGGGAGTTGTTAAAGATATATGTACTGCACTGGCTGTTTTAGATTGTTGGCTGAAGCCAACGGTATTTTGAGAAGGTAATTTCCAAAACAGGTAACAGGTATCGAGGACATCTACTTCTTTTCTTTGCAGGCTACGAGTCAGTAAATCGGAATTTGAAAGGGTCCTTCTTCAAAACAGCAAAAATCACGAATGTTTGCTTACCTATATATTCTTTCGGATAATGTGTGTCGTGTGTATTATTATGTGTATATCATGTGATTTATTACAATTACAGTTTCTAAAAATGTTAATTTATTAAAAGAAGTTACGTCAAATAAATGGCCCCCTTTTTCTGTTTACTTGTATGTAACCGAAATATTCACCTGGGTGTCCTGGAATAAGACCACCAAAATAATGCGCTACATCGGTTATTGTTGACTCGCTGTGAAAGTGTAATTTCTGGTTACTGATTATTATTCTGAATTTTGAGACAACCAATTACTGCAATGTATTAATTTTAAACTGTAGTATGGAAAATCCAGAGCACACATCGTATTACCTACTTCTGACGCAGTAGGTTACGAATCATAAGTATCGATGCTCCTAACAACCACGCTTTATAGGTTATTCTGCATGGCTCGTTGCAGGTTGACTTGTTAGCTGGCCTATATAATTATAATTCCGTTTGCATTAGATAATTAGCTTAAAAATATATGTTCGTTTGTTACAAATAATTTTTTCGTATGAATTACCTTTGAATTAGAAGCCATATTATCAAGTTTCATGGCGGGAAATTGAACTTCATTCAAACGAATGTTTCATTTATAGCAAAAATGCACTCATAATTCACATGCGTTTCGATTCTTTTGTCGCCAACAGTCTATCTACGCTGTCAGCGTTTGATTTTATATACAATCGTATTTTCAATAATAATTGTTCAGTGGCGGTTAGAGGCACACTCTCTCTGGTGCGCCCCACATGTGCTAAATCCCGGAGGAATATGAATATTATGTTCGCATTACAGCCCCTGTGAAATGTTTAGGCATACTTCATGAATTCTTCTTAAAATGTTTGTGAATACTTTATGCAGTGGCTTCATGAAGATTTCATGGAAAAGAAGTGAACTGAAAATGAGACAAATGCATGAAACAATAATGAAACATAGCTTCATGAATAGTTGATGCATTTTCACATGCAGAAAATGCATGAAATAAAGAATGGGTTTGTTAATAAAAACTTCATGAACTATGCACTTAAAATTCTTCATGAAGACTTCGTGCACAACTTAATGAAAAACTATTTCATGAAGATTTCATGAATAATTTTGTTCTTTATTCTAATGTCTCATTTTTAGTTCACAGATATTCATGAATTATTCATGAACAATTTTTTTGCAATTTCAAGAATAAATTGGTTGTGCTTTTCTTCAACATTCATGAAGAATTGCAAAAATCATGAAGACTTCTAAAAATAATAGAGCTATCAAAAAAGTGGACATAGTATCATCATTTGTTAACACGTTTGAATTATGCAAGTTAAAATCTTATGCAAACTAAGTTTTTCCCACATTCACTTCAACAGACTGCCGGACAACAACCGACCAAGTGGTGATTCACTATTACCATTAAACTGGTTGTTAAGGGTTGGAAAATATAATAAAAGCTAAAGGAACATGGTAAAAGGTCTACAAAGTATAACCAATATGTAGTATTATTTCAATTGCTGTTTGAGCATGAACATCAATGAGCAAGTTTATGCAATTTTTGACCGTCATAAGTAGTCCTTGTCGGTTCTGACTTCAACTGATAGTCTGAAACTAGGTGGCGCTTGATATTTATTAAGGTTCAATGGTTTACTCCCCTAAACGGTTTATCAGACATTAAATAATATGTGAATATTATAAACATCCAACTGGAAATGATTATAATGCAACTTTTTTCATGATATAGTACAATTGTGCTAATAAACACAACAACATCATTATATGCAGACAAGTATAATAGATACATTATGTTCCATTTTCCAGTTTATTTTTTCTAAATATCTCTCAAAGTACAATGTGGTTAGGAAGAGTAAACAATATAACGATTATGCAACTTTTCACAATTTTATGGTACAATTGTGCTTCCATAGTTAACATAAAAATACAGACAAATGATAAAGAACTGATTTTCCATTTTGCAAACTCATTATATAAGAGAACATTGATGGAAGGATTATATTGTAAGGAAAACAATAATAATAAGTCAAACGATTGTTGTTAAAGGACAATAACTGTTAGTAGTAAGAAGACATGTAGCTTAAGCCTCTAGGCATATGATCGCGAAAATATATTACAAATGCTTAAAAATGTCAAACCCTTTCAAATGTGCAAAATCAGTTATAGTTTATTGACTTGTCTGTAACTTAAATGAAATAATACTTACAAACACATGTTCCAAGTGTTCAGTATTCATATATAATTTAGTTGAAACATCACAATCATGTTTAAATCATTTCAGACTTGAGCAATAAAAGTCAACTGATGACATCATAAATGACATCATATCCTGCATAGCATGGCATGGTATGGTGTACTGTAAAGTCATAAACTTGCGTTATTTATGCCCTTTTGTAAGTTCAAAATTACATAAGTTATAATCTTGAAACTTGGAATATACCTTTATCGTCAACTAAAATATGAAGTGCCACAGTCCCCATAAATCAGTTTTGTAGTTTGACATAGTTGTGCCCCTTTCTCAAATAGATTTTCTGGTTAAAGTTTATATTCAAAACTTCTGTAACTTCAAAACTACAAACGTTCTTCACTTGAAATTTAGAATATACCTTAAATGTCATCAACTCCATCAAGTGCCACATTCCCAATAACTCAGTTTTACAGTGTTATATTTTGACATAGTTATGTCCCTTTTTCACATAGATTTTCAGGTTGAAGTTTATAATTAAAACTGTTGTAACTTCAAAATTATATAAGTTATTCACTTGAAAATTAGAATATACCTCTGTCCTCAACTCCAGCTTCAAGTTCTACATTCCCCATAACTCTGTTTTGTATTTTGACAGATATATGCCCCTTTTTCACATAGATGTTCAGGTTATGTCCCAGGTTATGTCCTCAGACTGTATTCAGTATTTATTCAGACAGAGATCAGACAGAATTTAGACTTGTGGTTTCATGGGTGTATGTTCAACAATTCTCACGAAATTGATATTAAGATTGTTTTTACCTAGAGGGGGCATATATGTTTTACAAACAGCTCTTGTTTTAATAAATGGATTAACAAGCTTGTAATATTTTCAAAGTATAACTTTTCCGCATCATGAAAATGTCTAAGTCAGAATTTTCTCCGCAAATCCTAAATCATTTTTACGGAAAATATGTGGAGAATCTGCGGAAACTGAAGATTTCCACAACATTTCCGCATCTATTCCGCATTTTCTCCACTTCTTGAAATGCAATGCGGAAATCTGAGCTAAGGGTGGTATTCATAAAAAAATATTGATCTATTCTTTTTCGAGCTTCATGAATGTTTCAAGAATTCCAGTAATGCATGACGCCTTCATGAAGTGTACCTTAAATCACTTCATGCATAAAACTTCATGAAGTTTGTTATTAGAGGTTTTCAAGAAGACTTCGTGAATTATAATTAATGGCATGAACAATTATTGATCTCATGAAGTCCATTTTGACAGGGAAGGGCACAAACTATCAATTAATAATACCTAAAATTAATATATTTTGCGTCCGAAAAACGTACATCTTGTTGGACGAATAACATGATGCTTGAAAATAACAAGGCACTGTTTGAACAAATCAACACCACACATTTACAATACAACTCGTGCCCAATACATAATAGCTTACTGTTATTTGACATGACCACACATCTTCAAATAATAACACGGCGTTTAAAAAAAATAGTCTAGGCAAATTAACACCAATATTTATTTACAACGTTAAACCATGACGCTGACACAGTTACACGGTACTTTGAAAAAGTAACAATATTGATAGCATAATCACTTAGCATAATGACAGATGTTTGTGCAAAATTTAAAAAACTGTCATAAAACATTGGAATTGAAACAGATGTCACTCTCCACTAACAGGTTAACATAATTTCTGGACAAGATAAAATGTTACGGGTATTTTGGCATAAAACACAACATTTTGACAGTGAGCTTGCTGCCAAGTTAACGTCGTACATTGACAACACAGCACGTTCATAAAACATAATAACACGCGTACGCGAAAGACAAGCTCACCTAATGAATAGACAAGAAGAGCAATTTACTGACAAGACAACATTAAAGTTTGACATTATACCATAATTCTACTGCTAAAGAACAACATACAATTGACGACATAAGCATTCCATACAGTTAAGTCCAACAGGAATAGTTTATAGAACGGTGATATTCAGAAGACAATAATCCAAAACCACAACCAATCAGCAATAAGGATTGCTATTTATGATACAACACACTTTGAACCGCTCGTTTCATTTTCTTTTTTTCTAATTGATTTGTTTGTTACATACTCTCGGACAAGTTCAGTAACTTCCAATGGTGTGATACTAGTCGAGGATTTGACTTTGAAGAATTCATCTCCTTTACAAAGCGCTTTATGCACCACCACAGCACAACTGCGATCCAATAGATCCCATCTACATGAGCCTTCCAGAAACCCAGCAAACCACTGTCGCATTTTCCTTTCGTCTAATTCTTCAAGATGAAACACTTCTGACGGTTCCGATTTCGTATCTTGAATTTCGGCTTGAACATTTTCATAAGTCTTAGCAAAACATCCCTGCCATGCTTGCACTGCACTTTTCATTTTCGTTTCCGGCCACCAGCTGATGTACACGCCATCTCCCAACTCCATAGAGACATGGCCAAAGCTCTGTATGGACTTAGGACTCCAGTAGTACACTATCACAACCATATTGACCAGTAGGACACTGTCACCACCCGGATAGCCGAAACTGACAAAAGCGGGTACGATTTATTAAACTGTAATTAAAGTCTACTGATTTTTTCAGTACATATATTATAATAAACTTATGTGAACGTTTTAAATTTCTTTATTACCTTATTTGGCTGTAGGACATATATCACATTGAATTAATGTGCCGTATCATATGTTAATAACAAACAAACAAGTTATAATAATAATAATAATAATAATAATAATAATATAGTAATTAAGTGCGTGTATATTTAAATAAATGCACACGCAAAACCGTTAGTAAATGTTATTTAAACGGATTTGTTTGCAAGTTTACAGTTTAAACGTTAAAGAACTAACCTGAGTTAGATCAATCATATTCCACTGAGGATTTCATTCCGATCATAGAAATTGTAAACCGTTAATTATCTGCAGGGTATAGATACCAATAATTAGCTATTCACAAACTTTACAATGGTTGTGCATTAAGCAAAGTCGCGATTGTTTAGTGGTCATAGTTTTCATTGCATAAGTATTAATTGCACAATACCCTTTATAAGATTATTTTACCCTTTTCACAGGGTGAGCTGATATACACATTTACAATAATTATCAAGATTGCAGAATGGTATTAAGCTGACTTGCAGAAAAGAACTAAGCTTACCTACAGAGGGTACAGAACTTAACTACAGAACGTACTAAGCTGACCTCCAAATTATAAATTGACGGAAAGAACAGAGCTAGGCTGATATACAGCAGTGTACTGAGTTGACATACAAACGGGACTAGGCTGAACTGCAGAGCCGTACTAAGCAGATCTACAGAACCGGACAAAACTGTTATACAGAACGGTACTAAGCTGACGTACAGAACAGAACAAAGCTGATATAAAGTACATAAAAAGGCTGACCTACAGAACAAAAATAAGCTGACCGATGGAGCATAACTAAGCTGACCTATAGGGCGGTAATAAGCTGACCCACAGGCTGTACTAAGCTGACCTATAGAGCAGAACTAAGCTGACCTACAGGGCGGTACTAAGCTGACCTACATTTTCGTACTAAGCTGACCTATAAAACTAAAACATATATAACTAAAAGACATATCAAACAGAACTAAGATGACCTACTGCACGGTACTAAACTGGTTTACTCAACGGTACTAAACATATCTACAGGATGGAAATGCTGACATACAGAGCCGTATTAAGCTGACATATTTTTAGAACAGAACTAAGCACACGTACAGAAGAGAACGAAGCAGACCTAAGAAGCGGTACTAGCTGGCCTACAGAACAGAATAATGCTGATCTACAGAACAGAACTAAACTGATCTTCAAAGCGGTACTAAGCTGACCTACAGAACGAAACAAAGCTGACCTACAGAAGGCACAAAGCTGACCTATAGAAAAGTACTAAACTGAACTACAGAACGGTACTTAGCTGAACTAAAGAACGATACTAAGCAAACGTTCAGAGCTTACCTATATAAGTGTACTAAACAGATCTACCGAAAGGTGCTAAGCTTACCTACAAACGCTACTAAGCTAACCTACAGAACGGTACAAAACTGACCTAAATAACGGTACTAAACTGACCTACAGAACTGTACTAAACTGAACTACAGAACGGTATTAAACTGAACTACAGAACGGTACTAAACTGACCTACAGAACGGTACTAAGCCGACATTGCTAACGGTAATAAACAGACCTAAAAAACGGTACTAAACTGACCTCCTACAGGACGGTACTAAGCTGACCTACAGAACGGTTCTAAACTGTACCTGCTATAGAACGGTGCTAAACTGAACTACAAAATGGAACTAAACTGACCTACAGAACGGTACAAGGCTGACCTACAGAACAGTACTACACTGACCTGTAGAACGTTACTAAGCTGGCCTACAGAACGGTACAAAGCTGACCTACAAAACGGTACTTAGTTGAACTACATAATAATACTTGGCCGACTTACAGAAAAACTAACCTTAGGAATGGTACTAAGGTGACCTACAGAAGAGAGAAAAGAGCGGTGGTGTTAATTAAAAACACCGGTGTTTTCGGATTAAGAACTTTTAGCGTTCAGTTTCTTAATGGCTGGTGAACGGCGCTGTTAAGATTTTGAACATTGAAGCGTTTAATCATTTTGGTGTTCAGATTTTAAACACCTGAACGATTTACGCGTGTAAAAGGATGCACCAGAGACTAAACACTAAGAACGCGTTCAAAGCAGCTAAGCGTTCATATTCAGAAACCCTCTGGAATGGACAGTATTTCAGCCATATCACGGCGGTCAGTTAACCTACTCACACTTTTCCTGGGCAAGCATCACCGATCTTAGCAGTTTACCAGTACTAAGTGCACATACCAATGCCATTAAGTGACAACTGCCCTAATTGAATCAGAGGAAGGGGGAGAATGGCCGTAGAAATAATATCATATATATGACCAATATCCACATAGGTTATGTTGCCGGGCTCGGGCTCGAACTCACAATACCCGCATTTTCGTAAGTTAGTAAGTACATCAGTCAGTCATTCAGTAAATCATTGAGTGGGTGAGTGAATGAGTGAGTAAGTGAGTGAGTAAGTGAGTGAGTGAGTGCGACAGTAGATAAGGTAGTAATTGAAGTTATGAGAGTATTTTTGTCAGGCTGAATGCGTAAATATTAGGGATGGGACCGAATACTGAAATCAATATATATTCGAATATTCGTTTTGTAAATACTACTACATACATTTACCTATCCGAAATATGTATACTACATGTACGTAGTTGTTTTGCCTTGTTTCAGTGGTAAATGAGCGATATAACTGAGCAATACAACTTAGTGAGTGTTCGGCAAATATAAAGAAATGTAAGATATTGTTAAATGTATTGTTAATTAATTTGTTAATCGTTCCGTACACAAATTTCTCATTACATAGATTACACGTTGCCTGGGTTTGGTCTAATGACCGCGTAAAGTACTTCCAAGCATATGTTGGTGGCAATCAAGACTCGTATAATATATGGTGTTGATATAATGGAGAATAATTTACAAGTGACGTATATTAAGATTTACCAGATTGTGCTAATTTTGTTAAAGAAATTGATTGGCTGATAATGGTTTCATTTTGATTGGTTTACTTAGAGAGTAATTGAAATTTACTGTACCGTATAGATGTCACTTAAGGACAATAAAAATAAACAACAATGTACGCCTTGTGCAAACTGTGAAACCGTTATCAAAACATCGCCCAGTTTTGTAATTTGTGGACAATGCGTCATATTCGCGCCTCCTACAAACCGTTAATTCGCGGCCGTTGTAAAGACGTGGCCCCCCCTCCCCTGCCAATTATCAATTGTCGTTTATTGGACATGTTTGGCATGTGTTGTAAAACGTTACACTGCCCCCGCCCACCTGCTAGGCAGGAAATACGACATGAATTCATGTTAACTTTGCAATCAAACTGGAAAAAAAACATGATTTTATTAAAGAAATGTTGTTTTTTACATAAAATTGAAAATCGATTATTCGTATTCGTTTTTTATATTCTAATATTATCCAATATTCGAATATTCGTATATTCGGTCACATCCCTAGTAAATATCCATTCCTAACAATGGATCAGCAACTTCATCGAAATAAACACCGTTCACATTGCTGTTGTTCTCGCAGGGCTAATGGTTGTTTCTGTAAAAGCAGCTGGTATGTGTTTAATTAATGTAATTGTTAAAACGTTTCATTAAAATATCCTCAGTCTTCTTCATTTTTTTATCACAGAGACTTCCAAATAAGGAAATAATTCATAATAGAAACATATTTTGTCTCCTCGCCGACTGTACATAATTTTTTTTTAAATTAATCAGGTAACACAATTTAAACAAAATGTAGCCGTAACTTCGTGTTTACTATAAATGTACGTTAATTCATACTTGCCATGTAGTTAGGTTCATATTATTAATATATAGTATATTGGTTGTTGTTGTGTTTTCGAATATAAAAATGATATTTTTATGATTTTTATATTGGAATATATCACGTTAGTACGGAAAGTATAGATTGGCTTTGGTGTGCGTTTCCTCATATCTCATTGTGATATGACACTGTCTTCATGTATTTGACTATCAATTCCAATTTATAATTTAATATGGTCATTATACTGTAAATTGGCGTTTGCTTATTAAAGCAGTATACCTAATATGTGATATAGTGCTAACAAGCTGACGGAGTAACCATTTCAAAAGACATAAAACATTTTGGCCTTTGTTTAGAATATTTAGCCTTTAACTAATTTTCATTTCTCATTATCTTTGCTCTAACATTTTTTATCTTACAGGACTACGTCTGCTCGCACATACGCTGTCCTAACCACACCGACATCCCTGACGAGTGCCGATAGTCCAACTGTATCATTGGCACTGATGGAGTTGCAGTCTGCCCTATCTGTGACAGTAATATTTGTATCAGTTTGATATTATAAGTTACACTGTTAGTAACTGAGGGTGTATGAGATATACACCCTCAGTGGTTTCATATCTTACTTGAGCGAAGCTCGAGTATGGTATAAAGCCCATGAGGGTGTATATCCCATACATCGTCAGTTATTAACCGTGAAACGAATATATCTCACCGACTATTTTTCACTGGTTTCTTTTAATTGATAGCACTTGAACATTAACCAAACAAAAACTTACTAAATAACACGAAACACATACAATGACGCCAAGAAAACAACAAAATGACTGCGTCATTAGGCTTCTATGGGGTATTGAAATATACCCATGGTGTATGGAAAATACTCAATGGTGATGTGACAGTTCATAGCCAATGGATCACGTCATTTATGTAGGAGGTGAGATGAACGTGTCACATGCGTGACATGACTGTCGTTATACGCGTGTCAGTTTTTTTGCATCGAAACGCAATATGAATAAACCATTACTGACACAGTTTTTGAATTTAAATGTTATTGTTAACTCGGTTACTCATTGCAATGTGTTGGACATATACGAGTAAAAGCAAGTTTTTCACGTGTAAATGCCAAATCCTACGATACTTATTTATTATCTCAAAGAAAATATAATTTTCTGAATTTTGTCTGTAGTTGAAACGAAATTGTTTGTCCATCGACATATGGCAACGATTTTACAAATGTATCCTCTGCGAAAATGAAATACGGTGTCTGGTGAAAATATTCCCTGTACGTTCGTATAACCAAGGCCAAATTTGCTTCCATACCTTTTCTAGAGCGTGTGTTGTTACGCGTCTGCAATCCTGATATTTTTCTTTGAAACTCAAATATGTGCTGAGAAAGTATCTCTGTTTCTGGTTAGTCATTCGTTTAAGATATTATTGTTATGCTGATTCACCAATTGAATGTTGTTGTTTTTTAAATATGAACTGTACTATTAATAATTAATATAATGTCACAACAAGCATTAATATAAAGCATGACGGAATGCTCCGCCGCATACATGTGTTGGTGTTTCTCTCGATGTAATCAGTAATAATAATCTTTATCACCTGGTTATCATTGAAGAACCGGTTCAAATAAAAAAAAAACTAGTTTCCCGCTATAACTTGCCGGCAGTTACACTACGTATCAGCTAATAGGCAAGTCGATTTCTATCCATATTTACAATCATTTAGATACATGGTTGCAAGTAACGACTGTTATGGACAGGGTTGTTCTCTATTTTTTTGTAGTATGTTTATGCATTCTTAAATCATATTTAATTATATAATGCTAATGAAGATAAATCAATGAAATAATTATGTACATGTTTTGTGTATCCAACGAGTAATACTGATTAGAAACATGATATGTTTTGTTTCTACAAAGAGTGGCATCGTTGCTGTTTTATGTTGTCGCAGAAACTGAACATTATCATCAATATGATTATGAAAAATGCATCTTATCCTACCCTGTACGAACTTATTCATCGATGTTCGTATTTCAGCTTAATCTCTTAAATTGATTGCAATTATTTTTTTGTAATTTTCATTATTTTTTACTGCACAATACCTACGAAAACCAGTAATATTTATATAATGTAATATTTTTATAAATAATTTAAACAAATCAATTCACAGTGCAAAAGGAAATGTTTGACTTAAACCAATTGTATTGACAACTAGCACATATATGTATAATTTTGTAACATAACGTGGTGGTAACACATAACATGTACATGTGAGTATATGCTTAAGAGAAAACGCAAAGTTTTTTTGCAATAGTTGAATAGATCATATAAGTTATGAACTTCGTTTTATAAAATGTTTTCTACCAAGCTACTATAAATAAGTACGAAAATAGATATGTAATGAAAAGCACTTCGTACATGTATCGGACATTGACCTTTGCTGGGGGGGGTGCTACTATAATTAATGCACCTGATTGCTAGAATGTGGTAGCAGATTGTGTTTTGATCATATAAAGGCACACATAAGTCGTTGCCTTATACGTAAATGCATTTAAAACTTGAATTAGATGTGAAAGTTTCATATAACAATGTATTCTAACCGAAATCACAGTAAAATTTTACATCAGATATATGCTAAATAAAAGCTTTTGATTTCAATTGATGGGTGCACTTTGAACGAGACGAAAATAAACAAAGTTCCTCGTGTTTCATGTACGCTTAGAATAACGTGTAGCTCATGAAAGATAACGGTAAATATTCCGATTTAATCCTTGATTCCAAGATGTTCAGTATGCGAATAAAACTGATGTATATTTCCAGTTTATTTGGAGGATTAGCGATTTTTTTTATTAAACTGTATCTAACAAGGCAGTCTAAAGGACAGCTGTATCTCACGCCGTGATCCTTTATTAGATTTTAAAGGTGACTTTGAAGTATCACACTGACCTTAATCAGTTTCATAAAAACTCCTTAAAGGGCATAGGAGATATGGAGCTGACACAAAAAAGTAGGCTCAAACATTTGACCTTTAAGCGTGACCTTGACCTTGAGGTGGCAAGACATCTCCATGCCTTCTGCACATTGCCTCAATGTAATAAACATTTGAGGCAAGTGTCACAGGGACAATTTGTTTATATCTGTTTTGTATGTGTTGTGTAGCCCATTTCATTTATTTCACTGCATCGACAATCGCCCATCACTGTACTAACCCGTTTTCCTCGTGCACGTTTTGCCACGTATTCGCCAGTATGAGAATATCTTCTGAACAGAATAGACTTAGCCGTCTTCTTGTTTTTTTATATTTTCTACTGCGCCCTATATTTACCAGAGTAACCCGTAACATTTGGCGCCCAACGTGGGGCTCTGGAATTGCAAACTCATCCAATCGTTGGTACAGTCGTTTGCTGTTTCCTTGGGGCGAATCAAACTCCTGCAGTACGGTGCAGATTCGTATGCTTCACATGGTACGTCGTCCATGCCAGACAAATACGTCAGTGGCGGAACTGCGCAATCTGGTACGAAGTTGGGACGAATCTTGGGTACGAAGTGAGGTACGAGGGTAACCGGATGCTGGTTACGTAAACATCGCTTACGGTAGAGGTCATATTGACATACATATATATATAACAACCCGTGAGCTTATATTGTGATTTATTTCTATTATAAAGTAACAGTGCGCTGTGTGCATTAATTGTGTCGCTGAGCTGCTGAATTCACCTCCAACTGACATTGGGTACGTCAACCGGAATTACAGACAACGACAGTGACGGCTATTGGAACATTTATCTTGGACAATATAAAATTGAAAATAACTTACATTATTTGCATGTGTATTCATAAAATATATTTTCTTTGTTGATTTTATGTCAATAATTATCATCATTCATTTTAACTATGTCCCATTATTTTGAACATTTTCATTTAGTTAACATTACTAAATTTTAGGTTCAATAACGGAAGACTGGACATCATTAGTACTTTACGTTCCACTGTGCTTCAGCAGGGTGATGGTTTGCATGTTTACCCGGTGAACTGGTAAGACCTAACATTCTCCTTTCTAACACATGTCCATGTCCCGTGCTTGTTGTTTTCTGTATTACTGAAAATATTGTTGAATGTGTGTCTGGTAAATAGTTCGTGTGGCATACCGATTGCACATTGAAGTAGGTAGCATCGTTGGGGTTGTTTGCTTCGTTCTGACACTAATATCTTGCTTTTAGTTGTATATAGGGTCATTTAACGTTATGTAATACGAAAAGAGTTTTATGCATTGATTCATAACGTTACTTGCTTTCGTTCAATCCTGATTTGTTTTTATTTTTATTTTTCTAGATCATTTCATTGTTAATTTTTCACAATTATGGCTGCTAAGTTCCAGTCTGACACAACAGGTAGTATTGATTATAGTCAAGAAGACTTAAATTATTTTATTGAGCACTTAGAAAGAACCCGGCGTTATACGGTACATGTCCCTCAAAGCTCCCCAACATCGAATGTACAAAAAGGGTATACGACATTACCATACAGGGAATTTGAAACACCGACGCCAGTTAGAGTGGCTCGGGAAAGCAATCCTTCCTTGACAGAGAGGCCAGATGTGCCTAGGCGTTATAGTTCCGTGAAGTTTGATTTTCAGCGGGGTGCTTACTCTACACCGAAGACCCATGTCGCTTGCACATTTGTTTCAGCTCCCAGAATATCCGTTCCTGAAAGAGGGCCGGTTAGTGAACAGGAAATGAGAACATTGTTGCGTAATGAATGCTCTTTGTCGTCTGGATTTGCAGGGCTATTGGAACCTCCACCTGTCCCTCCTCTTCCACATGAGTATTCATTTACAGATGATCCTGTATTGCCAAGACCAGAACATTGGTCTTATTCGTCCAAAGTTCCAAGACTCCCGCAATTTTCAGGTGAAGGTCGTGCTGACGATGTGGACTTTGAAGTATGGAAATTTGATGTTTCTTGTTTGATACGAGAGGGTGTATATCGGCCAAATTTAATTCTAGAAGCCATTCGCAGATCACTTACTGGTCGTGCTAGGATTGCTTTAGTAAATATGGGAGCAGTTTCAAATGTCCCTGATGTGTTGAGGGAATTAGAAGCTATTTTTGGTAATGTGGCTACTACTGAGAGGGCTAAGGAACAACTTTATTGTGCACACCAGCTGGAAACTGAATCAGTTGCTGACTTTAGCATACGACTTGAACAGCTTTTATTAAGAACCAAATTAACTCTCAATAAGGAATCACGTGATGAAGTTCTTTGCGGGAGACTGTGGTCCGGTCTTCGTGATACTAGCTTACGAAACAACTCAAGGTACAAATTTGAGACCATTAAGGATTTCAGTTTGTTCAGGCGGGAACTGCGTCAGATTGAGCATGAGCTAGCCGTTGGTAACTCCTTAGCTTCTCCGAGACAAGAGATGTTAATTAACCCCTCCCAACAATTTTCAATTTCAGATAACACGTTGTTTAAGGAGTTGCAGCGGTTGACTGATCAGTTGAAGTCTTTGGAGATCAAAATGTGTGACATGGATAGCGACATAAAATCTTTCAAGCAGAATCGGTTGGAAACTTTTGATGAGAGGCGTGGGGGACGTAATAACCGAAGTGAGTCCAAGGGTAAGCTAACTACAGATACACATGTTAATGCTACTTCTTCAACAACCCAGTCCAAACCTTTAAACTCCCAGGCTCCTCCCCCGAAGGGCCAGTAGGAGGTAAGCCTTTAGAAAACGGCCCGTTCAAGATTAACATCGTTGGTCAATCGAATCGATCAACAATTATGTTGAATGGCGAGGAGGTTGTCTGTCTAATTGATGCAGGTGCTGATGTGACTTCTCTTGCTGAATCATACTTTCGTTCAATAAATCCAGCTCCACAGTTAAATAGTCTTTCAGATTTCGTAATAAGGGGAGCCAATGACAATCTTGTACCATATATAGGTTATGCAGTGTTGGAATTGTCTTACGTCAGTTTATCAGTTCCTAAAGTTCAAGTGCCAATTCTCATTACAAAAGACACAAACTTTGCAAAAGAAGTGCCCCTTATCGTTGGAACAAATGTCATTGCATATTTTAAAGATCATTTTGCAGGGTTAAGTACTGTTAGTTCTGCATGGGAATTAGCTTTCAGTGTCATCAGCAAGACACATTCTGTTTCAGTAAAGGCACTGGTTGATCATCCAGTGACTCTTCAGCCATTCGAGTCCCGTACCCTCACTGGTACAGTAAGATCACCTCACGGAATGACACATGGTGTAACAGAATGCACTGGTGTTTCTCAGCAGCTGACAGTTTGTCCAAGGCTCGTAGAAATTAATCCAAACCGTACCTTTTCAAAGATACCGGTGCGGATATGCAATATGTCAGCTCAACCGTTGCGTGTTAAACCTAAGTCTCAGCTTTGTCTTCTACATGAGGTTAATGTTGTCCGTAATGTTGATCCTTTCGAAGGTTCCGGTGATCCGGATAGACTTGTTAAAGGTAAGACTCTCGAAGAATTGGGTGTTCATGTCCCTGATAATTCCATTCTTGACGGGCATAGAGAGGAAGCGGTACGTTTTCTAGAGCGTTGGAAATGTTCGTTCTCTTCTGGGTTATCAGATTTAGGCTGCACCAACCTTGTTGAACATGAAATCAAGCTCACTGACCATACTCCATTTAAAGAACCTTATCGACGCATTCCTCCTGGCATGTTCGAAGAAGTTCGCGAACATCTTCGAGATATGTTGGAAGCTGGGGCCATCAGAGAATCCAAAAGCCCTTTCTCTAGTAACATCGTGTTAGTACGGAAGAAGGACAATTCTCTTCGATTCTGTATTGATTTCAGGAAATTGAATCGTCGTACGGTCCCTGATGCATATTCCCTTCCCCGCATTGAAGAGAGTATTGATTGCTTGTTTGGATCTCAAATTTTCAGCAAGCTTGATCTCCGCTCTGGGTATTGGCAGGTCGCCATGAAGGAGGAAGATAAACCAAAGACTGCATTCTCTGTCGGTCCACTTGGCTTCTACGAGTGCAATAGGATGGCTTTTGGACTGACCAATGCACCTGCAACGTTCCAACGCTTAATGGAGCGATGTATGGGTGAGCTTCATTTGCAGCAATGTCTTATATATCTAGACGATGTGATCGTGTATTCCAAGACCATGGCCGAACATTTTGAACGATTGGAAGCTGTTTTTTCCCGTTTGTCTGAGGCTCGATTGAAGCTAAAAGGGTCAAAATGTGAATTCTTTCTCCTTAAGATCTCTTACCTCGGCCATGTTGTAAGTGCCAATGGTGTCGAAACAGATCCTGCAAAGATAGATGCTCTAAAAAATTTGCAAATTCCCAATTCCATTAAAGATCTTCGCAGTTTTCTAGGATTTGCTGGGTATTATAGGCGATTTGTACCAGGTCTTTCGCAGCTTGTAAAACCTTTAAACGATTTGCTTGTAGGCCATCCAACAAACAAAAAGGGGAGGCGAAAGAGAGAAGCTGCGGTTTGGTGTTGGGAATCAATGCATCAGAATGCCTTCGAAAATGTAGTTGCAAAGTTGACGTCACCACCTGTCCTTGCATATGCTGATTTTTCTCGACCTTTCATTCTTAACGTCGATGCAAGTGGTACCGGTTTGGGTGCAGTGCTCTATCAGTTACAGGATGATGGCAATGAACGCGTCATTGCGTACGCGAGTCGAGGTCTGAGGCCTGCAGAACGAAACAATCCTGCTCACAAGCTGGAATTTCTAGCGTTGAAGTGGGCTGTCGTGGATAAGTTTAATGATTACCTTTATGGTAATTCTTTTCTGGTAAGGACGGATAATAATCCACTTACTTATGTCCTGACGACGGCCAAGTTAGATGCAACTTCACATAGATGGTTAGCTGCTCTATCAGCCTACTCGTTCAGTATCCAGTACCGATCCGGTAAAACTAATGTTGATGCCGACTTTCTGAGTCGATCGGCGGTCAATCAAACTGTTGTCTTTACAGATGCAGTTAAGGCTGTTTTTCAGGCGTCCATGGTTTCAAGTCAAGAATGCCCTGCTATTGAGTGTGTCAGTATGTCGCAGCAAGTGGTCGATGTTGTAGCTCGGCTTCAGGGCGATGACCAGTTGTGTAACGTGAATTGGTGTGTAGAGCAAGACAAAGATCCAGTAGTTTCTCGTGTGAAACAGTTGATTTTGTCAGGTCGCAAGCCAACTAGGAGGTTGTGTAGCCTAGAACCAGAGTCAGTTCGTCGTTTTTTAAGAGAATGGCGACTTTTGTTTGTACGAAATAATGTCTTGTACAGGCACGGGTCAGTTTCGGGGCATCAGGTAGACCAACTTGTGTTACCTGCCACTTTTCATGACATTGTCTTCACTGGTTTACACGACCATGCTGGACACCAAGGGATTGACAGAACAGCATCTTTATTAAAATCAAGGTTCTTTTGGCCTGGAGTTGATGGGTTTGTTGATGTTCGTGTAAGGAAATGTCCTCGGTGCGTTCGAAGAAAAGCACCCGCACATACAGCTGCGGAACTGACACCTATTCAATCTTGTTACCCTCTTGAATTGGTATGTATGGATTTCCTTACACTTGAAATGTCCCAAGGTGGTTATGAATATATATTAGTAATGACGGACCATTTTACCAGATTTGCTTCTGCTATCCCGACGAAAAATCAGACAGCAAGAACGACTGCTAAAGTCTTATTTGAGCATTTTGTTTGTCACTACGGTTTTCCTAGCCGATTACATAGCGACCAAGGAAAAAATTTCGATGGTCATGTAATACAAGAGTTGTGCAAACTCGCCAATATAGAAAAGAGTAGGACAACGCCATACCACCCTCAAGGCAATGGTATGCCAGAACGGTTTAATCAAACCCTTTTAAACATGCTTGGTACGTTAGAAGATGCTCAAAAGTCCAACTGGCGAGCTCATGTCCCAGCAGTCGTCCATGCATATAACTCGACCCGCCATGAAAGCACTGGCCTGACACCTCACTTTCTCATGTTCGGTCGTCATCCCCGCTTAGCAATTGATGCATTTTTAGGGATAGAACCTGACGCCAATTCAAGAACACGAGATCGCAAGGAGTATGTGTACGGTCTACGGAAACGTTTGCAGTATGCTTATAAGGTGGCGAATAAGGAAGCAACTCGTCAGGCAAAGCGACATAAGCGGCGATATGACTTACGGGTTAGACATGTTCGCCTGGAAGAGGGTGATAAGGTACTGGTTCGTACTGTTGGCGTTAAAGGAAAGTGCAAGTTGGGAGACAGATGGGACAAGGAGATTCATGTCGTTGAAAGTCAACCTGACAAGAATACACCAGTTTTTCAGGTGAAACGCGAAGATGGAAAAGGACGGTCCCGATTACTCCATAGAAATCTCTTGTTGCCATTTTCAGGGCTTCCTGTGGACGAGCCCAAATGTTACCCGGTGTCAGAAGAAAAACCGAAAGTCCAAAGACCTGTTGAACAAGTGTCTGTACACTCTGATCGTCCTGCACAGAGCACTTTCCCTCCCGAATCACAAACATTTGTTCCACGTCGAACAATCAGATCCAGGAAACGGCCATCCTGGTTGTCCAATGATTGGGTAACATAGGTTATCTATTAGATTTCTCTTTATTGAAAAATATCACCGCCCAGTGTACATAGATTTTTTTTATTACTTGAGTTAACATTTATTTGCCAATAGACTCATTGCTTCAAAATATATGAGACTGTATCATCTGTTTTGTGAGATTTTGTAGTTATTATTCTAAAGGCATAAACTACCAGTGTCATTTTTTTTGCAATTTATGCAGTGTTCTTGCTTATTTTGCAAGATATCTAGAATTGTTGCTAATGAACTGTGCATAAAGCGCATTTTCGGTACAGTATTCTATCTTTCAAAGAGACGTCTTTGAAAGTTAGTAAGAAATAGTTATAACTGTAGTTAGAATTCAGTTTAACATTTTGTAGAGTTAGGTACTCACGTACTAGCTTAGTTATTTGGAAGGAAGGGTCTCTTAACAGCTTATGCCTGCTCCAGGTTTGATTCTGGAAAGTAGGTAGAGCTATTGATTTTACCCGATTGTATTGCTTATATTCGTTTATCCCTCACCTTGATAGTTAAGATCAGTAAATGTCGGGACGACATTTTTTTTATGTTGAGGGGGAGTATGTCACAGGGACAATTTGTTTATATCTGTTTTGTATGTGTTGTGTAGCCCATTTTTTTATTTCACTGCATCGACAATCGCCCATCACTGTACTAACCCGTTTTCCTCGTGCACGTTTTGCCACGTATTCGCCAGTACGAGAATATCTTCTGAACAGAATAGACGTAGCCGTCTTCTTGTTTTTTTTATATTTTCTACTGCGCCCTATATTTACCAGAGTAACCCGTAACACAAGTTTCATGAAAATCCTTCAAAGGGCATAGAAGATATAGAACGGACATGAAAACACAGGCTCAAATTTTCAACCTTCAAGTGTGACCTTGACCTTGAGTTGGCGTGACTGCCTTATGCCTTCTGCACATGGTCTCAATAAGCAAAACATTTGCGCCAAGTTTCTTGAAAATCCTTCAAACGGTATAGGAGATATGGAGCAGACACGAAAAACGGACACGAAAATGGAGGCTCAAAAATTTAACCTTCAAGTGTGACCTTGACCTTGAGCTGGAATGAAAGGCCTTCTGTACATCATCTGAATGACCTAAACATTTGAGACAAGTTTCATGAAAATCCTTCAAAAAGCATAGGAGATATGGAGCGGACACGAAATGGAGGTTCGAATATTTGACCTTCAAGTGTGACCTTGACCTCGAGCCGGCATTACTTGCTCATGCCTTCTGCACATCGTCTCAATGACCTAAACATTTGAACCAAGTTTCATGAAAATCCTTCGAAGGGTATAGGAGATATGGAGTGGAAACTCAATCTAGGCTAAAATATTTGAGCTTCAATTGTGACCTTGACCTTGAGCCGACGTGACTGACTCATGCCCACTGCACATTGTCTCAATGACTTTAACATTTGAGCCAGGTTTCATAAAAATCCTTCAAAGGGTATAGGAGATATGGATCGGACACGAAATCTAGGCTCAAATATTTTACCTTCCAGTGTGACCTTGACCTTGAGTCGACGAGACTGACTTATGCCTTTTGCATCTCGTCGCAATGACCTTAACATTTGAGCCAAGTTTCATCAAAATCCTGTAAAGGGTATAGGAGATATGGAGCGGACACGAAATGGAGGCTCGAATATGTGACCTTTAAGTGTGACCTTGACCTTGAGCCGGCGTGACTGACTCATGCCTTCTGCACATCGTCTCAATAACCTGAATATTTGAGCCAAGATTCATGAAAATCCTTCAAAGGGAATAGGAGAAATGGAGCGGACACAAAAATGGTACGGACAGACGGACGGACAGACGGACGGACGGACGAAAGGACAGACGGATGGACGAAGGGCATTCCTATAACACCCCTTCCCGCTTTGCGGCGGGGGACTAACAAAATGATTCCAGTTGGCATATTACACAAGCACATACACATCAGGCTGCATATATATTGTTGTTTCTTTCTGGATTTGGGCGTTTTCACCGTTTACGTGGCATTAAGAACTACGGTGTGTATTACTTAGTATACTGAACTTGCAATGAGTTATCTTATTGCATTACAATGCTGTTGCCTTTATTATTATTTTGTTTTGTTATTTGCGTAACCTTTGTTATAATACAATTGATGGTCACTTTAAAATTAAATGCAAACGTGACATATTGATATAATAGTGAAGAGGCCCAGTGCCTATCACAAGGATGCTTTAGAATGGTGCTAATATATATTTAACACCAAGCTGATGGTTAGTTATTTTGAGGTTATTAATAACAATTTTTAATGATAAATATGTTTGTTTGGTATGAATTTAGCCCATTTGTCGGTGGGACAGCTGTGGTAGCCTACCAAGTCATATATCAATGCTTAAAAGTGTTTGAAACACATGTTTTGCCGTAAAACGAGCCTGGAGATCTAGAGTCTTGTCGCCGGCGTCGAATAATTAAGTAAGTAATTGCAGTTATAAAAGTATTTATACCAGGCTGAATGCGGACGTAAGCATTACATTGCTAACACTGGATCAGCAACTTCACTTCGTCGAAATGAACACCTTTCAACTTGCTGTGTTTCTGTGTGGGTTAATGATTGTTTCTGCAAACGTAGCTGGTAAGTGTTTTATTTATATACACATAGTAAAGCGTTGCATTAAAATATCCACAATCTTCTCTTTATTTCTTCATTACTAAGACTGCAAAATCCGCAAATGATCAAAACCAGAAAACAACATTTATCTAATTTCTCTAAATACATCGTTAATTTTTTTTACAATTAATCTGGGTCTAAAATATTAACAATGTAGCCATAAATTAAATACATGTACGTTGCTTTATCCGTGCCATGCACTCAGGTTCATACTATGATTGCATTGTATATTTTATTGTTGTACATGATGCGATTGCAAAGAGTGAATTACAATTTTATATATTTATGATATTTTATTTGTTTTATGTTAGAATAGATCGGAATATTAAACAATTAAGTGCATTTAAATTGGCTTTAGTAGAAATTAGTTCATTGTATAATTATTATTATTGTGATATGATAAAGTGTCAATTTATTTATATTTTAATACGGCACTATTTTTTAACCACTCGACGATTAATATAATATAAAAAATTGCCTAATTGTGCAAACAAGCTGGAAAGTTAACCATTGCATTAGTGGCAAAACATTTTGCTTATGCATATGAATAGTTTGTTATGACGTGATTTTCATTCCTCATTAATTGGGATCACACAATATTAATCTATTTCTAAACATACGGCTTATGCAGAAGTATAAACAGTTATGTAGTGAATCAACATTTATAAGAATCACAAAACAACTCGTTTGCAATCTTTCAGGACCAAGGGAGTTCGTCTGTCCTCAAATATGGTGCCCTAACCACGCAAACATCCCAGATGATTGCCGCAAACCCAACACTGTCATTGGAACTGATGGAGTTACGGTCTGCCGTGTCTGTGACAGTAATGCGTGCATCAGTTAGACAAATTGTAGGCGTGAGCCTGAAAGTTTCATTGCATAACAATACTATGACATTACTGTCGTCATTAATGTACCAGACAAGCTGTTGCATTGAAACGCAATAAACAATAAACGATACGATTCTAATTTAGCCTCTGTCGTTTTATGCTCATGCTATTCAAAGCTGCACACAGTGATATAGTATTTCCATGCCGTAAATAAATGCCCAGAATTATATTTATTATCGTGTAATTCGACCAAAGTTTGCTGGATGGTATAAAAGCTTCTGACTTCTTCCTTAAATTGAGAATAAGCCATTTGTTCGCCTGAATATTATACACGTTTCTGCTTCTGTAAACCTTTCATATTATGTCTGATGAACACATTCTATGTACAAACGCATTATCAAAAATAATATTTTATAAGATACGATGCTTACTAGTATGTGTTTCTAGGAAAACCATATGTAAATTAAAAACGATTTATTATTCTAAAGAATCGTTTCTGTATATAAGAGTACTAAAGTCTATACTGCACCGTCAGCATATAGTAGTATACAGAAGAAACTTGCTTTTTTCTGTGTTGAATTTATAATATAAAAAGACAACGCTACACCATCCATATATTTAGTTGACAGCATGTCCCCAGTTCACCTTTCTTTCGATATTCTAGTACATGTATATCACACTTAATATAGTAAAGTAAGAACGTGAAATCGTCTTACTGTCCTTCTTTACTTTTGAAGTTCTTTTCGCAGTTTTTCTTTGCAAAGTTACGTCGTAAAATATATATTAATTCCAAACACTAATTATTTACAATACATTATATAAAAAGTTTCATTTATTTTTGAGTTAGCTTACAAGCAATAACACGTTTTCATGATTTTCATGTAAGTAACATATTGTGCGGTAAATGCGAAGAGAACTTCACATAACGAACACAACGAGAGACTAACTACAAAAACTTCATAAGCACGGAAAGAGAACTTTATTGTTGGATTACAGATTGATACATATAGACAATTCTGGGTAGTTATATAATTATTCTGTGTTTACTTGAGTCAATATGGATAAAATTACATCCGTGAGTAGAAGCTGGCATAAAGAGCCAAAATTAACAATAGCAATATATAGTTGAGAAGGTTTTATAAATAAAATTTATTATTTATAATTATTGCACTGCAAAGTATCACCACAAGGGTCAGTTTGCTTTTGAGCAGTAAATTTTGTCTCCATAGTAAAATTATAAAAAAATGGAGTTGGATTGTTTACTCTGTGTAAACAAAGTATTACAAACTGAATACTACTATATATAAGGCCTGTCGTGGGAAAACCGGACTTAATGCATGTGCGTAAAGTATCGTCCCAGATTAGCCTGGGCATTAGTCTGTGCATGTCCAGACAGACATATTGTTGAGCTGATAGTACGTTTTTGCAGCCTTTAAGTATGAATATTTGCTCCAAAAGTGTCAAACTTGGCTATTTTGTAAGCGTGGGGCTAAACTGCATATCGATAGTCATAAAATGGCATGAAATTGTCTTCAAAGTATTAGAAATGAAATTAGAAAAATGTTGTGAGATCTACAAGTCTACAACACACCTGCACACACTGCACCTTAAATATCTTTTTTATATGAAAAGTTATAGTTTTGAAATAAAACACGTGATGACATGGAATACTGGGCCATAACAAGAGCATATTTTGGGGAGGAAAAGCGGACAAAATCTGTACGAACTATAGAAAAACATCCAGCATTTGTTTCAAAACCGGCCATTCTGAGCACCAGCTGTTGTTTGCCTCCCTTAAAGGTAGCCAGTGGTATAATGGTACACAACGAATGTTATATTTAATGTAGATAATGCAGAAATGTATATGGATGGATGGAAGAACTGATTGAGCTGCATATCTAAAAATCAAATTCTTTGCTTTGCAAACGTTAATGCCTGATTACCAGTTGTTATTTTGTACTTAAAGTCGTCACCAAAAATATTTTTGAGCTTAAAGTACGTTTTTGGAGACTTTAAGTATGATTTTCTGCTCAAAAAGTGTCAAACTTGGCTATTGTGTAAGCGTATGGCTAAATTGCATATCGATAGTCATAAAATGGTATGAAAATGTATTCAAAGTATTAAAAATACGAAAAAAATGTTGTGAGATATACAAGTCAGCAACACTCCTGCACACACTGCCCCTTCAATAACTTTTTTGTATGAAAAGTAATAGTTGTTAAATAAAACACGTGATGACATGGAATATGGAGCCACATCATGAGCATATTTTTGGGAAGAAAAGCGGAAAAAAGCTGTACGAACCATAGAAAAACATCCAGCATTTGTTTTAAACCTGGCCATTTTGAGCACCAGCTGTGTTTTGCCTCACTTAAAGGTAGCCAGAGTTAACTTTACGATCTCCCCCACCCCCCTGGAAGTTTAAAACGCAAATTAAAAACCGATAATGTTTTGATTATAAAAAAAATCCGATTTTGTAATATATGCAACGACTGGGATATGAAGACGATACCATTTGTAGTTTTCAGATGATTAGCTTTATCGTATGATGTTTAACTATTAAAATAACTTTAAATAGCAATACTTTAAACAGAAAAAATGAAAATTTCAAAAGTATAGGCATAATTTTATTTTTAAAGAATATTGAAGATTTATATTTTCTATATATTTAATTGTCGAATACTCTCAATCACTTCCAATGGCGTGATACCATTCGATGATTTAATTTTGAAGAGTTAATAGTTTAAACCTATTTATTTTAGCTCGATTGCATCGAAAGCCAAAGGCTTATTGAGACACTCTCGAGTCCGTTTCGTGGGTAGAACCAGTACTTGGTGTCATTGGGGGAGATCTTGAGTACGCTCCCAGAGGGGGGATCGAACCCGTGACCTCCCTATCGCTAGGCATACACCATATCCACTACGCCACCGCGACCGCGAACTTTGAAGAGTTTATCTCCTTCATAAACGCTTTATGCACCACAACGGCGCAACTCCTCTCATACATGTCCTATCTACCCGAACCATCCAGAAATCCAGCAAACAATTGTCGCATTTTCCGTTCGTCTAATTCTACATGATGAACACTTCTTTCGGTTCCGAGTTCTTGTCTTAGATTTAAGCCTGAAAATTTTCATAACTGTTACCAAAACATGCCTGCCCTTAAAGAAATGTTTAACATGAAGTGAACTGCTGAAGTGAATATTTAGCAAACATTTGTAAACGTTTTTCAAACTAATCGATCTATTTAAAAGACAGTTCATTTTTCACATGCAAATTAGGTCAAGTTAATTTGGATACAAATGTGAACTACCGGCGAATAGAAATATGAACTATCCGCGATTTTAAATGTGTACTATCTGCGAATACAAATGTGAACTATCTGCGAATAAGATGTTTCCATTTCGAAATTTATTATTGCGAACTATTTGTTAGCGAATATAATATGTCAACAACTTGCAAATTCTACAAAGAAACACTCATACTTTGTTAGCAGGGTTATTGTGATGTTATCAATAATTATTTGATAAATGTTGTGGTAGTCTGGAGGTGCAATGCTGATGATGATCGTAATAATGATGACAATGGTTATGGCGGTGATGTTGGTGGAGATGGTAGTTATGATGCAACTGAATAGTTTTGGTAATAAACTACTTACGCTTTGCAAAGAAAATAGTGTGTTTATTGCTAATGGGCGTCTAGAGCCAGGCTTTTTCACATGTTATAATTTATGTCGAAATACTTTAGCCGCAAGCATTGTTGATCATGTGACATTAAATTATAATATGTACACATGTATAAACACATGAAAGTACTTAATGTGAATGAATTTTCTGACCATTGTCCTATTTACTTTGTTCTGTGATATAAGCAATACGTGGTCATAGTTTTGAAAAGATAGATTGGAACCAAAATAATAAAGAATTGCTACATAGTACTTTAAAAAATAAAAGATACATTTTTGATAAAATTAAAAATAATATGTTAACGGAGCGTGATAATCTGGACAGCTGTATTGATGCTTTATCGACTAATATTTTTGATATTTCGTTTTAAGTTAACGATAAGACTGTATACACAAGCGGTGGCAAAAGTAAAAATAAATACGTGAATACATCTTTATGGTTTAATGATGCATGAAGACGTTATAAAAAGAATTATATGAGTGTACGAGACTGTTTAAACATACTCCCTTTGATTTTAACAAAAATTAGATTGTTAGATGCCAGAAATAAACATCGTTGTGTAAAAATGGGAAACAAAACGCGATTATTATAACAAAGAATAACATACATTAGCAAAGTTAAGTCAAACTAACCCAAGAAAATGTTGGCCACACATATACAAATATCAAAATAAAAGTGTATCTAATAGCAGTGAGATTAACATGGATCAATTTGTTAAACATTTTAGACAATAAAAGAAAACTGCACATAGCAGTACATTTAATACTGATGACACTAGTGATCTAAACACTCTACTATCTATTGAAGAGCTTGATTGTGCTTTTACTACAGATGAAATTATTGACAAGATTTCTAGCATGGAACGTTATAAAAGTTGTGACTTGTACAATAATGTAGCTGATTTCTTTATAGATTCAACAGATTTTATCGCACCATATTTATCTTAAATATTAAATTATATATTTGACCGTGGTATTTATCCAGATTCTTGGTGCAAAGGTGCAATTGTACCGATCTATAAGAATGGTGACAAGAAAGATCCTTCCAATTACAGAGGAATTACTCTTTTCAATGTTGTTGCAAAATATTTTCACTGTGTTTACGTAACATAATTTATTGTTTGTGTGAAAATATAATGTATTTAGCCCATTGCAATTTGGCATTAGAGACACACGAAGTACAACCAATTGTATATTTATATTATATAGTATTATACAAAATGTACTTTTGCAATAACTTAAACTATATCGTGCTTTTTTTGATTACGAAAATAATTTTGACACAGTTATTCACGAAGCACTATGGATTAAACTTATTGAATCTGGTCATAGTTTTAAAATGCTAACTATGATTAAAAGTATATATGCAAATGTCAAGCCATGTATAAAAAGATGTGTCCTATTCTGACTTTTTCGAAGTTTCTTTTGGGGTTAAGCAAGGGGTGCCCATGTCCCCATTACTGTTTATATTGTACATGAACGATATTTTATATACTATTATTTGCGGACGATATTGTTTTATTTACAACTAATCCAATAAGTCCACAGATGCAACTAAACGAAATTGTCCCTTACCCTTCTAAATGGGGTCTTAAAATAAATGTGAATAAGACGAAAATTTGTATCTGTGAAAAACGAAAAAGCAGGTGCAATTTTACATGGACAGTGAACAGCGAGCCTTTTGAAATTGTCGACGGTTTTGTGTATTTGGGCATACAATTTCACTACACCGGCAATATGTCAAACATTGTTTAAATATTAAATGAGCAAGCTTTAAGAGCATATCACCGTATTTTATCTATTTTTAGTCGTGTCAAACTAGACATCAAAACCAAACTAGCTCTTTTTGATTCTCTTGTAACGCCAATTATACTATACGGTTCTGAAATATGGGGAATTTATGCAATACCTAAAATTGATAAACTGAATTTTAAATTCTGTAAAAATATTTCTAGGTGTAAAACCCACGGCTTCTAATTATGCAGTACTAGTCGAGTTTGGTAGATTCCCTTTTGCACTTGTTTGCAGACAAAGGGCATTAAATTATTGGATGAATATTGTAAATAACTATAACTTGTTATTATACCAAGTGTTTATGGAACAGTTTAATTTATTATCAAATGTTAATGTTAATCGTACGAAAAATAATCTATGTTGCATGTCTTTGAAATCATGTTTAGACAATTTTGGCTTCGGTTATATTTTTAATATACCATATATCAAAAGGGATTTTGTACAAATATTAACCCAAAGACTAAAATATCAGTTTGTACAAGAATGGAAAAATACATTAGCAACCCAACCAAAAATTGAATATTTTTTTTAAAAGTCGCTTCCAACATAAAAATACCTTGACTGCATTCCAAAAGGGAAGTCCAGAATCCAGATGAGTAAATTTAGACAAGTTCCCATTGTCTTAAAATAAAAGTTGTTAGATACAATAAAATAAGCAACCATGATCGCAAATGCAAACTATGTAACCAATATGTATGTGAATCAAAATATCATGTTTACTGTGTTGTCCAGTATATAATGAATTACGTAGAAAATATAATATTAGGTCATCTTTACCTAACATCAATAAATACATATCAATGATGTCTAGCAAGAAGGTTAAAACACTCAAAAATATAGCAAAGATTTTGGTAAACGTTTTTAAATTAAGACGTGAGAAATATAAATATAAATATAAATATAAATAAATAATATATATATATATATATATTGTTTTTGCATATGTGTAAATAGCCAAGGGCAGTATGCCGAATGCCAATCAACTTTGATGGATGATGATGATATATAATAAAGATTCGTCCTTGGTGTAACTAGCATTTGCCATGTGTTAATGTGTCTGTTAGTTTAAGAAACATTGAAATAAGAAATAAAAATGAGATTAGATTATTGGTGCTTAATTCTGTTTATGTCATTAGGCTTTATAGCAGTACTCATATGTGGACTTTTGTGCAAACAACTGGAATGTTCATTTACATGTATATCAGTACTAAATTATTTGCCTTGAACATTATTTTACTAGATTAACATCATGATATTTTCATAATGCACAGCAAAATGAATACAAATCACGAAAATATTTATGTGTAACATTTCTTTATCAACAGCAAACAATAAATATTTATCTGTATCTGTTCAATAAAACTCCAGCTTCCCTCCATTTTGAAACTGTTTGAATTAGACCAATCAGAATCATTCTATTTTGTGACATAATTTTTAAAGTGATAATAGTGTGGTTATGAAAATATAAAAGTTCATCTTCTGATTTACCAAAGGAACACAAAAGCTTCAGCGAATTATTCAGTAATTTTAAGTTGACAGTGCGAACAGTCCGCGAACTTGTCAATCTCAGCGAACAAACAGTGAATAGCTACAGGCATGTTCGCCAATAATTCATTTTTTATCAGCAAACATACCGCGAACAAGAATGGCGAACCATTGTATTTGCAGTAAGTTCGCTGAAAGTTCGTCTTCAGTTCACATTCAGATATCATTTCTGTAAAGGTGGCATGCTTGAACTAATCCTTTCCTTCTCTTTTCCGGCCACCAAACTCCATAAAACATGGTCAAAGCTCTTTTTGGATTTAGGACTCCAGTCTCACACTATTACCACCATGACAATTGTTTATCAGGAAGCCATAATACAACTATGAACGGAATGATTTAATTTAGTAAAAATCGTATGAAGTAAAAAATTAATGAAATCACGCTTTTGCATATATAACGTTCCTATCGATCTAGTAAAACCAATTAGCAATAAACAAACAAACTTTAAAACAAGACACGCATGGTAAACATTTGTTCAAATTTTGAAAACAATTATATACAATTTATAAGATATTCTTCTCACAATTTCATATTTTTTTCAATGCATTATTTTGAATTTAAGACCGCATTTATAATACATTTTACTTTTCATTTGCGCAATTGAATTATGCTAGGAAGGGTAATGCAGCTTTAAAAGGTTGTAACATATAACTTAAAAGTATTTGAATAGACTAAACGTATTTCAATGCATTGTTTTTCATTAACAAATCATACGAATACGCTTGTTAATGCAGAAGTATAGTGACTAAAATGATATATGTTTATGCCCCCGGCATCTTGATGCAGGAGGCATATAGTGATTGCCCTGTCCGTCCTTCCCTCCGTCCTTCCGTCCTTCCGTCCGCGACAATTTAAAGTAGATTTTACCGTTTCGTCTAGCACCAACATCGCTTACTACAACACTTGGATACTTATAGAGTTGTTGCTTATGACCATTTCCTATCCACCCATATCACCCAACCTTACTTTGACCTTGACTTTGACCTAATTTGCACATATAATAATTCAAAAGTGCCATTTCTTGGTGAACCAGATTTTACCGTTTTGTCTAGCACAAACACCGCTACTACAACACTTGGATATTTACACAGTTGTTACTGATGACCGTTCTCAATCCACCCATTACACCCAACCTTACTTTGACCTTGACCTTGACCTAATTTGCACTTAGAATAAATCAAGTGGGTTGTTTCTTGGTTAACTTGAGTTTACCGTTTCGTCTAGCACCAACACCGCTTGCTACAACACTTGGATACTTACACAGTTGTTGCTTATGACCATCCCCAATCCACTCATATCACCCAATCTCATCTTTGACCTTGACCTTCAACTAATTTGGACTTATCATAATTTAAAGGTGCCATTTCTTGGTTAACTAGATTTTACCGTTTCGTCAAGCACCAACGCCGCTTACAGCAACAATTGGATATTTACACAGTTGTTACTTATAACCGTTCCCAATCCACCCATATCACCCACCCTCACTTTTGTCTTGACCTTGACCTAGTTTGGACTAAGAAATGGGCTATCCAGCATCAACCAGGGGCATATGTGTTTATCAAACACAGAATCTTGTTTCGAATTGCGAAACACAGCAAATGTTGGTTGAACTTCATTGTACAAGAAGTCATGAATGTATTCACTCGGAATAAGCAATTTTATACTGAGGTTCATTTTTGTTTTTTCTTCTTTTTTTGTATGCTTTTAAAAGTGTCAATTTGCGTTATATATTTTATGTTAATTTATAATCATGCATAGTATTCATATTTTAAAGGGCCCATTAATCATAATGTGTATATTTACATGTAGATATAATGTAAAGCGCCTTTGAACGCATTAGTATTATAAATAGAGTGTTAAATAAACGTGGTATAATAGCAATTATTGTTATAATAGTTTTAAAACAAACAAAAGTTGAAGTATAATATTTGTTTTTATTAATTTTAAACACGTTCAATTAACTTAAGGAAATATTTGGATAAAGCAACGTTTATTTCAAACTAGCATATACTCGTATATGCATAATTTTGTAACATATCCAATTTTAGTAACATGTTCAATGTACATATGATATTGTGTGATAGGGTGGAGATTTATTCAAGTAGTCACATAGATCTTATGAATTATGTACTTCGTTTTATAAAATGTTTTGTTCATGCTGCTGTTAATAAGTATGATAACTGGTATCTAATGTAAATCAGTTCGTGAATATCGGGCATTGAACTTCGCTTTCTGGTTGGGGTTTGTTACTATATTTTTTGCACGTTATCACTAGAATGTGGGGGCAGCTTGATGTTTGATCATTTAAAGGCACACACAAGTTGTAACATGATCAACTAATGCATTTAAGGTTTGACTGAGATGTTACAGTTTCAATAAGCGCCATTTGAAACGAAATCTTTCTAAAATTATCCATCTAATACATGCTTTTTGATTTTGATTTTAATTGAAGGGCATAATTTCAACAAGACGAAAATAAACAAAGTTCCTCGTGTTTCATGTACACTTCGAATAATGCCGGGCCAGGCTAGCTCAGTTGGTAGAGCGCTGGACTGTCAATCCGGGATCGTGACCCGCCAGGCCACATAACTTGTGTGGGGATTGGTCATGAAATTATTTCTACGGTCACTCTCCCCCTACATCTGATTCACGTAGGGCAGTTGTCAGTTACTGGCATAGGTATTTGCACTTAGTACTGGTAAACCGCTTAGATCGGCTAAGTTTGCCCAGGGAAAGTGTGAGTAGGTTAACTGACCGCCGTGATATTACTGAAATACTGTTAAAACGGCGATACATCCAAATAAACAAAATAAAAATAAAAAACAAATAACGAGTAGCTCGCGACAGATAACATTTAATAATTTGATTTAATCCTTGATTCCATGATGCTCGGTGTGTAAATAAAGCTTATGTATATAAGCAGTTTTACTTAGAGAATCAGCGATTTTTTAAATAAACTATATTTAAAAAATGATTCCTGTAGGTAATATAACATATACAGATAGCTGCAAGTATGTATTTCAAGACCAAAGATGTGTATTATTTAATATACTGAACTTGAAATGAGTCATCATATTGCAGTAAAATACCATGGCTTTTATTATACATCGGATATTTGCATGAAGTTTGTATACAATAGATGTTCACATTAAAATTAAACGCACATAGTTTGAAAGTAAATGTTTTTGCTACAAGTGGTGAAGACGAAGGATTCTTTGGAATGGTACACATATGCAATTAAGACCAAGTTGAAGATTGTTTGTTATGCGAGTCTTATTATGGGAACTGCAATTTGTAATGATACACAACATAAATGTGTTCAGTATAAATACAGTGCAATGCGTGTGGTATAAATAAATACTAAATTGTGATCTGTAGCCAGCAATTAAAGAGCCGAGTCGTTGGCATTAATGTATTAGTTAAGCAATTAATTAAGCAATACATTAACTCACTAATTGCGGTTATGAAAGTATTAAACCAGGCTGAATATGGAATTCGACATTCTATTCCAAACAGTACAGAATGGTACTAAACTGACCAACAGAACGGTACTAAACTGAACTACAGAACGGTATACACTGAATGGTACTAAGCTGAACTACAGAACAGAATTAAACTTCCCTACATAACGGTACTAAACTGACTAACAGAACGGTACTAAACTGAACTACAGAACGGTACTAAACTGAACTACAGATTGGTCCTACACGTACATATAGAACGGTACTAAACTGAACTGAATAACGGTATACACTGACATACAGAACGGTACTAAACTGACCAACAGAACGGTACTAACCTGACCTACAGAACGATACTAAACTGAACTACAGAACGGTATACACTGACCAACAGAACGGTACTAAACTGAACTACAGAACGGTATTACACTGACCTACAGTTACTAAGCTGACCTTTAAACGGTACTAATCTATACTACAGAACAATACATGGCCGACCTACAGTACGGTACTAGGTCAACCTACACACACTGACCTTAGGATCGGTACTAAATTGACCTACAGAATAGAGAAAAGATCGGTGGTGTTAATTAAGAAAACTGGTGTGTTCGGATTTTGAGCTATTAGCGTTCAGTTTATTAACGTCTGGTGAACGGCGCTGTTAAGATTTTGAACACTGAAGCGTTCAATCATTGAACACTTTGGTGTTCAGATTTTAAACACCTGAACGTTTTACGCGTTTAAAAAGATGCACCACAGAATAAACACTAAGGACGCTTCAAAGCTTCTAAGCGTTCATATTCAGAACACCCCTGAAACGGACCGTGTTTACCATTCATGACACAGTTTTCTTTGTTTGGAATGCTGCAATGAAATAGTATTAAACGCAACACTTAATCGAAATTGTATCCTATTCATTTCCATAATTGTATCTATTTATCGCGATTTCTAAACGTGAACAATTATATATTGCTCCCAAAATAGTGATGTTCGTTTTGATTCAAATCAATTTATTTAATTATTTAAACATATTTGCTCTGTAAACGTACGTTTCACCTGACATTTGTAATGCATGAACCATAAACAATCCAAAACAATTGATGTCAACATCATTTTAAGCAATAACTTCGCACGAAAATGTTGCTTTTGATGTAGACTATCAGCCTAGGTGTCTAACTTACTTTGGTTTTCAGTCACTTTTTATGGTGTCTCCATCTATACTTTAAATTAATTATTGCGTTCCAAATGTTAGATCTAGTAGAGTTTGGTAAGTAAGTAAGTAAGTAAGTAAGTAAGTAAGTACTAAGTAAGTAAGTAAATTAAGTCAGTCAGTAAGTTTGTTTGTCAGTCAGTCAGTCAGTCAGAGTGAGTGATTTTCATGTTGAAATATGGCCTTCCAACGCAAAGTATTGTTTTTGAGCTTGTAGCTTTAACTTCTTTGCGTTTTAAAATTATGACGTCATCGTGTGCATTGCGCATTTCTGGATTACGTCATCATTTAACTACGTTACTGTCTCAGTGACGTAGCGTAAGATTATCTAGGATATATTGTACCCTTTTATTAAAATTTTTACAACATTTCCGTTTTATACACTGGTTTTAACACCCACGTTCATTCAGTTAAATTATTTTTTTCAATTTGGGTTAGCAGGCAGATGTAGAATAATACTTTTTATTAGTGTTATTTAGTTTAAAATAAACATATACAACAAAGCTATGTAATCTGGCTTTTTACACCCAACATTACGGCTTCTTCCTGAAATTGCATGACGATGATCTGAACATTTAACTATATGAAGCTATGTCTTAAAAGCTTTTTATAAAAAGACGAGATGTAGTTGATACTTGTTTTTCGTTTCATTTCATCGTGCATCAGAAAGTCTCAATGCTGCTGCTCTGGTTTGCATCTAGCCATTGAGTAATTAATTGGCAAATAAATTGAATAATATTCTCTTTTATTGCTGTTTAATTTGAATTGCGATGCTATGAGGTTAATTTTTATTTACACTTACATGTTTTGTGAATAATTCTGGGCCAAGTGTGAGGTTCGTGCGCACATAAACCGGTTTAAACCCCCAATGCTTTGCATTGACCGTTCCAAGGCGGTGACCCCAGTTTTATTCATGTGTGTTTTGTGTTGTTTATGTGTTTTTGTGATGTCCTGTGTACTGTTTTTGGCAATTGGTAACTTGCCATAAATAAAAGACCCCCGGCTGCTAATAAGAGTTCTCTCCTGCTGTCGCAACTGGAATTTCGCTTTGTTAATTTTTAGGAAAGTTTGTACATATCTCAATGCGTTATGGTAAGGTCTTGATGCATTTGACTATCAATTTCAATTTATAATTAAATATGGTCATTAGACTGTAAATTGGCATCTGCGTATTAAAGCAGTATACCTTATTTGTGATATAGTACTAACAAGCTGACGGTGTTAACATTGCATTAGACATGAGACATTTTGGCCTTTGTTTAGAATATTTAGCTTTGAAATAATTTTCATTTCTCCTTATCACCGCAGTAACATAACATATTTTAATCTTACAGGGCTCAAGGAGTACGTCTGCTCGCACATACACTGTCCTAACCACGCCGACATCCCTGACGAGTGCCGAAAGTCCAACTTTATCATTGGCACTGATGGCGTTACAGTCTTCCCTCTCTGTTACAGTAATATTTGCATCAGTCAGATATTATTAGTTACACTGTTAGTAACTGAGGGTGTATGAGATATACACCCTCAGTGGTTTCATGTCATACTTAAGCGAAGCTCGAGTATGGTATAAAGCCACTGAGGGTGTATATCCCATACATCCTCAGTAATGGACAGTTCAACGAATATATATCAGCGACTATTTTCCGTCATTTATGTCGGAGGTGAGATATGATGTGCTGCTGAACGTTTCACATGCGTGACACGACTCTCGTTATACGCGTGTCAAACACATTTTTGCATCGAAACGCAATAGAAACAAACCGTTATTGACACAGCCTTTGAACTGTAATGTTATTGTAAACTCGGTTACACATTGCAAAGTGTTGTAACATATACGAGTCAAAGCAAGTTTGCAAGTGTAAATGTCAAAATTCATAATACTTTTTTCTTATTTCAAAGCCTGTAATAGAAATGTTTGGTCTCTATATTATTGTAGTATGTATATGCATTCTTAAATCATGTTTAACTATATAATGTTAATAAAGATAAATCAATTAAATAATCATGTAGTTGTTTTTAGTATCCAAAGAGTTATAATTATTAGAAACATAATACGTTGTGTTTCTACAAAGAGTGGCTTTTTATGTTGCCACTAAACGTAATCAAATATATTTTTATGTATTAAATACGCAGAAACTGAACGTTATCATAAATATGATAATGAAAAATGCTTCTTATCGTACTCTGTACAAACTTATTCACCGATGTTTGTATTTCAGTTTTATCTCTCATATTAATTGCGATTCAAGTATTTGGAATTTTCATTATTTTTACTGTACAATACGCACGAATAACAGTGATACTAGTATAACGTGGTATATTTATAAATAATTATGACATATCAAATCACAATGCCCAGGGAAATGTTTCGCTTAAACCAATTATATTGACAACTAATAGATACATGTATATGTATAATTGTGTAACATAACATGGTGATAATACATAAGATGTACATGTGAGTATATGCTTAAGAGAAAAGATGTTTGTAATAGTTGAATTGATTTATTAACTTCGTTTTATAAAATGTTTTGTACCAAGCTACTATAAATAAGTACGAAAACTGATATCTGATGAGCAAGCAATCCGCACACGTATCGAACATTGAACTTTACTTGAGGATGCTACTATAATTTACGCACCGGATCGCTAGAATGTGACAGCAGATTGTGCTTTGATCATTTAAAGGCACACGCAAATCGTTGCATTATACGTAAATGCATTTAAAACTTGAATTAGATGTTAAAGTTTCATAAAACTATGCATTTAAAACGAAATCAAAGTTTTTCATGTTTCATGTACACTTACATTAACGTGTAGCTCGCGAAAGATAACGGTAAATATTCTGATTTAATCCTCGATTCCAAGATGTTCAGTATGCAAATAGAGCCAGTTTATATTACCAGTTTTATTTGGGGGATTAGCGAGTTTGTTATTAAACTGTATCTAATAAAATGACTCCAGTCGGTATAACAGAAGCACATACACATACATGTATCAGGCTGCATATATATTTTTGTTTCTTAATTTGGGCGTTTTCACCGTTTAGGTGGCATAAAGAACAAAGGTATGAATAATTTAGTTTACTGCGCTTGCAATGAGTTATCATATTGTATTAAAAAGCCGTGGCCTTTATTATTATATTGTTTTGTTATTTGCGTAAGTATTCCAGCTGATTCGTTTAGTACGACGTGCATATGCGTTACAAGGGCTTCAATGGTCAATATTTTATATATACCTGAATGTGAATGTTTGTTACAAAGTCATGCTAAGTGTAGTACTATAAACAATACAATCATATCTATCATCGTGTATGATATTTAATATATTAGAAATGGAACGATTATTAAACGTTTACAAACTTAACAGGTATTTGTATTAAAATGATTCCGACTAGTAGTAAATTACGAGTTTTTGTTGAAACAGTTATAACGATTAATCATACTTTACGATTACAGCATGTTTATGTACGCATGTAAACCAACGGATTTTTAATTACTACCGAAGTAAGACATGGTAAGCATAACTTGTTTTTCGTCTTGGGTACTAATTTCAGGAATAGGCCGTTCAGAACTGACATCCGAGATAGAATCTATAAAATATTTAACATACATTCTAAGCATATCAGACGCAACCAAATGATTTCACTTCTAGTTTGTCTTTTCGTTATTTGACTCATGTTCATGTATCTTTTGAAACATAAATATTATTGAATATAAATAATTATAAACATTTTCAGAGCTAGCATAGCCACGAACAATTCAGCTCAAACAAATCTTGCCAAGTGTGCTTTAAATTCTTAATTGCGTTATGATGCAATGGGCGACTATTCACGCGTATGTCTATTATACTACTGACATTTTATAAGGATTATTACGAAATCTCAACCCAGTTGCATATCTGTAACTATCTGTAGGTACTGAATATGATCACCATTGGTATTAGTTTTTAACATTATAATATTACGAATATTTATACAGTTTGCAATTTATATTCGTATTTTAGAAAAAAAGCATTCGCTGATTACCAAGTAAAGTCTCCTTATTTCGCAGTTTAAGACATTAATTCAACCGATCACCAGTCTCCATAGGTTTTCATATGATTAGCCACATTTTTTTATTCTTTGTAACAAGCTATCCATTTTGTATTATTTAACTATGCCTATTAACACGGAAATAACCAAACATAATTTTATATGAACGTGTCGATAACAAATCAGTTGTGTCTATTGTGTTTGATCTAAGCTGAAGATCCATTTCAAATATCATGATATGCATATTTGTCAAAAGTTAAGTTTGAAAACTAGTGAAAACCTTCACTCAGAATTATTGCTGACACCTTCCCATCTGAAAAAGGGTTCTGATAAGTATACTCAATGCGTTGATTACTGTGTTTCAGCACACAATATGCTGTTTAACTATTAAGTACTTGTCAGTCAATGCTTTTGTTATGTTGTATTAGTTCATCATTGTAACGTTAACAGCTAAACATGTTTTATTTTAATATTAGTGTTCACACATTTGTATTAGGACTGTATTGTGTATTAATAACGAGCACAGTAAGTGAAGGAAGCAGACACCAAGTTGTGCAATTTTGAATATAATTACTATACTTTCTTAATTTGACTATTTTCAATAGCAATTTAGCAATTGATAGTTATACATTATCAGTTGGCAGTTAGCTATAATCAACGTGGTCCAACGGCTCCCATAGCTTACCCCGTATCAGTAATATGTATATGTGGTTTGTATGGAGGGGAATGACCGCCAAAATTCCAATCGTGTATAGTACACTTTCGTCATAATCAACATTGACAGCTCAGACGTGCATGTCTGACTTACAGCAGTTTATCCTTGTAAGTTGGTAAACCCCGTCTTGTAACCGTGCTTGTTTTATACTTTGAAAAGACGACTTTACAATTAATTGCTTGAAGTTAATTATTCAAAAAAATGTTTGCATATACTAGGTTTGAATATATTGTTGTTCACAGGGATAAGCGAAAATCGTGCGTTCTTTAAAACTAGTATACGACGTAAAAAACAGTAAATCGCGTTATGTATTCACGAGGCCTTATTGGCCCGCCTAACATTTTCCCGGAAGCCGTCGGGGTGATTTTCGTTTCCTTCAGGATTTGATCAGAGTTTATCTAACGTTTGGTAACGTTCAAAAATAATATTCTTGAATTTGTAAATGTATGTGCGAATTTTAACACATTGGTCAGGAAAATGATTTTATTCTTAGAAATAGCACCATAAAGTGAGGTCGAAATAGTATTTTTTTGTAAAATTAGTTAATCGGGTTTTCGATTTGCACTTCTTCGCTTATAGGGGACTATGTCCGATTTTATTCAGGGGAGGTAACTATAATTGATTTTTTGAAATTTGGTAGTAAAAGAAATATGATACAGTGTTTGGTCTGAATTGTAAACTGTTTCCTACGTAAGAGCTGGTCCTTGTCTGCTTGCACAGAGATTTGATATTTTCCAACACTTTCTACAGCAGATCATGTACGGCTCGCGGGTATTTTGCTTGCACAAAGGTTTGCGCGTCTTGTGCCTTGTCCGCAGTGTCGCCACGGACGATTTTAATCTAGCGCGGATTAAATATCATTATCAATATCTGAATTTCAAAGAAAGATTTTTTAAAGAAATTAATCCCTTAAGGCCCTTTGTTGACTTAGTCTTTTAATTCATGGGGTTTAATGGTTCATTTTAAACTGCAATGCTAAAAGGTGTATGACTATATTGCATAGTTTACACATAATAAAATAATATACTCCATTCAATACGAAGTCTTGTAAATGAGACGGCAAAAGAAAGTAATAAAGTCACACAGTCTGTTCAGTTTGAAAATGAGAAGATATCAGAGTTGTGTAATGGTGACTTCATTATATGACACTGTAAGAGTATGACAAAACTTTAGCTCCGAATTAATAGCTGATGCTATGTTCGCTGAATATTATTGTGTTATTGTACTTTGTGTTGGATTAAAGACACAATAAATTGCCATCGATTATCTGTTATTATCTCTGCCGAGAGTAAATTTGAACAATAATGTTTGATATGACATAACAACTTTAAATTTTGTTGATTGTTTGTTTCTGAATATGTTGAACGTTTCTAATGAAATGCTCTACCATGTGTATCTTGGAAGAAACGTTAACCAGAGTAAATTGTTATATTGGTCAGGATTGTAATCACAGCATTGATTGTCACCAAGCACTCAACACATGCTATTGAAGAATGACCATGCAACTTCAGCTACAGGCCTGGTCCTTGCGTTTGTTTCACAATGACATCATCTTTCAAGAAAAATGATTTCAAAACCTTTCAATGTTGGACAACCTTTTGCGTCCTACAAAAATTTAATTTTTATATAGGAAAATGAAGTGTGACCTTGGAATTACAAAACTTGTTCTTGCCTGGGAGACATCCTCTCATGATAGGAAGCACTTTGGTTCAAGTTATAGCACAGTCCCTCTTCGTAGGTACAATACAACGTAATAACAAATATTATTTCGTATATGTGATATATGATACATAAAAGTGACATTGACATGTTAGCTACATGCTTGGTTCTTGCATGCGGCATACCATGTGAAGATTGCCATCATTACTACTAAGTCACTTGAAAATCCCATTCATGTCAGAAAAAAGCAGCATTTTGACAAGATGGCGCTTGAGTTTGACAGTTGACCTCAAATTATGACATTGACCTTAAAGGAAGCCATTGATTCTTGCGCGCGACACACCGTCTCATATAGGTTAACATTTTTGCAACGTTATTTTAAAATACGTCAAGGCATAGTGATCTTAGAATCCTGACAAGCAGTATTTTGATTAAAAGCACTCTATTTTGAACTTTGACCTCAAAGTATGACCTGGACCTTTAAGGTAGCCTTACGGTTCTTGTGCGCGACAAACGGTCTCTTAAAAGTCAACATTTGTGCCAAGTTATTTAAAAATCCTTCAATGCATGGCGAAGTTAGTGCTCAGACAAGCACTATTTTGACAACAAAAACACTTTATTTTAGGCTCAAAGTATGACCTTGACCTTAAAGGCGTGCGCGTCACACCGTCTTATCTAGGTAAACATATGTGCCAAGTTATTACAAAATCCTTCCATGCACTGAGAAGTTAGTGTCCGGAGTTTAATGAATCAAAATGGCTTGTAATATTTAATATATAGCGTGTTATAAGATGTTTTAAGTAAAGTTAACAACAGATATCGAAAAAATGGACCACTTACAGACATGTTTTAGCGAATCAGAAAAATTTTAAGGAATTCGGTAGATAGTCACCAAAGGAACATTTCTTTGAAAGTATTGTGAAATTAAAAAATATTTTTCAGACAATAAGCCATATAAGCAAAACTGTCCGATTGTTTACCAACAAATCAAAAGAATTTTAAGAAATCTAGTAGATGGTCAGCCAATGAACCATTTGTGAAATTATTTGGAAATACAGCCAGTGGTTACGGACAGGAAGGTTTACAAAGATTTCAAACTAGCCATATAAGGCAAATTGTCCCGACCCCTGGAGTCATTGTTTGTATGAAACAAATCAAAATAATTTGAAGAAAGATGGTAGTAGATCACCCAAGGAACATTTCTGTGAAATTGTTTTGAAATTCAGTCCGCAGTTTCTGACGAGAAGATGTTGTTTAAGTTTTCAATATAGCCATATAAGGAAAACTGCCCCACCACCTGGCGGCCATGTTTATTAATTAATCAAAATAATCTGAAGAAATTTGATAAATGACCACCCAAGAAACATGTTGAATTATTTTGAAATCCAGCTAGTGGCAAGAAGATTTGTTTAAGTTTTCTATATAGCCATATAAGGAAAACTGCCCCGACCTCTGGCCGGAAAGTTTTTAAAGACTCAAAATAATTTGAAGACATTACAGAGATGGTAACCCAAGGAATATATCTGAGAAATTATTTAGAAATCCAGCATTGGTTGCGGACACGAAGGCTGTTTAAGTGTACAATAAAGCCATATAAGGAAAACTGCCGCGCCCCTGGCATCGAAGTTTATTTTAATGAATAACCAAATGTCTGTATAATTTGAAGGAATTTAGTAGACGGTCACCCAAGGAATATTTCAGTGAACTTATTTTGAAATCCAGCTTGTCATTTCAACCTGTTGGTTGCCATGGCCAACAGAGTGTTCCATATATTCAAATGAATTGAAAACAATTGTTAAAGGACCACCCCAGGAACATTCCTGTCAAATCCGTTAAATCCCGATTTAAATGGTTAAAATCGGCTAAGCGGTTTTAGATAGCTCTATTTTGACATTTGACCTCAAAGTATGACATTGATCCTTAAGGTAGCCATACGTTTCTTGTGCGCGACACACCGTCTCATATAAGTTAACATTTTTCCAAAGTTATTTTGAAATCCTTCAATGCACGGAGAAGTAATGGACCAGACCAGGTTTGAGACAGACCGACCGATCGACAGATTGACCGTCGGACAAATGTGATTCCTATATAGCCCCCCACCCTTACCTACTTGTGGTGGGGTATAATAATAAATATTACGTTAAAACATGTAGAATTTTAATGTGATAACATTTGTTTCCAAAACATCGTATTGGATGCCGAAAATTAACTAGATATAAATAAACACATATACAAGTAAAGCAATAACATTTGAATTCAATATTTTGAGCACTCTCTTAAAAGGCTTCAACGTTTAACGTTTATGCAACTGTTGACGGTATGATATCAAAAGTATAACATAAGCAGCGGAAAAATCCTAATTCACTAACAACAGCCACTTTGTTTGTTATGCTTATAGGAACATTATACATGTATTTATATAATAAGTTGATCTGTGCATTCTATTTTTAGCATTTTCCTGATGGAGCCACAGATCCAGTGTCGGCATGCCCCTTATCTACGCCTACAGTTTCCCGGAAAATACCCACAGACAGGAGTGTATCCAATCTTACAAGTGTCATTAAGAAAAAACGAATAGCAAAATCACAATTAATTCAACCAGACCATGTTCCTGAAAATCGACTACCCACACTGCAAACCATTGGTGACGACGACATTAAAGACAACTCTGTTTTAAAAGATGCAGATGAAGTTACCAATGTAAGTGATAGAATACACAAATCTGTCAACACAGACTCTGTTAACCCCTTCATGGAAGAAGTCATTTGTGGTGATGATTCTTGTTTCTTTTACACCGGAATTCCAAATTTAAATCTTTTACAGTGGTTATTTGAATGGTTATTACCCGCGGCACTAGCAGTCAAACTTTGGGATGGCAAAAGGAGACATATTCCTGGAAGAAAGGGTGGAAGAACACAGTCTAGGGAAACCATATTTAAGGAAATGATCATTTCCCTTGTAAAAATAAGAACTGGGTTTGATAACCAACATTTATCTTTCTTGTTTGGTGTTTCTGTTGGTCATGTATCAAAGATTTGTATTGCCTGGGTGAACTTATTACACCAATGTTTGAAAGACCTATTGATATGGCCTTCAAAAGAAACTGTCAAAGGAAATTTACCACCAAGTTTCAACCAATACCCTAACACAAGGGCAGCAATAGACTGCACAGAGTACTATGTACAGAAACCATTAAGACCAGCAGCTCAAAAGGCAACTTGGTCAAATTATAAACATTCGAACACTATTAAACAACTTGTTTCAATTTCACCAAATGGTGCTATGAATGTTTTATCAGACACATTTCCTGGTTCAATCAGTGATGTTGCTATTGTAAAGGAATCTGGATTTGTTGATTTAGTTGAAGAAGGCGACGACATAATGGCAGACAGAGGATTCAATATTAGACATGTATTGCTTCCAAAAAAAGCTACGCTGAACATACCCGCGTTTACACATGGCAAAGTTTTGAGCCACAAGGCACTTCGTAGGTCCAGAAAAATAGCAAGCGTGCGCATTCATGTCGAACGAGCAATTAGAAGAATGAAAACATTTAAGATTTTGAGTGGCATAATTCCTTTGAAATTTAGATTTCTTCTACGACAAATAACAAGAATTGTTGCTGTTTTGTGCAATTTTCTGCCATGTTTAGCATAGCTTGACAGTCTTGAATTACAAAGTCAAGCTGTGTGCACAGAGCCAAATGGAAAAAGGAAGCATTATGAACATACATGCGTTAGTTGTTGAATTTATTACATCAATTCACATAGTAAACAAATCAATCTACAAAGTTTCAGTTGAAAAGTATATTTAAATGAAGTAATTGTGAAATATAGTTAAATATTGAAGACATCATGCTAGTTTGAACATTCTAATTAAGTCTCAATGTATTAATACAAAAAGTGTTAACAGCTCCAAAAAGTCTGCCTTTTTCATAGGCAATGGACAAGTTTTACATTGTACAGTGAATATATCTTATAATTAATATATGAAATTAATGCCATGTACTGTATACATCAACATAAAAAATGGATATATAAAAAGGCAAACATAAAATTTGTCATAAACCAGTTTGTCCGTTTTTATCTTCTATTTTAATATAATATAGAATTATATGTTCTATTAATATTGTTAAGTATATCAATAATCATAATCCAGTAATGTGAATAATAAATGTATGGCAATACTTGTTTTGAATAATAACAAACAGGGATCAAATTGTAACACTAACACGATCCGTACACAAACATCTATACTAGCATAGACTTTTCACAATGGCAATGTTCTTCTAAATCATAATGACTTTAACATGGGCAAATACACATCTGTATAGAACTGTGACATTTTAACCACAGATAAGTTCCAAAAGTCTTCATCAAATTCAATATCAACAGTAGAAATTCCTTTGTGTGTGTAACATACTAAGACACTTTTTTAACACCAGCAATGGCCATTTGCCCCTGAATTTGGTCACAATACTTACGAGAGCGTTTCAACTGAAGTTTTGCATTTTCGTCTTTTGTGCATATGTTCAAAAGATTTAAAGCATTGTTCGGATGAAAGCACTTGTACTTGAACAAACATTTCACTTCAATCAAGAATCTTCCACACACATTGCAATCTGCAATGCCATCTGAAGAACATGCCAAAAAGGGTGTGTCAACACTCATAACAAGTCCTGGAACATCTACTTTACACTGACGATGCCTAAATCTGTGACCCTTTAAAAACAGTTCTCTTGCTTTGGATTCATATCATCTACCAAACAACATAGCTGCTGGTAAGCAATTTTTATTCAGTGACCCTCCTTTCAACGTTGTGTTGCAGTATTACTTGAGTTTGTAGAACAGCAGATCTGGTGAAAATTGGAGGCAGTAAGCAATCCTTTCCTCATATCATGCCACTGTTTGTGTGTTGACTGACCACGGGTGCACTTTTCAATCTCATTTCGCTCAATGTCAGTGTAACATAAATGATAAAAAATAAATATGTTTGCACAGTTACAGCTGTCATTACAACAAACATGCTGTGCCTTGAACTGATTAATCTTTTCCATTGGTCCCTTTCCACAGTCGATGGAGGGGGGATTTCAACCTCATCTGTGTAGATGTATTGCAATCTCAGGCCACATGCTGAAGGGCAGAGTACCTTCAGTTTTTCCAAGAAGACAGCTGGGTCTGGTTTACGTGTTTGTTCTGGTAATAGTGAGTAAAGAGGTCTTGGAGTGGAACTGAAATATAGAAAAGATCATCATGGAAAAAAATTATGTAGAATTCAGATTAAAACATCTTGTTAGGCATTAAAAAAGTTAGTACTTGAATTGACATCAATATTTCACGCCATGCTAACTGCAACTGATTTAGCTTTAAAGAACATTCAACTTTACAAGTGCCATCAATACAACAGCACGCTCGACATTTTTAGGATCGCTTAGTCACAGAAATGGGCACTTAAAACTTTGCAAGCACTGCTTTAACTAAACAGCCAAGGTGTAAAAAGGGTCATGACTTGCATTAAATGCAAACAAGAGTTATGTAATCAAGTTGTTATCAGAATCTAGGTGTACGATATTTTTTTACACATGCAATTAATGTTAGAGCTCTGTTGCTATTACATTTCTTCTAAAAATTGAGGGTATTCAAATACTTATTACTTTATAAGTTGAAATTTGGCAAATTGTAAAAAGTTAAGATCTGATGCATTTTCTCAACTGTACCGATTTGATGGCGAGACTGAAGTGTCAAGGTCTGCTGCAGGAATAGGCTTTCCAATGTTTTCAGCCTGGCTAGATCTCCGAACCCAGCTGCAAGCATGTGATGTACAGCTTCTTTTCTCAGAGTCATTCTGGTAGTCATTGATCTCAAATAATGTGGCAATCACATGGCGACAGCACCCATCAATTCTGCAAAGTGTACATGTCTCATTATATGTGAATTTATTTCTACTACATTAAATATTTGTTTGTAAGAATATTGAAAATGAACACTTTTTATACAGTAAATAACAGGATTAAGATGTTCAGAGACACACAAAACATAGTTAAAGCAAACCACTAATTATTTATCAAGTTTAGTGTGCCTATAATAAGAATAATGTCAGAACTGACTATTCCAGATCTGCCAGATAGCTTTAATACTTATGAAATTATGTTCCTGAAAAAACAACAAGAACAAAATCAACAAAGGGCAATTATTCTTAAAATATCTATGACATACTAGTCATGTGTTATGTGTATTGCACTTGGCTGTGCATAATTTTATTGACTTAAGGACCAAAATGCGTATAAGGTCATATACAAATGTTTTACTAGTGTATCTGCAGTGAAATTAAAGTTACATTGTTTGCTCTTACCCTCCTTTGCAAGTACAGTATGCAGAATGTATGCATGCTGCAGAACTTTTGTTCAATATGATCCAAGAGCTGTAGAAGCCTTTCTTCGACACAGGGTCTTTATCATTTGTTCTCGGTTTCACATTGGATTTGATGGCAACAAAGTCTGAAAGAATGAAAATTAATGTAATATCAAATTGAACGAAACATATAAAAACAGGGCTATTGACTAAGTTCAAAATGGTACTTCCATTATGTATACATTCTATCATAATGGTTTCTAATGTATTACTATGTATAATGTACTATATATTTATATATAATGTACTATATATGTACTATATTTTATATATAATTGTAATACATAAATGTACATCTCCATAATCATGTCATAACTCTGATGGTAGAGTGCAAAACTATTATCTTGGTACTTGTCAGTTTGAGTCCAGCACCAGATGCTCAATTTTACTGGTTTCTGTACTCTGTTTTAAAAGTAAGTAGTAAAAGGCAAGAAAGACTTTATTGCTCTTAATCAATAATTAAGATATTTGCTGTAAGAATAAACTAACATGGGTAGAACGTAGTAATTATGACTAGTGTCCCGATGCATATAGATTCCGGTCCCTAACCGGCTTATCTACCATGAAAATGTTAGGATTTATGAGAAAATGTTAGGAATAATGAGTAGATGTACATCTTTGTTTACTTAACACAGTGGCATTGCTACCAAATATTATTTAAATTTTTGTACCTCTGTTTACGAACAATTCATCTACTGACCACTCCAGTTGTTTAAACCATTCTGTTAGGTAGCAATTTACTCAAATTAACATGTGTACGTATTAATATAACCTACCGGTCCCATCATAGGAGACTGTTTCCAGCTGCAGAACATAGCCATCTTTAAACATGCAGAATCTCTCCAACTTGTGATATTCCCGGAGACTGGCATGGTTAAATTGTTCATAGGATATATAAGATAGTTGTATATGTCAAAAATACTTACTCCGGGAAGAATGGATATATCAGGAGTTCCTTCAAGCAGATGTGGAGAGGTTAGAATGCAGTCACCTGTGAAGAGTTTCTGCGACAGTACATGTGCTTTATTTTCAGACAATCCATCCGGGTCTACAGCTACATCAAGTTCTTCTGCTGTCTTACATAGCTGCACAAGCTCTGCCTTTCGACGTCCACTAAAAGAAACACCCCTGTCTTTCAAATACTTATTTAAATCCGCAACTGAATGAGACGAAACATCAGACATGATCCGTTGTCCCCAAAATGGCTGACACTGTTTGTACCCCCCGCAAGCGCTCCAATATTGGAAAAACACATAGCGCGTGAGTTCCGAATGAAATCTATTCAACAGATCACGTCGTGTCTTTATGGCAACAACGGGAACTTGCAGACTGTGTCGGCTGTTGTGTTCAGACGCTTTCACTGTTTTATTCTTTTTCATCACTAATAACCATAGGGTAGTATTTAATTATCTTTGTATATAAAATATTCGATCAAACTCAAATGCGTGAACGTTCAAGTGTTTGCTATAAGCTGAAGCTGCCATATTCGAGTAAGAAATCAACTCTGGTTGCTTGAGACCTTTTACATCTGTAAAGATGTTGTGATAAGTATACTTGTTACGTTAATAACAGTGATTCAGAACACACTATGCCATATAACTATTTAGTAGTACTCAGTCAATGTTTAGAGCTAAATCATGTTTTATTTAAGTAAATGTTCACACAATTGTATTAGGATCTTAGAACAATAAATAAAGGAATCAGTCACCAAGTTATGAAATATAACATTGCTACTTTTTTTACTGTGCCGTTCGACGAAAATGAAACCGAAACTGAAACGGGGATAATTACGTCCGATACTATATACCCTCGAGGTAAAAACAACCATACAAAAGAGCAGTTGCGGCCCTTAGAAAGTTAAAATTACAGTTTATATCCTTTTGGGTTTTAATTATAAGAATTGAATAGAAATTGTCTACATTTCATCGGTGTATGAACTGTCGGGAAAATTACGCTTAATGTATGCATAAACTCTAGTAAACGCACCTTTTATCTTGGCGTTTGATCTGAGGTTTGCGGCGACTCTTACTGGTTGTGTATTAAACATTTGACCAGTGATATTATTTCAGTTGCATCCTGCATTTTCCATGCATACATTTGCCAACAAACCCAATAGTATTTAGTCATGTGCATCCTCCCGACTTGTTCTTTATGAAACAATAATGACAAAGTATGTAATAATTATTGTGACAGTTACATTACAAAGGGTAAATCGTAAACAATGGAGCCTTGGAGCCTCCGCCAACGATTTATGATTATATTGCCTAAATATTCATTTGGGTTATGAAGAAACTTTTAACAAATGCAATTAACGTTTGTTACATGAATGAACACTTGTTAGCTTGTCCCTCAAACAATAACTGATTAGATATTTGTGCATCCCAAATACCCAAAATGACATTGATAATGTTACGTTGCTCAGTGGTTTGAACATATAATTACAGTGGTTTTTAACCAACGACTTTCAACAGTCGGTCTTGTATTTATGAAGTTTCTTTGTTTTGAAAACAGTAGAACAAAAGTTCTAATCAGGTGTAGTTACCAAGGATAAATCTGGCTTTGTCTTAAGCTATCCAAGCGTCCCCTGATTACACCTGTTTACATCATCCGGTTAAGTACTAATTTACAAACAAACCATAATTATGTAGTTTTTAAATGTCTCAACCGCTTTAACGTCGCACTTTTCTCGAGGTCGTATGGTGAGCAAAGATATAAACAAAATAAAGAATATCACATTAAAACACGTTTTTATTTACTATGATAAATTAATCATAAGACAGTAAATTACTCCGCCAGTCGGCTGATGCTATTTGTGCGCTTTCCAAAGAATTACGCGCAGACACTAAGATTTGATAAAGATTAAAATGATATTTTAATACGTACATACCTCAATTATCGTTTTATCACCTTGAACTATTATAGTGAATTACCGTAACTGTATTACCAGTATTACCAACTCATCGGCCCGTATTTATAAAAATTATAAATAATAGTCTTTATAGAACTGATAGAACAGATTGAAAAAAACTCACGAACGAAAACTATGCATACCACCATGATTTATTGCCTTCGAAGGTCATTGCATCTCCGTTGTGCTTGACATATGTTTAAGGACGCACAACTTTCAAATTAGGCGTGGCTGTTTGCTTTTAAGTAGTACTAGAATAAGTCCCACCGGAATTATTATTAATTGATCAATAGCAAAACCCTTTCCCATCATGTTCTTCTGACTGGGTCATATGCACACTATACAAAAACTGCATTTAAACATAATATACATAAAGATCGGGATGATCATGTGTATAAGATAATAATCAGCGTCACCTGTAGATTTGTAACATTTACCCCACAATTACTGGAATATTTCTATGCGTCTAACCGTCAGTTAAATTTATTGTTTTGTGTTATTTTGACTTCATGTTAGTTTGAAAGGCAATATTACATGAACACTCATTTCTGTCTATTTCTCGCTTTTAAATGGAGCGATTAGTAATACTTCCATTAACATTTAGTGCAAACTATATAGGTTAAAATATATTGCATTAAAACGTTAGAAAGTACATTTGTTCATGTTATTCAATCCCGATAGATTATATCGAATGTTAATTACATTGTATATATAATATCGAAACAAGAACACAAATCAAAATTGATGCAGTTGGTCAAAGCAATCAGATTGATTGGACGAAAATAAAATTAAAGCAATAATATTATGGCACAACACCAATAGCTATGCGTAGAACAGACAACAAAACTATCGTTACTCAGTAATGAGCCTATGATTTTAAGAATTTAATGTAAACAAAATCGCTTATAGACTTACCGAAGTGCGCTTCAAATTTTTAACCGCTTGTATGAAACTTGAGGCTCAAAATGGCGGCGTGTACTGCAAGAATAAAACTGACGCTGTCTAATGAGACATTCCAAAATCGGCGTGGTCTAGTTTAATTTAAAACCACGTGGCTATCTTTTCATTGTCTATTCGCAGCTATTTACCATGTACACAAAATAGTATTTGTTATTCAAGCATATCAATACCAATGGGTTGAAGCCTTGACCAAGTACATGTCAGTATAAGGTAATTATAGATGTTTGATTTTGGCTGTTACCCAATGCATTTGTTATATTGTTTACATAGCTGTCGGCTATGGAGAGTATCACGTTAGCAATATTTGGCGCCAATTACATACAATTCTATAGTGTTTTAAGCTTAAGTTAAAAGCTAAATTTTTCACCCTATTTAGTCCTGTGTTATGGCAGCATCGGGATCATATTTGTCCTGTGTATTTTAGATAAGCTTTTTTCGTTTTCTTTGTCAAATAATTACATTCCGTATTTAAATTCATATATAACATTGTCATTTGAAAGGATATGACCAAACAACTTTAGATATGGGGCCCATTTCGTTTAATTGTCTCACGTGTAAAAAATAACTGCGCATTTTTTATTTTTGCAGAAAGCTAATTTTAATATCTCATTAAATGTATGATGAAAATCAGAGGTATGTTTCAAATGACGATATAAAGACGTATTTCATGCTAAGTAGGAAGGTCACATCAAAATGAATTCTTGGTTATTTGGAGTACTGCTCCTATAGTTTTCAAAATAGAAAACAAAATATTTTCAGACGTGCTCTGCGTCACAACAAAGACAACAAGGTTAAATATAATCAGAACATTTGAACTTAGTCTAGCAAATTTTATTAAATTTCATAAAGAGATAAGTATAAATAATTTTGTCGTGTTGAAATAGATATTCTGATATAAATGAAAATTTACACATGCATGATATTTACATATAACATCATATAACATCAAATTGTTTGATATTTACATGTACCATCAAATTGTAACTGAACATGCTGGTCACTGATATTTTATGCGTTAATTTTAGTTTCATATTAATCCATAATGTTTACAGAGAATGATGTTTAAAAAAAAGATTAAATACGCATTTTTGTTTTGATATGTTGATTTCCGGGGTAAACTTAGAGGTAAGATGGCATTTGAAATCGTTTCCGAACACATAACACTGCTACGAATAAATCTGACCACACTGAAAATAACTAATATTCTCCCTTATATCAACCTGAATAATATATCAGTAAAATTTGAAAATATTTCATGCCCACTAAAAATTCGGCATCCACTGGGATATTTATTAAGGATAGATTTTGCTCAATACGCCTGATCTAATTTCATTCAAAGACGTATTGATCCAGTCTTTATAATTCGATGAGCGATTAAGCTTTATATAAATGCTGACGTTTCTGTTATTTATCATACTTTAACAAAACTGGACAACGTAATCATCAATTTTACAGTGTTTGCCTACATCATGCAGAATTGTTTTCCAAAATAAAGTGCTTATATTGCATATGATTACGTTTCTGTTATGAAGCGAACTGATACGAAACTTAGGAAACTGTATATGCTTAAGGATTTTTTTCTGTTCAGAGCTTGATAAAATACATGTACTTGCTTCTGCAAAACATATGCGGTACAGCCACAATAAAGTTTATAGATTAGCAAAAAACCATACCATTTTATTTCTTGTTCACAACTGGGAAATGTTAAAGGGTTTTTATTCAAATAGTTGAAATCTAAGTAATAATTAACTCACTACTACCCAGGTATCCTATAAATTCCTTTTTAACTCACTACCAATCAGCTATCATATAACTCCACGTTTAACTCACTACTACCCAGCTTTCTTTTAACTCCACGTTTAATTTACTAATACCCATACTCATTTCTACCCATCCGTAATAGCTTCATAATTATATAACTACTACCCAGATGCAATTATTATTGACTCATGTTAAACACACTATTACCAAACTGTCTTAAGAACTCTTATTAAACTCACTACTACCGTGCTATCTTATTACTTCTCGTTTAACTCACTACTACGCAGCTGACTTATAACTTCACGTTTAATTCATTACTACCCAGCTCTCTTATTACTTCACGTTTAACTACTTCACAGATGTCTTATTACGTAACGTGCAAATCTCTACTACAGTATGTACGTACTTTTCTTTTCACCTCCCGTTTAACTCGCTTCTGCACAGGTATCAAATTACTTCACGTTTAACTCACAACTAAACAGCTGTATTTTAACTGTACGTTTAACACAATACTTCTCAGCTATCTTATACTTCACGTTAAACTACCTACTCCACAGCTGTCTTATTACTTCCCGTTTAACTCTCGACTACCCAGATGTCTTATTACTTCCCGTTTAACTCACTGCTACACAGCTGTTTTTTGTAGTTATTTTTTTTTACTTCCTGCAGGATAATAAAGTATTATTTTAACAGATATTCATTCATTTCAATAATGATTGCCTTTAATGTTGACAACAATATGTTCAAATTGGGTTGAATGTATTGTCTGCAATATATGCTTGCAATTATTTTTCATGTGCAATAGCATACATAACTCAAATCTAATTCGAGCGAGAACACTGTTTTGTAAGTTTTGTTCAAAGCATGTGTTTGCCTTTTTTTTAATTTAAGTCATTTGTTAAAAACGCGACACTATTATTTAATTTACAACCACTACTACTTCAATATTAAGACGTTAGAGTTCTTCGTTGGACATTCGGCATATTTAACTTGTTTTTATTTATGCCTTTCTTTATCATATAACTGCTTTACCATATAATGGTGTTATCAGTGGTTGCAATACGCCAAATAGGAATACAAAGTCCGTATCACCGTAGTGAAGTAGCATGTGAAACCGGGCTTCTTGTATGTTAAAAATATTCAGCTTTCTTCGTCTATTGAAATGCATATATAAAACCGTCAATATATTTTATAGCTTGTACGAATAAATATAACATAAAATTAACGAATAGGTTAGCTAAATGTGGAAGACATATCCTGCCAACAATACGTCATGCTTGATAACATCCCAACTTCCAAATTACACGTTGCATCTTCTCTTGTGATAACTTTCAACTTTACATTTTAAAAAACAACATAATTTTTGGCTCCAGTTGCTTCCTTGTAAAGTGTAGCTACTCATTCTTTTTATCAAAGTTCCTTACGGTACATTGAAACTACTTTAGTGTTTACTACATGTACATACTGCCGTCTTGTTTATTGCTTCCTTAATACTCCCGACTCTATTTACATAGTAAGCATCGCATATGTAAAGACATTACTTCCATCTTTTAAAAACCGAGTTATATATGAAACATTGGGCATTTATTATTAAACTTTTCAAGATTGTAGACAAAATATACTTATATATTAAGATTTATAAGAATCCGTCAAAAATAAGAACGGGAAGAGATATAGAATTTGAAATGTAAGTTGAAAACGTTCAGCAAGAACCGCTCTGCCAAAAATATTTTATAGGTGGCACCGTTCTTCGTGCAGAAATCACGGTGCTTTCCCTAAGATGTAAAATTGCCTGTGTGTAGAAATACCGAAGTCACCCTTATTATTGAAATTCACCGAAACCCCAATATATCTCGTCTATTTACATGTTATGGCTAATTAGCTGAAATAATTGTATTTATAGTGACTTATGAAATGATTATTCGATTGTTTTCTCAAGCAAAGCGTGAATAACTGTCGCATCATCCTTATTGACGAGCAATTTGGTATTTAATGTGATGAGCTTTTTATAGTTATTAGGCCTAGTAAGGCTAAACAAATTACTGAATTGTTTCTCGGGCACTTTTTCCAAATAATCAGGTGGGAGGGCGATTTTTTTTTATTGAAGTATTTTTTTTCTCCTGCTCTTTTCTATTACCACTATGTAATGGCTTATTAAAACAAGTAAATAAGTACAGATTAAAGACAATTTTAAGTTTTAAAAACAAAATAAGCATCCATTTTTAAAACATTATAAATATATATTTATTATCACAAATGGTCATTTATGCAAGCAGACGTAAAAAGACAATCAAATTGATATACGATCAGCATTTAAGTACTTCTATTTATAGAATCTAACTTTTCGTCATTCATATTTTTATAACTGTCAAAAAAGGAATTATTTTTGCAATAAATCACCAATAATTTTTGGGAAGGAAAATCAACACTTGTCAATGTAGCTGGCATTTTTGTTTGTTTCCACAGGACTTATATTGACACATTTTCTTCAACAAATATGGAATGCTATTACACAAGCTAAAGCATCTACGAAACAAAAGTTGAAATAAATAAATATACGATATCTATAAAGGTTCCCAATCGAATATGACTGTTTTCAAAATTTACACAGTATTTCACAATTTGTGTATATCCGATTTATATAAGACGGGAAGAAAGTTACTGGAAATACCGAAATCTCCACCAGGTTACTCTTCTTCTGCTATGTTAAAATGTGGATTCGTTTAATCTTAAGACGCTGTTCATGGCATCTAATTCAATAAATCGTTAGTTTAGTAATAGTTCTTATGAACGTTTATGGTGTTTATTCGTCCGAAATGTGTTTCTTATTTACGAAAGGAACGAACGGAATACACTATAATGTACATGCTTGTTTACTTCAGATTCATCACCAGTTATCGCATAAAGAAAATAGACGATAGCAAGAAACCAAAATGTTAATAATTCGCAGATTTCAATGCGTAGTTTTTGTATTGTGTTCGGTTACATGCCCATTAGAAACATAACTGCAAAGTTTTATTTTTATTTACATATTTCTGGACTGCTCTTTTAAAACCCGGGCGCGATCGTCAACAAATATATAATAAAACATTCTTGGCAGGCCGTAAAAATCGTTGCGGCGCTACCTCAGAAACAAATCATTAATTTTGTTTAGCCTAATAATTATATTGTGTACATATTTACCCTAATATTACATATTTTCAACGCTTATGCCTTGATAGAAGTATTGCCAAATCATTATTTAATCATATTGTTAGAAAATAAGTTATGTTAACCATCATCGTGGGCAGAATAGTGTGATGTGTACGGGATTTCGGTTAAATGCATTTAATATTACTTGAAACAAAAATGTTAAGGGAGTTCGGTAACTTGACGCTGACAACTGGAGAAAGCAATCACAGATAACTCCCCTCGTAATTACTGAAATACCTGTTTATTAACGTACACAACATTTTAACCGTTTAAGTAATCAAAACTATGCGTATATATTAATTTATATAATATATAAATTAATCCCTTACAAATCCATTATAAAGATTTGCATCCTGAAGTACACGTACTTTGATCTGATTGTAACTGCAATCATTACTGGTTACGACTGACCGAAAACAAGTGAATGTTTTTAAGCCTTATATAATTTTACAGAAAAGTCTGATCCGCTTGTAGCAACCGAAACTTCTTTAATAAACTAAAGCACCACATCATATTGACCATCTGAAAGTTATGCACATATACATGAATTATCAATAACCATTTGGATCTAAAATTGAATTAATGCTTTTAAAATGCATTTTATATTACTTTAAACCACAATAAGAAAGGGATAATTGCCAATTAAAACAAGGAAGAGAACTTACAGAATCGCGATCTTTATTACCGAAATACCTTTATATGGTCAATATTACTGTTAAATAAATACAAGATATGCATAATGTTCACTTTTAAGTGACTTGTATCGCTTTAAAAATACATTCAATAGTTAATACTACTTAAATTTTACACAAAAAAAGGGATTTCGGTAACTACGAGGATTTCGGTAATTCTACAAACCGATTTAATACATTATCGTTACGAAGATGGACGAGTATTTCGCCATCTTTGAAATATTGTTGGCAGGGCGGTCGAGTATATAATTTTACAATAAACATTTTAAATTAAATGTATGTTTCCATATAAATTCGTAAATGAATTTTATAAATTCCTCAAATATACATATGTTGCTTCTTAAGTTATGAAAGTCTTGATGACATATGATGAATATTTTATATAAATAAAGCATGCTTTTAGAAGAAAGATTTGACAAAGCATTTAAATGACAAGATTAGCATGCAAGTTACATGTCAGATACAACTTTGATTGAATATTATAAATATTACAACACATGACAATTTAATTTAGGAAAACAAATTCTGACAGCTGAAGGCTAACAGGAAGAAACTACGACATGGAACTAAGTTATCTTTATCATGTAGAGAGTTGACAGATACCACAAAGGAAATTGCAATGTGCACTTTGGAAGTTGGGATGTCATCAAGCATACTGCATTTTTGGCAGAATATGTCCTCCATAGCTAAACACTGGTTACGAAGGTTTGCTCCTAAAGACACTGGGTACCCAATTTCTTTAGCAAATGTCAACATATCGATCGATACAAGACTCAAACGTGTAGGTGTACTGCAATTGTGTAATATGATCAACCATAAATATAGTACGTCACCGTCATGTAATATAGGGCGAATAAGACTAATACAGTGTGATCGTGATTATTTATATGTATTTTTAATACAACAAAGATTAAATCGACAAAATATCAACTGACCACAAGAAACCATTCCCATTCGGATTATTTGTTTGTTGGATAAGCGTTAATTAAAGACGTTACTATTTCAACTCATTTACGAAAAATAAAAAATAAATGTGGAGTAAAACTGTTTGTCATAGTTCTGGAAAATGTGAAATAGTCTGCTGAAAAAAAGATGTGTAATAAACATAATTTTACTCTTGTATTGTGTATGAGAACTTGACTGTATGAGACACGTTGGTTGTGATTAATAGGGACATAACACAACCGACTCAACTGATAGTTCTGAAAACTCCATATTTTTTCCATTTTATTATTATATGTAATGTTTCTATCCATATAGGATGCCACCATTTCCTGGTACGTTCGTGTGGAAAAGCTCTTGCAAAAATGAATTAAATATATTTTTATTTATCTGATTCATATGTTAAACGTTTATAAAAGGACAATATAACACTGCATAATTTCAATGTAGATTCCAGCCATACAATTGCATGCAAATGATAGTGAATTAACTGCAAACAAAGCTGCAAATGTTATTTAAAAACAAAACATGCAGGTCATTTTTGTATGACAAAATTTTCTTAATGTTATTCGTTCGCGATTTACATCCCCTATACTTCAACAATGTCAAAATAAGACATTCTGTGAAATATTTAAATGATTAAACAAAACTATTCCCCAACCTCAGCATCATCGTTTCATCCACAAAGATCCTCTTCGCTCACGTGGAGCATTATATCAAAATTATAGTAACCTTAAAGATCAAATAAAGGCAACAAACTTTCTAAAAAATACCACATCACATTCCACTATTGAAACAATTCAACCGTTATATATCTAATTCAGATTTTATATCTAAGTTCATTGTTACAACAATGGTATTTAACATAATTATGTTACCATTAAACGACACTAAAATACATACTTTTATAAATATATTGATACATATACCGTTATACTTTTGTGTTATATATTGTCGACGTTTTCTGGCAAGCGAACGAAGGGTCTATCGGTATTCTGTTTCGTGTAAACTGCATTCATGAAATAATGTTTCCGTTGCTTATAACGTTAAAGGCACATGGTGCGCTTTGAATTAACACCGTTCAGAAAATTATAAAAATTTTATTTTTGCAAAGAAGACGTATATTTTAAAAAAAGTATCAGGTGCCTAATCATAATGTCAAACAAGTTTATACCTTTTTTATATATTTTCTGAAACCTGTATTTGTTCATGTTGTTAATGCATTGTTTCATTCTCAGACGTATTTAAACACCAGGAGAAAAGCATCATAATCGCAACATGTCTACGCATAAGATGAAATCTACTTGTCAGGTATACTGATAATAATTTTTAACATTCTAAGCTTTCAGTCGGTGCAATATGAAGAGCAACTTAAAATTTATTATTGAGTTTTATGGTTGTAAATAACACACATGTACAGTGTTCGCCCACTATAGTTTTAAATTGGAGCAATGATTCAGATGAACACATAATAAGAATGTCTACATTACGTATAACAGCATACCAAAAATACAGAACAAAAACAACAATAAAAATCAGACAAATATGCAAAATAGTAACACTCAAAACACCTTAATTCTCTCAGATTGTTATTATAACAATTTGACATAGCTAATGATATCAATAATTCATTCGTTTTATTTTGAGGTTAACATTTTAAAAATAAAAGAGAATCGGTCTAAACAAATATTTATAGTGGGGTATAGGAAGTTATAGAGAGTTTGTACTAAATAACACTCACAATAAATATCACAAAAAGAGTATGGACATTTGGAACGACTAAGCACAGCAAAACAAAGAATATACACATTGTTAAAACTTTGGGTCACAATTATAATTTAATGCAAACCTTGATATTAGGTACAACTGTTGCGCAGATTCACTTTTCTTGAAGTAACAAAAGATTCTCATAAAAATTTATGACCTGTCATCACATTGATTGCAACAAGTTTTTTCGAAAAACTTTCCATTTCTTAAACAGAATAACGGATCAGAACGGGTATATATACCGTACCATGTTGAACTTTATTCAAGGGAACTTTTCTTTGCTGGTGGTGTGTTCCTCTGCTGAAAATATATTATATTTTGCATGGGAATATAATTGGGAAACGCTTAAATGTATAACAGTGAGTAAAACTGGTTGTCGGTATAGTGATGTACCGCATCACCGATACATGCATTTTTGTTGACATGCAAAATCGACTCGGCAATATAATCGCGAAAGAAAATTGTCATAAAAATTAACAACAGCCTTATTGAACAAAAAGATAACGACAAAAATACCTTAATTCTTTCTTTAGTTGTCAGAAATTCATTTCTTTGAGCAGAAATGATTTCATCAGCCTCGGCGTAACACATTTGAAGAATATTCTGCTGAACGTAGACAGAGCCTTGAAATGTCACAGTAATCTCTACGATCGGTAAAACAATCGTCCAGCTTCTTGAATTCCTTTTGTCATTAAACTAGTAACACAGAAAGTAGCAATGTCCTGTATTGATCTAGTGATAATGGTAAAACGTAGATAATACTGTTAGACCAACGAATCCGATGACACCCCCATCACTTTTGCCATTCTGTGTAAGGAATTATCATCTGTCCCGAATTGCTCTTTGTAAAACTTTGTTTCGTGCATGAGAAGACTAGCACCCGTTGCCAAGTCAAAGCCGTTTAAGGGAAGTAAAGCACCGACAGTAGATAAACAAGCAACTAGGTAAATTCTTTCTTTAAATACCTTTCGTTTTTCCTCTGAAACTGATTTGGATATCGACGTCATTGACAACACCAGAGCTTGTTTCTTCAGGGCAGGTGCGTCTTTTAGCAGTTGATCTATACGATAAGTGAAGTCGAATGCTGAAGTGTCGTAGTTGCTGACAAAGAAAACCTGAGGATCAAATATACCGCTTTGTGTAAGCTGTAATGTGCTATGTTCGCGCAGAGTCTTGAGGACATATTGTTCGTTATACCTTACGTGCAGACGTATCTTTTCGTTCATCAAGTCCACGTCAATTTTGGTTCTGACAAAATAAAATTGCTTGTTTGTTTCCAAGATTTGTTTTGCTAGCAAAATGTCATTCTCCTTAAATCTGGTTGCCGTCACCAAGATGAAAAAATCATACTTCTCAAATCCTATTTCCTTTAGGTATGTATCCTTCGGGAAACCCGTGGTTCCTACCCCAGGAACGTCCCTAAAAACAAGGTTGTGTCAATATGGGTGTGGATAGGCACGAATGTTTGTCGTAGTTTCAACTATGCCGACTTCAGCTGCGTATTCATCATTCCCAGTTATCCCTCTAATCGCGTTGATAAAAGATAACTTCCCTGCGCCGGATTCGCCTACAATACCAATAATTAGAAGAACGTCTCTCCAGCGGTCTAGGTCGCGTTTAATTGCTTCAATTAACCCGTTCAAGCCAATCGTTTCAAAGAATTTCATGTACTCATTAACGCACTGAAAGGAAAGAACACACTATTAAATTAACTTATTTTCTATTGATTTTGCTACCCTTTCAGGGCATGTTTACAAACACAGCACGAGTCAAAATTATATGCATCTTTCAACGAACGTTTTCTGACTCGTTTGGTCATACGAAACACTGCAAAAGACATGCAAAGAAACATCAAGACTTGCAAAGACACATCTAGACATACAAAGACACATAAAGACATGAAAAGACAGGCAATGCCCTTACACTTATCTTATCATATAAGAAACTACAAGATTCGCTCAGGGCACTCAAGATCAAAGCAAGATAATCAGAATTTACACAACCATAAGAAACTTCTAGATGGGTCAAATTAGTTTACATATTTAAATGTTTCTTAACATGACGTTGGTAGTTAAATGAAAATATGTTTCTTGATTTATTTATATGAAATTTAAAAAACAAGTCGTTGCAAACATACAATGCGCATGCGCCATTTCAAAATATACGTAGATTCGACGAAACAATAGAAAAGGTGACAATAGAATTATCGTAGGTGTACATGCTTAATAAAACTAATTCAGAAATAAATTAACGAAAATAAAACTTTCTGATAGCTTAATGACCTTACATTAATTGCCTCTGTATCAACAGTGGTCTCGTGAACTGCAAAAAAATGGATATACATATTCAATTAGCTTCTATTTGTATGATTAGATATGAGCCGCGAGATATCTAACTTCCCCTGTAAGATAACATTTGAGCATAATAATATTAATTATTTGAAATAGCGTCAAAAGCCTAATGTGACTCCATTTCACATGTTTATGTTATTACATCAGAGCCAGTCAAACAAGTATTATAATGTTCCAAAGAGTTAGGACCTTTATATTCTACATATATTAGATGGTCGCCTAGGTTACTTTATTACTTCGTAAACCAACAATAGTCATTTAGATCTAAATAGACGCATGCTTAAATAATCATTGAATTGGTTGCCACTTTAAAAGTTATGCATGTCTGGAGAATAGCATTCAACAGTTTTCCACAAACACTAACTTTTTTAAAAACATAACACAACTATTTCCATATAAATTTCTATAATATGTTGTATTAGTGCAGCTTCTTAGAATGAGAACTTGTCACGGGGTTTGTTATACCAATGTTGCCTAACGTGTATTTCTATTTGACAGCATTGGTATAAAGCTTGTATACTGGAATGATCTGATGATATCATTTAATGTTATATAGTTGTACTATTTTGTATAATACCATATTTCAGAGAGATTTCATTGTTTTGTGGTATTCAATAACTGTGATATCAGATCGGTTAATGGTTGGCGGAGCCTAATATGAACGCTTAACGTGCAACAAGTAGAGTGCAGTATATTGAAATTTAGTTGTAATTTATACGCACGCTACTAATTGCACTGAACGATTGCACTGAGTGGACACATTGCCACAGCGCTAAATTTGGAAATGACAGACGTTCCAAGCATGTCAGACATCACGTGACGTCTAGGAACTTGTAGCACCCTTTGACCTCACTATGTTAATTATTTAATCTCGCACTGCGGGCTTGTTAAATAAATAACATTTTTCGGTCAAAGTGTGTTACAACTATTACTTACGCATTCTAGAAAATGGCAAATCAATTGGGGCTACTGTTTATCAATTTAATGTTAAGACCTAAGGGAGTCAATGTGGGTCGATACAGTTTTATCAGCGTAATTTTAAGTACGCCTTCTGATGATTTTAGTTTTTACGTTAGAAACCAGTAAGTCCAATATCCATAGGTGATATTGCGGGATTAATTACTAAGTATTCATGTAACTAATTAGTGATATTGCGAGATTAATGACTGAGTGTACATGTAACTAATTAATGACTTTAAATTGTGTGTTGTGGATTAATTTTGGGCTAAGTGTGAGGTTCGGCATGCATTTAAACCGGTTTAAACCCCCAGTGGAAAGCATTGACGTTTCAAGGCGGTGACCCCAGTTTTAATCATTTTTTATGTTTTGTGTTGTGTTGTATGTATTCTTTTGTATGGTATAGGCGAATGGTCACTTGCCTCAAATAAAGGAGCAGCGGATGGTACTAAGGGTTTTTCTACTAATGATGTCTCTGGAGTTTCATTATTCCTATATTTGAGTATAACTAAATACCATTACCTTGAGAAACAGCTTCAGTGTCCACAACAGGCACATCTGGTGTACGTTCAAGCTCAGAATATATCAGTAGTAATAAATATCGTATAATACGGTCAAGACACAGAGGTATATATTTTTGTTAAATACCTGTTGAATTGATGATGCAATACAAGTGTTCCGAAGCAGCACGCAGTAAAAAATAAGATGGTGACGATTACAAGAATGATGAGTGAAATTATAAAGTTGCACTATTAATTAGTTGCATGTATCACTCGCCTATTCGTAGTCGAATATTGTATATGTATCTACAGAAAAAAGGGACACGCATCAGGCTATCACAGTTGTTCCAGTGTTCAACCTCTACACAAACATTTGGCTGGTTCAGAGTATAGCTTTTCAAATTGTAGCCAGCATAAACGATAATCAGATCACATAAAGTAAATTGAAATGGTGGACAAGGAGTAGAAAACAACGTGGCCAATGTACAATCCTCGCGTTGTCATATTTGTTTTTTAACATATCTCCTATTTTTAAAACTTAATATATGTGTCTAGACCAATTATGCCCTATTCAGTTTTATACAATAATAATACAAACATTTCCGAAAACAAGTATTTGTCACAGAATGTGACTGCAGTCCCCAACCGGTGGCTTGCAACATACAACTGTTATGACGGACAGACAGACCAACCGACACTGCAAAACAATATGCCGCTTTGTCTTTGAAAGTGTGTGTGTGTGGGGGGGGGGGGGGCAATGTGTGTGCTTTCTAATGAGTTCAGATAAACATATGAATATACACGTTTAAAGAATGGGTAGTTATTATAAAAGAAAAAAAGAGAATAAATTCAATAATGTACACAATAAAATACACAATTCCATATTTATTACAATTAAATCTATAGAACAACATTGAGGAATACAAAAAGTTTTAATACACCCATATATATCGTCTCGTGATATGGACACTTCCGCCCAGAAATTTCAAAATCACTCACTTCACTCTTTGTGTCAGGGGTTACTGTAAACCGCAAAGGGAAAGTAACCGTTGAGATAAGTATGGCAAGTATTAACTATTGCCGGATCGGTTATGTTCAGTCCACTCTCACCCACAGTGTGAAACCACAATTATAAAATTATTAAATGCCAATGAATACTTCTAATCAAGGGGAAATATATTTTTTGTTAAAGATGCTTTTCAAAGTGCATAGAAACAAAACATAACAAATAATTATTAATATTTTATGATAGAAGACGCCAGTACAAAATGTTACATACACACGAAATGAGAACGTACTTACCACCCTATTGAAATTGTTTGCCACACTTGGGACAACATTTCCAATCTTTACTCAACGGGAGACTGCAGCCTGGACACTTCTGTTCGGTTGAATCCATTTTAGCAATGTCAGTCAACGAGGAATATCTGCTGTCATTTGAAACCTAAATAACACCGCGGAAACTTATATTACTTTTTACATAAATTTAGTATAATTAGAGATATCAATATATTGGGCTAAAAGAAATAATGATTTGTTTCGCAGGCAGCGCCGCAACGTTTTCTAATGGCCCGCCACGAATTTGATTTAATGCCAAAAAAAATTATTATTTACTATTTTTTGACGATCGCGCCCGGGTTTTAAAGGAGCAGTTCAGAAATGTGTTTATAAAAATAAAACTTTGCAGAAAGTGTTTCTAATGGAAATGTCACCGAACAAAATACAAAAACTAACCATTGAGATCTGTGAATTGTTTACATTTCGATAACTTGCTATCGTCTATTTTCTGTATGCGATTACTGGTGATGACTCTTGGGTAAACCAGCATGTACATTATAAAGTCGAAGTATCAGGAGCCGACAAAAAACTTTTAGCCATTGAAACTTCGAGCGAAACGGAGTTCGAGAATGTACACTTTCATATGTACGAGCAGTTATCCGCCTGCCTTATTTTCAATTCTCTAATCGGAGGGTATTCAGATATCTTTAAAGGTTATTAATAGACATCAAACAGTTATTTATGTATTAACGTTATTTATTTAAGTTTGTGAACGATGTGAAATCAATAACTGTGTTCTCTCAACACTTGACACTAATCAATCGCGTCTTATCTATTAACGACTGGATGCGACCGAGGCGTGTTCGTGCCAAACAAGCAATTAAATGTTTGAAAACTATGATCGGGACCGTGAAAAACACTTTGAGCCATCCGAAAATTCGACACTTGCGAATTCGAGCCAAACGACAGAACTTTATATGAATACATAGCAATAAAATATCGGTCCTTCAAAGAAATGTCACATGGTCTATGCCGTTGAAAGCGTATTTATAACGATTCAATAGCAAGTTCGATGTTTTAATTCCCCAAAACAAAATTTCGTAAGGACAAAGCCAGACAGATACAGATGTAAAACATTACACATACCACAGGTATAAAAATTCACTGTTCAACTGAACTGCTAAATTACTTCAATGGCAAAATGATAATAATCAAGATCTTTATAGTCAAACTCAATAATATAAATTTTACTCAGAACTAGCTAAACCCAGTTTCAATCAATATGTGTTCACCATGCAGTCAGACAAATATCCAATCAGTACTAGCTCACCAGTGTTAAGAATTACAAAAAACACTGAAAAACAGTACACACTGTGTTACACAGGTAACATACTCCCTCCTCAATGAAATATTGTCTCTTGGCAATACAAACACTTAACAAATAATACATACATTACAAATACAAACTATATATATATTAAGAAATAAATTAATACTTCTTTCCTACGTCTATATCAGAATTACATGTAACTAATTATGCAAATATAATTTAAAAATAATGCATAACAATTTAAATACCGAGAAGTAAATGAATTTAGTCACTTACTTAATCGAAATTATGTTCACAATGATTCAATTTGATTCACAGTCAAACAAAAATGTGTATATACACATTATCGAGACTGCATTTCACAGTTCATATTAAAACAATTATAAAAGTGAATCACACACAATATTATTCCTGTTTTACATCAGAAATGATAGGACTGTAAACCCAATTACCGTATCTATCAGGGTTTTTTCTTGTTTTCCTAGGCTATGGAGCAGGTGAGTCTAACACAGACTCTGTATGTACAGAACTGTTCGGGCGAATACTATGCTACTATGCTCTATGTTTGCATCACGTGGAGGGGAATTAGAAAGTCCAGATTGTCTCGTAATAGGGAGACTGACCATCCTACGTGGAGGAATCACATACACTGAAACATCGGAATCTGATTCAGAGTCAGAAATACAACTTGATCCATAAGATTTTGAGATCAATCTGTTTATGTTAACCATTGGTTTCTCGACTTTGGCATCACTGATAACAACATCTGCAATTGGTAAAGCATTAAACTGAAACAACATCTAACGATGAACTTTTCTATTAGGTTCTAACCCATATGCACGTTGTACAACGTAAATTGGGAAATCAATGTTGGGAATAGAAAGGACCTTGTAAGTACTGTTTTCCCATTTGTCAGACAATTTGCGATCAGAATTCAAACCTACAGACCTTACCAAGACAAGATCACCAACTTCCAATTTGCAAGCTGAAGCCTTTTTACCATAATGACATTTTGCCTTATTTGCAGATTTTGAAGCATGATCTGAAGCATTCTTGTAAGCAATTTCTAAACTTTTACGTAGTTCTTTCACATAAACGCCTGTAGCGTCAAGCTTTGCAGTGGCCAAGCGTAAGTTAACGCATTGTTATCAGTGACCACTTCGGAAAAAACATCTGCTAAATAATCCTAAAATTTTTCCGTGATAGCCCACTTGAGTACCAATAATTCAAGTTTATAAGCAGCATACTTCTTTTCACTGTTCTTAAGACCACGACTAGCATAAGCAATCACCCGCTGTTCACCATTCTGAACCTGATACAAAACAGCTCCAGGGCCAGAAGTAGCACTGTCAGTGTGCATAATAAAAGGTGGTGTGTAATCTGCATAGGCAAGGATAGGGGCAGATCAAAGGCATGAAATCAAAGTATTAAATGCCTTTTGCTGTGCTGCTGACCACTCACACTTGCAAGGAACCAACTGTTTACGTCTCTGTAATGTTTTATCATTCAGACAATGACCTTTCAGAGGAAAATTTCAAGGCTCAACTATAGAAGAATAACCTTTGACAAACCTTCTGTAATATCCGGAAAACCCCAGAAACTGCCTCAACTCTTTCACATTCTGGTCAAAGGCCAGCTTCTGACTGCTGCAACCTTGTCTAGATCTGTATGAATCCCTTTATTTGAAATGACATGACCAAGATATGAAACTGAAGACATTAACAGTTCACATTTTGACCGTTTCAGTTTCAAACCATAACATTCTAGAGCACGGAAGAAAAACGTGTCAAATACTCATCAAATGTACGAGAGAAAATCAAAATGTCGTCCAGGAACACTAGACATTCTCGGAGATTAAGGTCTTCCATACAACGCTCAGTCAATCTTTGAAATGTTGCACACGCGTTAGTCAAACGATTCCATTCATAGAATCCAAGATTACCAACTGAAAAGGCAGTGTATGGTTTTGATTCCTCCTCAAGCTCAACATTCCAATAGCTGGAACGGAGATTGAATTTGGAGAACAAGGTAGCACCAACTAAACAATCAGTAATGTCATCAAAACGAGGAAACATGTAAGCATCCTTTCTAGTTTTGGAATTCAACTGACGCCAGTCTATACAAAAACTTACGAACAAGAACAACATTACTCGAGAAAGGACTTTCAGAGTGACGGATCACACCTGCATACAGCATCTCTCGTATGTGCTGTCTCTTCTACTCGTACAACCCATGAGGGATTTTCCTGTTAGGTTGTTTGAAAGGTTTTGGATCCTCTGAACAATTTTGTGTTTTAAAATATCAGTGCGACCTATATCAGTAGGACCAGTGTAAAATACCTCTTTGCGGTTATCCAGAACTTTATACATTCTTTGAATTTTTTTGGGAGACAGATTTTCTGTATTGATCTTGATTCCCTAATCTGAAATAGGAGAATCATGACAAGGCATCTGTTTGGGTAATTGGGATGAAAGATTATCAATGACTGAAACTTCAGAAAGTTTACATATGTTGGTTTTTGGAGCAAAAGTAATACACTTGGCCGAAAGATTGCACACACGAACAACAACTTGTGTGTGAACCGGACTGTTTCAACTGAATTACCCTCGGGCAAACTGTATAGTTTGGATTATCATATTCCAAATTGTCTGTTATGCCCTGTTAATTATTGTGATTAATATTTCTGGCAATACGGTTGATAGTCTTAGTTTCAAATGGTCCAAGTTTTAAAGACTTTTTACCGGACAGCTTAGCATTGAGTTCGATAATTTCAAACTATCGATTGCTATTTTCCACTCTGCAGGAACATCTTGTGATTGGACAGTATCACGGACAAGTCGGATAATGTTTGTACCAAAAATCAATGGACATGAACAGTTGAATTTGTTGTCTGGTGCATAAATAGGTGACTCCAAGCATGACATTTGAAGTTAACATTCAATATACACAAGATAGTGAATTTTTGAACCATCAGCTGTACAAATTACTAAACCAAGGTTTTCAATATCAAACATTTCAGATTTGTTGTGATAAATTCATGTAAGCTGATTCAGAAATAGTAGAAACCATAGCACCAGTATCAATGAGACACTTCAATGGTTCACCATTGAGCATCACCATATAACTATTCGACACACCAACTAATCTATCAGCAAGGCCATTAGACTCACCTACCCCCGTTTGGCCCATAAAAGGGGCGGTCACTCTTTTCGAAACTGCGACTGCAACTTGAAGCCACGAGTTCATGCCCCTGCCTCGACCACGGTTGTTAAACGGCCTGGATCTGTTGTTCCTTGTCCACCGTGTAACTGATATTTTGTGATGTAAAACATTCTAAAATCTGATCCAGTTTAGAACTATATCTTGCATCAAGTCTGGATTCAACCGCTGAAATCTCATTCATCAACGACAATTCAAGTTTGAAAAGTTTTGAGTAAACAGATTCTCCTTGATCTGAAACAACAGAAGATGTGTGGCACTGTTTTGCTTTAGAAGAGAATGACTGAGAACCATACGAATGTCTCTGAGTACAACATTGAAGTCAGTGATCGTGTTACACATGTGTCTGGTCTGAGACTTTTCTGAAAATAAAGAGGTCCAAAATGTGTGTCTTATCAGATAATTTTTCGCATCTTTTGTCAAATGACTATTTTCAATGGCAACTTGCAATAATGTTTCAAGACGACAAGCAAAAGAAGTAATAGATTCATCATGTTTCTGAACAGTATTAAACAATTCTTGCATCAAACTGCCCTTGGTGGAAATATCACCAAACATAGCATCTAATTGGGTTAAAACATCTTCCACAGAATCAAATTCACTAAGAGGAATAATCAGTTTACGTGCAGAACCTGGGACAGAATGTCGGATAGCTTGCATTAAAACATGTTCTGTGATATCTGGTTCATTCAGACAACATCTAACTTCAAAACGCCACTCATTATAAGCGATATCGCCTTTTGGTAATGGTTCATCACCAGAAAAACAAGGTGAATTGGGTATAAAAGGAGCAATACTGTACTTTAACCCATGATCTACCTGACCATTGATTTCTGGAATAGATGTGTTCAGAAATCCACGCCTTATCCCGACTACTTTAGGGGTCTGCAATTTCTCAAAATTACTATCTTCAGCCATTTTGAACGTAACAATTCAAAAATTACATATAAAACAACTGCAAATGGCAAAAACAAATGAAATAATATGGACACTATTAAAATTTATACTAATTTTCACACATTCAGCAATTTACTCACATGAAAAAAATCCACAAAAAATGACAATAAATATAATCTTTAGAAAATAAACTGACTACCTTAAATAACAAAAGTTATACTCTATACGCAAAACTTAAATAGTAATGACAAAAAAGAGAGCCAACAAGATATTCGAGACAAGCGAGTTTTCGAGGCATCGGGGTCAACCGTAGCATATTCCGTTCGTACCAAGTGCTTTTGAACAATGCCTTTCGTAAATATGAAACCTATTTCGGACGAATAAACATCATAAACGTTCATAAGAACTGTTAATAAAATAACAATTTATTTATTTAGATCCAATGGGCAGCGGCTTAAAATTAAACGAATCCGCATTTTAAGATAGCGGAAGAAGAGTTACCCGGTAGAGATTTCGGTATTTCCAGTAACTTTCATCCTGTCTGTTTAATTATATAAATCGGATATACACAAATTGTGAAATACTGTGTACATTTTGAAAAAAAGACATATTCGATTCGGAAAAGTTATGAATATCGTCTATTTGTTGACTTAAACTTTTGTTTCGTAGATGCTTTTGCTTGTCAATATTTAGCGTTCCATATTTTTGGAGATAATCTGTGTCAATATAAGTCCTGTGGAAAAAAAAAAAAAATGCCAGCTGTATTGACAAGTGTTGATTTTTCTTTCCAAAAATTACTTGTGATTTATTTTTTGCAAAAATATTTCCTATTTTTGACTGTCATAAAAATATGAATAACAAAAAGTCAATTCTCTCAATAGGAATACTTTAATACTGATGGTATATAAATTTGAAGGCACTTATGTTAATTATGAACATTCAAATTGATGGCCTTTTTACGTCAGCCTGCATAAATGAACGTTTGTGAATAATCAATAATATTTAGAATTTGCCAATAAAACGGGATGCTTATGTTGTTATTAAAATTAATCTGAACTTATTAACTTGTTTTAAAAAGTCATTACATAGTGCCAATATAAAAGAGTAGGAGAAAAAATAAAATAAAATAAAAACAATTAAATAAACACAATTTCGGCCTTCCACCGTGATTATTTGGAAAAAGTGCCTGATTCAAAATTAATTAATACTTTTTAGACTAATGTACTTTGAACGAAATATCTTGTTTTTCGCTATAAATTGTGCATGATAAATGCATCAACATTTACAGCCGGGCATTATGTCATTAAACCCTGTGTAAGTTTGATCACAACTTCCTGAACAATTAGCATTTTATCACAAACGTTTTAAGTGTCAGATGAGGAGTGCAGTTCAATGTAGTGGTTACATTACATATCATGGTTGCCACAGGTTTATTGAGCTATTGCCATAAACACATGAACTGTATTCACATCTATTTAGCTATTGTTCGCAATTTAATTTTGGTTACTTATGGTTTGATTTTCAATTCCATTAAACATGTTTCTTGAGTCATATTAACGACAACACGGCTGTAGTCTTAAAGCTGAACAATAACATTTATCAAAATTGTAGTTTATAAAAAAAATGTTTCACTGTATTTGAAAACTGAACAGAATGGTTTTACCTGAATCTATAACTATTCAGTACACAGACTCCATTCAATGGAATTCAATTCACCAAACACTCAACACATGTTATTAGTTGTCCGAAAATGTAACGCAATTAATTAACGCAACAGCAATTGGGAACAGGGATATTTACATATTGTCTTAATAAGACGTAACCATATCTCTAACTAAAGGTGATTAATACCCCATATACCGCTTTGACACATACGAAGAGGTTTGCAGTTGTACTGCTTTGACACAGAACAGTGCATTGTCTGACAATAAGAACTACATTCTTAGGGACATGGGCTTGAGATGCACGACGATGATCTGGGATTTATACTATATGATGCTAGGTCTTGAAATCTTGTCAACAAGTAGGGATTTAGTTGATAATTGTATTTACTTCATTTAATCGTGCCTCAGAAAGTTGCGATTCTGTTGCTCTGGTGAACATTCAACCATTGAGTAATTAAATTGTAATTCAATTGAATTAATGTTCTCTCGTATTACTATTTAATTTGAATTGCTATGCTATGATGTTAAGGTTTATTTACAAGTGCGTGTTTTGTGATTAATTCTGGGCTAAGTTGAGGTTCGGCATGCCTTTAAACCAGTTTAAGCCCCCAATGTGTCTCTGCATTGACATTTCCAAGGCGGTGAACCCAGCTTTATTTTTTAGTTTTTTGGTGTATTGCTGTCTGTTGTGTTATTTCTATGTTGTCCATTGTGTATTTTGCCTTTTAGTGATTACTTCTGAGCTAAGTGTAAGGATTGGCATGTCATTAAACTGGTTTAAACCCCCAATGCTTTGCATTGACCGTTCCGAGGCGGTGACCCCAGTTGTAATCATTTTCATGTTGTGTGTTGTTTTGTATGTAATGTCCTGAATTGTATAGGCATTCGGTCACTTGCCTCAAATAAAGGACCAACGGATGGCAATAAAGGATTCTCTCCTGATGATGTCTCTGGAGTTTCATTATTCCTATATTGAAAATGCAAAAAGAAAAGTACACTATATGCCATGGACAACTATTTTGACCTTTTACATTTAAGTATGACTTTACACCTTCAGCTACAGGTCTGGTTCTTGCGTGTGTCTTAGAATGATATCATATCTCAATACAAGTTATTTCAAAACCATTCCATGTTGAACACATATTTACTTCCTACAAAAACTTGAATTGTGACCTTGGAATTACAAACCGTGTGATTGCCTGTGGGACATCCTCTTACATGTATGTTAGTAAGCACTTTGTTTCAAGTTATAGCAGAGACCCTCTTTGTAGGTACAATACAACATGAACACAAATATTATATCCTATATGTGACATTAGATATAAAAATGTGGCATTTGCATTTAAGCTATATGCCTGCTTCTTGCATGCAGCATACAATGTCAAGATTGCCATCATTTCTATTGAGTCACTTAAAAATCCCCTCATGTCAGAAAACAACAGCATTTTGACAAGAAGGCGCTTTATGTTGACATTTGACCTCAAAGTATGAACTTGACCTTTACGGAAGCCATTGGGTCTTGAGCTCGACACACCATCTCTTATAGGTCAACATTTGTGAAATGTTATTTAAAAATCCTTCAATGTATGGCGAGGTTACTGCTAGAAAAAGCACTATTTTGACAAAAAAAACTACTTTATTTTAACCTCAAAGGTGTGCGCGACACACCGTCTTATCTCGGTAAACATGTGGGCCAAGTTATTTCAAAATCATTCAATACGCTAAGTTAGTGCCCGGAATTAATTGAATCGTAATGGATTGTAATATTTAATATATAGCTTGTTATAAAAATTTTGAAATAAAGTTGACAACAAATATCGACACTGACAGACATGTTTTAGCGATTCAAAAAAACATGAATGAATTTGGTAGATAGACACCAAAGGAACACGTCTTATTTCGAAATTTAAAAAAAAAAATGTTTCAGACAAGAAGCCACATAAGGAAAACTGTCCGCAAGTGTTTGTCAACAAATCAAAAGAATTTAAAGAAATCTGGTAGATGGTCAGCCAAGGAACATTTTGTAAATTATTTGGAAAAACGGACAGGATGATTTTCAAGATTATCAGAATAACCATATAAGGAAAATTGCCCCGCCCCATGAAGGCCATGTTTTCTTTCTTTTTTTAAGAAATAATGTGACAAAAGTTGAAAGTAGATCACCCAAGGAATATTTTTGTGACGTTAGTTTGAAATCCCGTCCGTAATTTCTGACAAGAAGTTTTTTTGAGCTTTCTATATAGCCATGTAAGAAAAACTGCCCCACCACCTGGCGGCCATGTTTATAAATGAATCAAAATAACCTGAAGAAATTTGGTAAACGGCTACATGTGAAAACATTTCGAAATCCTGCTAGTGGCAACAGACAAATATATTTTTAAGTTGTATATAAAACCATACAACGAAAACTGCCCCGACCCCTAAAAGGAAAGTTTTTTAAATAATAAAAATAATTTGAAGAAATTAAATAGATGGTCACCCAAGGAATATTTCTGTAAAATTATTTTGAAATCCAGCTGTTACTTTCCGACACGAAGACATTTTAAGTGTTAATAAAGCCACATAAGGAAAACTGCCTCGCCCCTAGCAGCGAAGTTTACTTTAACAAATAATAAAATGTTTCAATAATTTGAAGAAATTTGGAAGATGGATTAATTAATCAAATAAATCTGTAGAAATTTGGTAAATTGCCACCCAACAAACATGTGAAATTATTTTGAAATCCATCTAGAGGCTGCAGACAAAGATGTTGTTAACGTTTTCTATATAGCCATATAAGGAAAACTTCCACGACATCGTATAATTTAAATTATAGGCCTGGTTCTCGCATGCAGCATACCATGTGAATACCGCCATCATTTGGACTAAGTCACTTGAAAATCCCCCTCGTCAGATAAACGCAGCATTTTGGAGCGCTTTATTTTGACATTTGACCTCAAAGTATTTTCTTGACCTTATAGAAAACCACTGTTTCTTGTGCGCGATAGACCGTCTGATATAGGTTAACATTTGTGCCAAGTTATTTCATGATAATTCAATGCAACGGGAAGTAAGAGCCCGGTCAAGTAATATTTTGATCAATAGCGCTCTATTTTAAAATTGACCTTAAAGTATGACCTGGACCATTAAGGAAGCTAAACGATCCTTTTGCTCGACACACCGTCTCTTATAGGTCAACACGTGTGCCAAGTTATTAACCAATCCTTAAATGCATGGCGAAGATAGTGCTCGGACAAGCACTATTTTGACCCAAAAAAACACTTTATTTTGACCTCAAAGTATGACCTTGGCCGCGACACACCGTCTTATCTAGGTAAACATTTGTGCCAAGTTATTTTAAAATCCTTTCATGCACTGAGTAGTTAGAGCCCGCAGTTTAATGAATCATAATGGCTTGTAAATATTTAATTTATAGCGTGCTATAAGATGTTTGAAGTAAAGTTGACAACAGATATCGACGCAAATGGACCTCTGACAGACATGTTTTAGCGAATCATAAAAGTTTGAAGGAATTTGGTAGATGTCACCAAAGCAACATTTCTGTGAACTTATTTTGAAATTTAAAAAGTTGTTTCAGACAAGAAGCCATAAAGGAAAAACTGTCCCCTTGTTTTCAACAGATCAAAAAAAACAGAAGAAATCTGGTCAATGGTCAGCCAAGGAATATTTTGTAAAATTATTTGGATATCTAGCCAGTGGTTAGGGACAGGCAATTGTTTTAAGTTTTCAAAATAGCCATGTGAAATTATATGTGGCAGCGAAGTTTATTTTAACGAATAATTAAATGTCTTAATAATTTAAAAAGAAATCGGTAGGTGGTCAACATATAAACATTTTTGTGAAATTATTTTGACATCTAGCTAGTCCTTACGGACGATACTTTTTCCAAAAAACAATTAGCTGTTGGTTGCCATGGCTACCTGAGTGTTCCATATATTCAAATGAATTGAAGACAATTGTTAAAGGACCATCCAAGGAACATTTCTGTCAAATTCATTAAATCCGGACTAAAATGGTTAAAATCCGCTAAGCTGTTTCAGAGAAGACTTTGTTTAAGTACATTGTTGGCGAAGACGACGACGACGGTCGACGAACGCCGGTCATTGACTGACCAGAATATCTGACCGTTGAGCACTTAGTGCTGAGGTGAGCTAAACAGGAGCTCTTGACGTTTGACCTGAAAGTATGACCTTGATCTATAAGGTAGCCATACGTTTCTTGTGCGCGACACACCGTCACTTCTAAGTTTACATGTGTGCCAAGTTATTTTGAAACCTTTCAATGCATGGGGATGTTTGGGTCCTGACCAGGTTCGGGACAGACCGACCAAGCGACAGACAGACCATCGGGACAATGTGATTCATATATAGCCCCCCCCCCTTCTACCTACTGGTAGTGAGTGTATAATGAAAATATGACATTAAAACAAATATAATTTTAATGTGTGATAACACTTGTTTCCAACACATCATATAAGATGCAGAAAATAAACTTGATATGAATTAACACCGATAAAGTACATCAATAACATTTGTATTAAAATATTTGAATACAATATTTTGAGCACTCTCTTAAAACGCTTTGACGTTTAAGGTTTATGCATTTGTTGACAGTAAGATGTCAAAATTCCAACATAAGAAGCGGACAGATCATTATTCATTAAAAACAACCAATATTTAAAGGTATTATGTTAACTATCAATTGTTAAGACAATGCTGACTACATTAAACGACTAGAAAAATACCTTGAAATAATATTATATGGAACCAATACGTGCAGTTATGTCTTGAAATGTATTACAAAAAGTTTTCTACGATACACTACATGTACATTTCTGAATTGAAAATCACACGATAAAGAAATAATTCAAAAGCAAGCTTACCTAAGAACCCATCAATTTATTATTTCTAAAAAATAAAGTAGCTAAATATTGACGCGTACTTCTTTTACACGTTGGACATTATCTAATGCGTTATTTCGTACACTTATCAGGACTTGTGTGCTTCTCAACTCTTAACCCATTTCAATATCTGTTGCTACTTGGAGGTATTCAACTCAGCACAAAAGCGTATTGGATATCTGCGCAAATATGATGCATACGCACTGTATGTGGTTAAGATTATTACACTTGAATGGCCTGGTCGATTTACATATTATATTCTTTACGCTGAAGTTTTAATCGCTTATTACATTGTAAACAGATCACGCCGTGTCTTATAGCAACAATGCGAACTTGCAGACCGTGTCCGCTGTAGTTTTCAGACGCTTTTAATGTTTAATTCTTTTTCAAAACTAATAACCATTTGGTAGTATTTAATTATCTTTGTATATAAAATAATCGATTAAAATCAAATGCGTGAACGTTCAAGTGTTTGCTATAAGCTGAAGCTGCCATAGTCGAGTTGGAAATCAACTCTGGTTGCTTTACACCTTCCATCTGACAAGATATTGTGTAAACAGATCACGCCGTGTCTTATAGCAACAATGGGAACTTGCAGACCGTGTCCGCTGTAGTGTTCAGACGCTTTTAATGTTTATTCTTTTTCAAAACTAATAACCATTTGGTAGTATTTAATTATCTTTGTATATAAAATAATCGACTAAAATCAATTGCGTTAACGTGCAAGTGTTTGCTATAAGCTGAAGTTGTCATAGTCGAGTAAGAAATCAACTCTGGTTGCTTTACACCTTTCCATCTGACAAGATGTTGTGATAAGTATACTCGTTACGTTAATAACTGTGATTCAGCACACAATATGCCGTATAACTATTAAGTAGTATAATTTACACAAAATTGTATTAGGACCTTAGAACAATAAGTAAAAGAAGCAGTCACTAAGTTATGAAATACTACAATAATATCAATTTAACAATTTACAATAGCCATATAGAATTGATAGTTGTCCATTTTCATTTGACAGCAATAATCAACCACATGATGCAACGACTCTCCACAAATCTAGTGAATACCCCAGTACAAAAGACTCCATAAAGCAATTTTCAGTAATTACAACTGGTTGCGTTTTATTGTAAATGCTGCATTCAGACTGGATAATCCGCCCATGTGACCTGTCATTTAAATGCAAATTATCCCTCGTTATTATTCATTGCCTTACATAGTCATGTATTATTGACAAATACTTATGGTTTTGTATTACCGCAAATACTACAAGTATATGATTATATGTTTAATAAACAAAAAGTATTTGATTTGCTAGCAATGATCTTTAATTCTGTTGAATATGTTTTATTGTGATTGAAATGTAAATACTGTCTATAGTCTCTTATAATTCTATATAAGAATGGCCATATATAACATATTGTAAATGTTTGTATGTATTAATGTATGATTGTATATGGATGAGACTCAAATAAAATATATATATATTGCTTTTGCATTTATTATTCATTATTTGCGAAACGACGTCATTGTTTTGCGCGAACGTTTACGATGTTTGCGAAATGGTGCCCTGTTTTTGCGCGAACGTTTGCAATGTTCACTAACGTTCGTAAACAAAATGGCTGATTCATCGGATGTCGGTGATGCAGACAATGAACTTGTTATCGCATTTATTAAGAGTTTAAAATTGTTTGTTTTTTTACCAAAAGGTCAACTCCAAAATGATCCACAGCCATCTGAAATGTCTGACGAGATATTAGAAATGCAAATTGTGCCGATCGACGAAAATGATACCAGAACAGAAACTGGAACTATTACGCCGGAGGCTACACGTCACTTGACGAAAAAAAACACAAACGGAGCAGTTGCGGCCCGTAGAAAGTTAAAATTGCAGTTTATATCCATTTTTGGGTTGTAATTATAACAATTGAGTAGTAATGTCTACATTTCATTGGTTTATGAAATGTCGGCGTTTTTGCAAATTAAACGTAATCTTCCCAATTCTTTTTTGTTTTTGTGGCATTTAATATGAAGAATGTCAAACAAACGAACACCAATTTAATAATTACTGGTATAATATTAAGTTGTATAATTCTTCGGTTGCAACTGAGTTTGTCTTACATCATAAATGATCATTTTAAGATATTGCATTGTACGCAAATGAACGAAAATGTTTAGGAAAATATTAACATTCTACCTATTTGCTGTCGCATTAATTTGTAGAATGTTCGTTGTATGTCAGTTAAATAAGTGTATCCACAGTTAAATAATTGTATCCAATGAAATAATAATATTTAGTTTTCATTTTATGTTTTATTTATTATTTTTATTTCAATAATATTTTTAAATTTTTGATATAGTATTACTTACTTTTTATTTAAGAAAGGATGATATATCATTTGTTGAATTTGGTTTACATTCATAAAGGTTTGTGCATTATAACATTTATAAAGAAAACGCTAATAACCTTACTTATGATGTAGGGCATATAGTCGGTATGACAAAAATATACTTTTTTGGATTTCGTATATAATGTCCATTTATAATTGTACAACTATAATGAAAATTTTTTGGAATATTTTTTGTTTTACATTTGCATATACAGGTTAAATGTGACAATTGTATGTGACAGAAATGGGTTACTGTACAATGAAAATTAAAAAGTACAACTATTTATTAAACTATTCAAAATAGTAATACATGTATATAACATTCCATTTTATGCATACATCGTATAAAACCTAATTTAGATGCTATCCACAGCAAGAGAAGAGAAACTGTCTGCGACTGGCGCTGTCTGTTAAACGTAACCAGAATTTCTTAGGCGGGTATATGCGAACGTGTATATGCTTAATACTGATAAAGTAAAATTCTTTACAATCGGTGTAAACATTTACTTAATTGATACTTAATATATCGTTTGACTACTGCGGTGCAATTACTAGATTTACCATGTCACAATTCATCATTAGAGATGTCTTCTTTTAAGTAGTATCACTTGAACGATTATTATTTGATAAATTACTAGTACCATTTCGTATCATGTTTTACTGTTTGGATCATATGCACACAATACACTAGCTGCATTTAAACGTATATAACATAAAGATCAGGATCGTTTTAACAATGTATGATCAGGTAAATAAGATAATAATCAGCGTCACCTGTAGATTTGTAACATTTACTTCACAATTACTCGAATATGTTTAAACGCATAATCATCACTCAATTTTATTGCGGTGCTTTATTTTGAGATTTAAATACTTCTAGTTAGTTTGAAATGCTATCTTACACGAACACTCGTCCCTCGTTCAATACTCGCTTTTAATTGGAGGGATTAATAATATTTACATTTTATTTCATGCTATGCGGTGAATATGTGGAGAATACAAGTGAATGATAACCCTATCATTTCACTCTTGGTCGAGAGAAATGATAACATTTCATCGTTTTACTCTGGGTTATATGGAACTACTTTTATTTTGTTTTTAATTTTTATTTTTTGAAAGTATGTGAATAATCTAATCATCAGTGTAAACATCGGCTTTTTTAAACAACGGAAAACACATAATAAAATTCAATATACATATTTATGACGTCAGAGTACACAAAATGTTGTGGCTTCAGCATATCAGGCGCATTTTTTATTTATCGTACAAAAGCATGAAATAAAAGTACAATGTGTTATTTTCAGTGTAGGATCCTATTTTATTTCGTCCGCCACCTATGAAAAGATGTCTTATGTGACCACTCATGATATAAAATACGATCTTACACGGCAACAAACGAATATCCTTTATATCTTTTAATGCAAACTATATATGTAGTATATATTGCATTAAAACTTTATAAAATACATTTTCCTCGTGTTATTCAATCCCAATTATTCATAGCAAATGATATTTACATCGTATATAAAAATATCGAAACAAAAGCAAGAATCAAAATTAAAAAAAAAATTGATGCAGTTGGTAAATGCAATCAGGTTGATTGCATGGAAATAACATTAAACCAATAATATTATGGCATAACCCCAATAGTTACGCGTAGAAAAAAAAAACAACAATACTGCCGTTACTCAACAATTAGCCAACGATTTTAAAAATTAAATAAAAACAAAATCGCTGATAGACTTACCGTTGTCCTTATGTTATTCAATCCCAATTATTCATATCAAATGATATCTGCATCGTATATAAAAATATCGAAACAAGAACAAGAATCAAAATTTAAAAAACAATTGATGCAGTTGGTAAGTGCAATCAGGTTGATTGCATGGAAATAACATTAAACCAATAATATTATGGCATAACCCCAATAGTTACGCGTAGAAACAAACAACAATACTGTCGTTACTCAATAATTAGCCAACGATTTTAAAAATTAAATAAAAACAAAATCGCTTATAGACTTACCGTTGTCCTTATGTTATTCAATCCCAATTATTCATATCAAATGATATCTGAATCGTATATAAAATATTGAAACAAGTACAATAATCAAAATTTGAAAAAAAATCATGCTGTTGGTAAATGCAATCAGGTTGATTGCATGGAAATAACATTAAACCAATAATATTATGGCATAACCCCAATAGTTACGCGTAGAAAAAAACAACAATACTGCCGTTACTCAACAATTAGCCAACGATTTTAAAAATTAAATAAAAACAAAATCGCTGATAGACTTACCATTGTGCGCGTCAAATTCTTAACACTTTGAATGAAGCATGAGGCTCAAAATGGGGGCGTCTACTGCAAGAATTATACTGAAGCTGTCTAATGGAACATTGCAAACCCCGCGTGGTCTAGCGTAAGTTTAAATTAGGTAGTTATCTTCTCGATGTCTACCCGTAGCTATTTAACATGGGCACAAACGAGTATGTGTTTATTAAGCACATAAATTCAGATGGATTGAAGCCAAAACCAAGTGTATGACAATATAAGGTAATTATAGATGTTTTATTTTGGCTGTTACCAATTGCATTTGTTATATTGTTTAGATAACTTTCCAGTTGGCTATGGAGAGTAGCACGTTAGCGGTATTTGGCACAAGTTAAATGCAATTAATTACTTTTTTAAGCTTATGTAAACAGCTCTACTTTAACATATGAAGTTCTGTGTTATGGCAACATCGGGAACATATTTGTCCTGTGTATATTTATATAAGCTTCATTTGTTTTCTTTGTCAATAATTACCTTTCTATACTTTAATTGATATATGACATTGCCATTTAAAATGACATGACCAAACACTATTAGGTTTGGGGTTTGTTGAGTTTAAATGTCTCACGGGTAGAAAATAATTCAGGCGTGTTGATTTTTTGGTAGAAACTAATTTTAATAATTTTAATAGCTCATGAGCTGTATGATGAAAATCAGAAATATGTTTAAATGACAATATAAAGACTTATTTCATGCTAGCCAGGAAAGTCACGTCAAATTGAAATTTTGCTTATCGGTATTGCCGCATCGGTTGTTTTCAAAATACAAAAAAAAACTTTATTTTAAAATGTGTTCTGCATCACCACAAAGACAACAATGTTGAATATTATCAGAGCATTTTAACTTGGTCTTGCGCATTGTATTTAATTTCATAAAGATATTAGTATAAACAATTGAGACGAGTTGAAATGGCTATTCGGATATAAATGAAAGCATTACACATGTATGGTATTTACATATAGCATCAAATTGTAAATGAACATGCTAGTCACTGATATTTTATGTGTTCATTTTAGTTTAATATTAGTCCACAATGTTTACAGAGAATGATTTTCTCTAAACAGGATTTAATACGCATTTTTATTTGATTTGTTGATTTTAGGGGTAAGCTTAGGTTAAGATTGCATTTTAAATCGTTTCCGAACGTAGACGATTGCTAATTCTGACCACACTGAACGTAACTAATATCCTCTATATCAACCTGAATAATATATCAGTAAAGTTTGAACATCTGCCCACTATAATTTCAGGATACACTGGGCTATATACTGAGGATAGATTTTGCTCAATACGCCTAATCTAATTTCATTCAAATACGTATTGATCCAGTCTTTTAAATCAGATGAGCGAATACATTTAATATAAATGCTGACGTTTTTGTTATTTATCAAAATTTTACAAAACTGGACAACGTTATCATCGATTTTATAGTATTTGCCTTCATAATGCAGAATTGCTCTAAAAAAACGTTTATTTATGTTGCATATGATCACGTTTCTGTTGTGAAGCAAACTGATACAAAACTGGATATAGTAATTAGCTTTTAAACATGTGTAACTATTTGTGCTTTAGGTTTTTTTCCGTCCAAAGCTTTATAAAATACATGTACATGCGACTGCAAAATATGCGGTACAGCCATGATGGAGTTCATAGGTTAACAAAAGCATAACATTTTATTTCTTGATCACAACTTGGAAATGTTTAAGGGTTTTTAATCAAAGATTGCACATACTTTATAAAAATATTTGGCAAGGTTGAAATCTAAGTAGTCATTACAAACCAATTCAATCAGTTCGGTAAATGTTTTAACAGAGTGTATTTGAACAAATCGTCTCAGTCAGAGTGATTTAAATATGTCATGCATTCAGTACCAAATTAATTGTATAGAATTTTTTTAGAAATACCAACCAGCCACAGAACTACCAGACGATCATAGTTATACCGGGCCACCTCACTTATACCAGACTATCAGATAAATACCGGACAACCTCATTAATACCAGACTATCATAGTCATACAAGACCACCACAGTAATACCAGAATATCAGAGTAATACCAGACTATCACAGTAATACCAGACTATCACAGTAATACCAGACTATCACAGTAATACCAGACCACCACAGTTATACCAGACTATCTGAGTAATACCAGAATATCAGAGTAATACCAGACCACCACAGTTATGCCAGACTATCACAGTAATACCAGACCACCACAGTAATACCAGACTATCTGAGTAATACTAGACCATCAGAGTGATACCAGGCTATCTCGGTGATACCAGACTATCATAGTAATACCAGACCACCACAGTAATACCAGAATATCAGAGTAATACCAGACCTCCGCAGTTATACCAGATTATGACAGTAATACCAGACCACTTCAGTAATACCAGACTATCACAGTAATACAAGACAACCACATTAATACCAGACAATCACAGTAATACCAGACCACCCCAGTAATACCAGACTATCACAGTAATACCAGATTATCACAGTAATACCAGACTATCACAGTTAAAACCAGACTATCACAGTAATACCTGACCACCTCAGTAATACCAGACTATCACAGTAATACCAGACCACCACATTAATACCAGACAATCACAGTAATACCAGACTATTTGAGTAATACCAGACCACCTTAGTAATACCAGACTATCACAGTAATACCAGACCACCACAGTTAAACCAGACTATCACAGTAATACCATACCATCACAGTAATACCAGACTATCACAGTAATACCAGACCACCTCAGTAATACCCGACTATCACAGTAATACCAGACTACCACAGTTATACCAGACTATCTGAGCAATACCAGACTAGCACAGTAAAATACCAGACCACCACAGTAATACCAGACTATCACAGTAATACCAGACCACCACAGTTATATCAAACTATCTGAGTAATACCAGAATTTACAGTAATACCGGACCACCTCAGTAATATCAGACTATCACAGTAATATCAGAATATAAGAGTGATACCAGACTGTCACAGTAATACCAGACTATCACAGTAATTGTACGAACATATCATTTACTATAATAGTTAACATAGACGTGTATTTTTTATGCGTAATAAAATGTATTTTCATTTTACAGTGTCATTCAATGGAGACATATTTATTGTACACATATATTTTGCTGTATAGGAATATCGCGTGTCTGTCCGTACGTCCGAACGTGTATTAGTCTGTAAGTATGCTCAAACTGCATATTAACAAAACGTCAACGTTATTTTTTTTTGCAACTTTTCTGTATTAAAATATCTAATAAGATATAGTTGTATCGCCCTATTTGATTTAAAATTGATTTGTATGTTACGATTTTGCTATCGCGCGTACGTGAATTTTACTGAAAAATATAGTTTTGCAATCTATTGAAATAAACTGACGTATTAATGCTACTGAAGTCGGTTTATCTATAAGCGACAGTACTCTGACACAATATTGACCTCATTACAATGATCACTACGCGATGATAGCGCATTTAATAAGGCCTTATGTTTCATCCAAAGATAAATTTACAAAAACGACGCCAGAATAAACCAGATTATGACGTATCAGCGCAGCGCGAACGTTTTGAGGCTCTCCACGGTGTATTTTTTTCATGAACTTAAAAGTAGATGTTCAAATTTCAAGTTAAACTTATATTAAATTTCATTCGCGGTCATATACAAATTGTAAATCTATTTATGCGGTACGCGTGGAAATAGGCTTTCCATGACAATCAATATGAAATCAAATAAGATCGAACAGCAAAGTCAACAAATGCCCTCTAGTTTTTTCATGTGAGTGAGTGGACAATAGGTGGATGATAACTCTGGGTCGTGTGAAATGTAAACATTTGATATTTTCACTCTGCCGAGTATGGAACTACGGAATATAAATGTATTTTTATGTTACCAATCAGGAAAGTAAATACATCCTTACACTCCTCTATTTCTTTATTCAAGACACAGTTAAAACGCATCAGTTAGAAATCTTAACTTTTCTACAACATAGCAACAACAAACATATTTTTAGACTGTTGGCGAGAGTTTTTGTCTTCAAAATAAGATGACTTTTAAATACATTAAATATTTGCATGACGATGATCTGAAAATTGAAACATATGATGCTATGTCTTTAAAGCTTTTTATAAAAGGACGAGATGTAGTTGATACTTGTTTGCTTGTTTCATTTCATCGTGCCTCAGAAAGTTGCAATTCTGCTGCTCTGGTTTGCATCTAGCCATTGAGTAATTAAATGGTAATTCATTTGAATAATATTCTCTTTTGTTGCCGTTTAATTTCAATTGCGATGCTATGAGGTAAATGTTTTATTTAAACTTACATGTTTTGTGAATTCTGGGCTAAGTGTGAGGTTCGTGCGCACACAAACCGGTTTAAACCCCCAATGCTTTGTATTGACTTTTCCAAGGCGGTGACCCCAGTTTATTCATGTGTTTTGTGTTTGTTATGTGTTTTTGTGAAGCCCTGTGTATTGATTTTGGCAATTGGTCACTTGCCATAAATAAAAGTCCTCGGGCTGCTAATAAGAGTTCTCTCCTGTCGCAGCTGGAGTTTCGCTTTACTTATATTTATAATTACTTTCTAACTTGACCATTCAGATCGTTTTAATTAGCAACTAATCGTACAGTTTACTTTTACATTTTGCAACTTATCGTACAGTCGCATCACATTCAGTGGTTAAACAAAATGTTTGATTTCCATTTGCAAAACATTTTCTTTTAAATTAAATGAATACTGCCAGGGGCGGTTCCAGGATTTAGGGTTAGGGGGCGTAAACTTTTGATCATGCAGTTATAATCCCTTTATGTTGTCTGTGGGTCTGCAGTGATCAGCTACAGATCTGTATCAAAGATATATGATGAATATTTCTCATCCTCATCATTATAATTATCATCATCATCATTATCATCATCATCATCATCTGACATAATGAAATGCACTTTATTTCACTGAATAAATTAATACTTCACCGTATTATGTTCATCTGTACAGTATGTCATGAACCTGTTTTGGCAGTAAATTGCCCTTGTTTCATGTGCTTGTCCACTAAATACGTATTTATATATACCCATTGTCTATCGTTTATCGTTTTTAAAGATTTTTTGCGCCGGTACTACGGTGAACGTAAGAAATCGTATGGTCGCGTATGTTATACTGAATGTTATGTGTATCTTTGACCAAATTGAGCGATCGAAGCGAGCGAGAAATTTTTTAGCATATATTTCCAGTTTTGACCGTTTTATATATGCCCATACATGTATAGTCCGGGAGTTTTAGGGGAGGCGCGCGCCGGGTACGCCCCCCCCTCTGGATCCGCTTGTGACTGCTAGACTTGTAAGTGATGTGTCGATCCATTTTTACACAGAAATACACCAGCAACAATCATTGCAATGAAATATACGGCTACACATTATTATTATTTATTACACAAAGCGAAATGTTAGGTGATAATGTCTGCTAAAATTATTTCCCTCATAATACTATTAGGTTATTTAACAGCGTTCTGTACACTATGGTGATATATTTAGACGAGTAAACAGCTGATACTGGACGAGCAGATAGGCGGGCGAGTCAAATGCGAATATGTCAGCTGCATGCGAGTTCAAATATATCACCGTATTGTTCAGAACGCTGTTAAATAATCTTTTTATTATATAACTATATATATTTTTGTATTATTTGCATAATGTATCAAGCTCGACGTGATAAATAAAATATGTACACATGTTTGTCTTTTATCCTGTCACATGCCCGAACATCTAACTTAATATTTAAATTAAACTGCTAAAACAGCCTTTCGTACTTTTGAATATATTTTGCAGACCTTGAATTAATTGTAGATATTGATTGTGTAAATACTATATTTAGACGTGTCATGTTTAAAAAGTGGCGTGATCGATAAGAAGTTTCTGCAGCGCGTTTGTTTAATTCAGAATTATTCACTGATTCTAGTTGTCGAATGGGGTATTACAAAGCTAATTGAAAGTGTTTCATCTATATTCAGAAACCATGTTTCTTTGAACTAGAACATTATCTTAGAAGGTGATATTTATAATCGGATAAAGGTTAGGAGACAAATTCACTTTTATACAAAGCATACGTTCTGACCAGACATGTCGATTTCGAAAGCAAATCGCGTTTCTGGTTAGCACGGCTTAACAAGAAAACAAATCGCTTTATGGATACTGTATATCAGAAGTATTAGAAATGTTTTTGAGTGATTTTAATAGACCTTTTCGAAGCAGTAGATCAGAGTCAACAAAAAGCTGCATATTCGTACTCCTTCGGAAAACTCGGATAATAACGTATGCTATTCCTTGGACCGTCCAATACGGAATATATTGTACGCGCTTGCGTCCAATATGGTGAAATATTGTACGGTCACATGGCACGAATGACGACAGCTGATTGGAGGATGTATATAAAATTAGACAAACCGGACAGGAAATATTTACGTATATGTTTTTGGGGACTTAATTTTATTTATTTTCTGCTTCAAAGTAAAAGATAATATAAAAATTGTGCCAATTTCTGCGTTTTCTGCTGTTTGCAACTAACTGATCATCGGCGTATAGATCACCAACTTCCGGGTTAGCTATACACTGTACGGCTATACACTGTGATAAATCTAGTAACCAGCATGTTAAAGACTTTATACATTTTGTTAATGACTCGATATTCTGTGTGCTAAACGGACGCTTCCAGAAAAGTAGTGAATTGACAAGTATCTCGACAAAGAGGAGATCGGTAGTTGGCTTTTTTTTGTATACCACATTATAATAGTAATGGCTGTGCGGCGTTTGAGGTCTTGTAGATACAGTGTAAAATCACTACACAAGCTTGAGAAATTTATAGGTCGAAGGTCGAAGATACCAGACCACTCAATACTACGTGGTCGATTTTGCGTAAACTGACTATGTTACGATAGTGATGATATGGAACAGACAGATGACAAAACTACGAAAGCAAGCATCCTCAGGTAAAAATTTAACATAATACCCTGTATAGAGGCAAGCCGCGTAACGAAAGAATATTTTTATATTGTTGTCGCAAAACTTTCTGATGCAATTAAAACAGAAATGCAGAAACACGATACCGGCTAAGACAAACCGAATGGGCTTACAAGAGGTGGGTCTCCGTGGATATTGAGTGTACATGTACTAACAACCCAAATGAATTTGGACAAGGTTAAACACCTAGACCAAAAGAGATACTATATAATTGTTGAAATAATCGATGACAACGGTAGACTCGACACGGATGAAAACGTGGTGTTTGAACACTGGAGGCAGGCGTCAAAAACCTGTGAATCAAACAGCCAAAAACCACAAGACTATGTTAGAAATATATATAAATGTCCCCTCGAAAAACACGCTGAATAGAACATTATTGATAAAAGAAGTACTAAACGTGGTAAATGAAACACGATCAAAATCTGACAGCGGCTTGGATAACAACCATCTAGTGTACTGAAAAACGCGCCTGTTATAGCAGTTTTACATAAACTTCAATTGATCTCTGACAAGGGTATACTTCTAAGCGAATGGGGAAAAACAGTTATACTACCGATTCACAAGTACGGCAACGCGGAAAAACGAGTCCCACTCTACCATCGTGTCGTGAATGAGCAAAAAATACAGCTCACTTATAAACTAGTGGCTCACTAAATATAAAAAGATGAAAACCACTCGTCATTCGAAATACATAATAAGAATTGCTGAATTATATATATGTATGTTATACTATCCAACATCCTACGGTTCTCCCTAATCACGCTTTCCGAAACCATTGATATAACCGATACCACTTGTTTAATATTCGGGGCGTCTTATATATGTCAGTATTTAAGCTTGACAAACTCACGTACATTGGACTTGTTCTATTAAAGGAACATGTAGGAACATGTACAGTCGACAGGCAAGTCATTTGTGTAGTTGTGTTATAAGTCTGCCAACTATGTCTCTGTATGCATATTTCGACTTCATTTTCGAAACGTTTTTTTGTAAAGTAAAATTTATTGTTTATTTATTTAAAAAAAATCGATTGCAAAATGTCTTGTTGTTTTTTTTTCTAGCACGCGATACAGACAAATGCAACAAAATATCGTATTTCTCAATTTCATTTTTACCACCGTACGGTAATAAAGAAATCCATCAGTACCCACGTCTACATTGTTGTATTTTGTTGAAAATAGACATTTCATTCCTCCAATGTATATATTTTGCGTTCAAACGGTTGAAAGTACATTCAATCAGTTTTACATCCCCAAAAAAGCGTATCGAATATTAATAAGATATTATTACGGAATCATGTTTCCAAAACCATCGTTATATTCAAGACACCCTCAGCAATGTCATTTACATTTACACACAAAATGTGGACGATACTTATCACCCTAATATATTTTGTTAATTTTGTGTCTCCACGTTTTACCAAAGTGCGAAATCTTCTGAATATGACCACTTAATAGTCGTGCAGAATTCCGAAGATTAATAAAATTCTAAGCATGTACATTTTTGGTAAGTACAATCAATTAAAGTGCGAAATCTTCTGAATATGACCATTGAATGGTCGTGCAGAATTCCGAACATTAATAACAATCTACACATGTACATTTTTGGTAAGTACAATCAATTGAAGTAAATCAATGTTATGCATTGTAAAGGTTTTAAATATAAACAAAGCGAAACTCCATTTGCGACAGCAGGAGAGAATTCTTATTAGCAGCTCGAGGACCTTTATTTATGGCAAGTGACCATTGCCAAAATCAATACACAGGACATCACAAAAACACATAACAAGCACACAACACACATGAATAAAACTGGGGTTACCGCCTTGGAACGGTCAATGCAAAGCATTGGGGGTTTAAACCGGTTTGTGTGCGCACGAACGTCACGCTTGGCTCAGAATTATTCACAAAACATGTAAGTGTAAATACAAATTAACCCCATAGCATCGCAATTCAAATTAAACAGCAATAAAAGAGAATAGTATTCAATTTAATTACCATTTAATTACTCAATGGCTAGATGCAAACCAGAGGAGAAGAATTGCAACTTTCTGAGGAACGATGAAATGAAACAAAAAACAAGTATCAACTACATCTCGTCTTTTTATGAAAAGCTTGAAAGACATATCATCATACAGTTCAATGTTCAGGTCATCGTGATGCAATTTCATGAAGAAGTCGTAATTTTGGGTGTAAAAAGCCAGCTAACATAGCTTGCTTGTATATGTTTACTTTAAACTTAATAAAACTTAATATATTATTCTACATATTCATGCCAACCCAAATTTAAAAAAAAAAAATTAACTTAATGAACGTGCGTGTTAAAACCAGTGTATAAATCGAAATTGCTGTAAAATATTAAATAAAAAGGCACCAAGTATCCTAGATAACCTTACGCTACGTCACTGAAACAGTAAAAATATTTAAATGATGACGTTATCCCGAAACTCGATGACGTGATAATTTAAAAAAGCAAAGAAGTTAAAGCTACTTATCCACCATTTCAAAACGAAAAAAATTGTAACGAAGAAAGAAATTCAGTATCGAAAAATAATAAGCATGTTGTTTTCAGTATAAGTGCATTATATCTTTTAGATAAGAAAGAGTGTACTAAATTATTAAGTATATGTTTAGCATTCACTTTAACATATTTACAATTGCGAACACGTTTCAAAACATCACTGTAAAATGTTGGGTGGGATATTCCGTAAGATAAGAACCATTTCAAAAAATTATTGTATTTAGAAACTAAGGCATTATATTTTCTATAGAAGTTAGCAAACTTATTGCGTATATCATGAGCAAGCTCTTGCATATCGAACTAATAGCAAAATGTATATACCGTAGGAAGGACTATTGTTTTTTGTTTCAATAATATTTATTTCTTGTTAATATAATGCACAGTGGATTCATTAATTAGAACGATCCGTTAAACTCCTGATTCATAAACAACTCTAAGGGGCATAACTCCAATTTTGTCGTAAACAGCACTCGATGCAGTGCTGGCCTGGATACCTGATATTTGTAAATATACAACTGTTGTTCATACCCACTGCATATCTGTGTTGAGGTATAACGTCTCAAATTCATAAATAAAAACTTAATAAAACATACACACAAGCGTTTAATGTGGTGTTGTATAATTTCATTTTTTTTAACTGTCAAAGCTTTAATAATTTCACCCTGGTTGAATGCGTCATCTTTATAATTGTACACTCGTCATTGTTTTCCGCAGTATTTACGAGTATCGAACAGCTTTTTAGTGTGGCGTAGCTAGGCCATGTTCGTGTTGTAGGCCCGGTCGCAAGGTCAATTTACGATGTTAGAAAATTGTCCAAGACAGTGCTTTAACATTTATAAATTTATATGACTATATGAATTGTGCGAATAAATGTGAAAGTATAAACCGATAAATATAAAACAACACGTTCTTGCTCTAACCTTCATCAAATTCATTTATTTTACAGGTCATCCAAACGAAATATAGTTACAGGACAAAGAAACATGTAGTGCGTATAACATAGGCTTTAACTATATGCTTTCACGTCCGTTGGTTAAAGTGGCTCACTGCAAGAAAGTTTAAGTTTCAATTATGTCTGTCATCACTTTTCATGAAACTCCATTTTACAACTTTTAACGGCCGCAAATTTATTTATTACGTTTTCAATGTCAGTAGCTTTTTCCCTATGTATGTGCATCATTGAAAGGCTTGAAAGCATTTCTGTACACGGTTGATCTCAGGTACGTTTTCAGCCTCTTCATACAGCGGAACGACCGCTCATACGTTGCACGTTGTCATTGTTTGATGTGCTTGGCCATTATTAAATGTTATATATTTCAGACACGTCTTTAAACGTGTGACATTCATAGCTGACTACATTCAAACACACACATTCATATCAAGAATTATATATTTTAGTTATTTGCCGAAGTGTAATGGTCTCTTTTCAAAGTGAATGTCATTAAATAACTTACACCTGCTTATCCGTTGTAATTTTAAGGATATTTGTTGATTTCAGCGTAAGATCGTATTTTATTTCACGAGTGTTCATATAAAATAATTTTTTCACAAGGGGCGCAGCCACGAGTGAAAATATCGTTTTTCTGTGATCACTAAATAACAATTGTGTTGAATTTTATAATGTGATTTCTGTAAACACATGCATGTACATACTGTACATGTATATCAATTTGCCAAGGGTTGTAAACCACTTGTTGTAGATCGATGCTATTTATAGAAAAATAGTCCGTTTTATGTTTTATTTTCACTGCAGTAAAATATAAAATCTTATATTTTCACTGCTTCAACAGGGAACATATAAAATTAAATTTCACCAATACAATTCGATATTTCACTGAAAAGCATATAATATATGATTGCGTTGCAAACCAATACGACTAGTGAAGCAGGCATTGTGTCATTTGCTTTTCGCTGGCATGTGGTCTGAAAAGTATTAAATCGCTCGGAAATGGTACCAACGTTTTGGGCACCCTTCTACTTAATCGCGTTTTAAATATCTTTCTTATAAATGTTTAAAACAAAATAAAATTTGGTTTTATTGCTTATGTTAAATTGAACAAAATGTTTGTCAATTTAGATCTTTGATAACTAAACTATCTATAAAAACAATTCTGTTTAAGCTCGAAAGTAGTAATTGATTTGACTTTAATTTCAACTTTAAATAACATATATTTAGTATAAATGTGATATTTTATGTGCCAAATCTTTATTGAACCTTGGCGCAGGTACTACGGTGTGGATTGATTTGCTTAAGAATTGGTAGCGAGCTACAACGGGTGTGTTTTACAAAGTACATTGTTTCGTATTGTACAAATATGGGCGAGCGAGCTAAAATATTCGAATACTTACTTTAATAATCCGCTTAAGTCTATTGTTATTTGTGTCAAAAGGCACATTTCGTAAATGAAAATGTTTTATATTTAGATTGTCTTTTAATCGATCTCTTAAACAGGAATTAAATCGTTTTACCCTTAACCCCCTAGCATTCGATTTTTATTGCATTTTTAGGCCATTTATTTTTTTCGCTGTTGAGAAAAAGTTGTAGGCCCGGGCCTACAATTCCTACATGTAACTATGTCACTGGCTTTTTATTATATTAAAAATACATAATAAATGACATAATCAGTTCTGCACGCAATGTCAGTCGGAGTGGCCGAGTTGTTTATATACGAACTACTGGCTGTTAGACAAGCGGTTCGAATTCTAATTCCAGAGAAGTATACTTTTTATCTCTATAGCTAATATTTAGTCACTGTACGTTATACATTAATGACTTTTGTAAATTTTGATTCCCACGAATAGAATGATAGTAAAAAAATGTCAAATGCAACTGACTCAACCTCGCAGACGACAGCTGCACCGAGACGGATACGGCAGACGAAGACGAAGAAGCGCTTCTCTGATCACAATGGTGTTCAATTGTAACGTTATAAATGATTCATTTTAATAACCATGAACAAATAAAATAAAAAAGCAAAGATAGAAAACACGAGAAAAACATTGAGCCTGAACGTTTGCATAACAATATTATAACATTACTGTATTCCTTAATGTACAACACAAGCTGTTGCATTGAAGTGCAATATGATATGATAAGATGTTAATGTTTGTCATTTTATGGTCATAATATACTTAGCTGCACAAGATGATAGAGTAGTTCCGTGCCGTAAATGAATGTCCAGAACGATAATGCTTATCGTGTATTTCGACCAAAGTTTGCTGGCTGGTATAAAAGGTTCTGAGTTCTTCCTTTAATTGAGAATAAATCATTCTGCTTCTGTAAACCTTTCATATTATGTCGGATGAACACATTCTATAAACAAACGCATTATCAAAAATCATATTTTGTAAGATACGATGCTTACTAGTATGTGTTTCTAGGAAAACCATATGTTAAATTAAAAACGATTTATTATTCTAAAGAATCGTTTCTGTAAATATGAGTACTAAAGTCTATACTGCACCGTCAGCATATAGTAGCATACATAAAAAACTTGCTTTTTTCTGTGCTGATTTTATAACATAAAAAGACAACGTTACACCATCCAAATATTTAGTTGACAGCATGTCCCCAGTTCACCTTTGTTTTGGTGTGCTAGTATATCACACGTAATAGCTTAAATTATTTCTTAACTCATATCTCATCTTCTAGGGGCATATAATTATACTACTAATATATGTTTATTTTTTATGTTCTAAAAGTGTTATTGACTCGGCTCTAAATCAGTAGTCCATAATATCATGAATCGGGTAAAGCTCCAACGAAATATGATCTTTAACCAATAGTGGGGTTAATTTTAGCATTTTTATTGTGAAATAAGAACGTGAATAGTCTTAATATCCTTTACTTTTGTATTTTATTTCAAGGCAAACTTTGCAATATTTTGACGTAAGAATAAAGTTTACTTCTAAACACACTTTATTTACAATAATACATTGTTTAAACTGGTGTACTGGTTTATACTGGTTTATTTGGCAAATCGGCATGAGCAATGCCTTTGGCCATTTACAAAACACATCATGAAAGATGGCCATTAGCAACATTACAAGTTCAAAATACATAATTCCAATTATGCAAAGCAGGCTTTATAAAAATATTGTACAAAATCATATCTATCTATAAAGTGGATTTATTGACTTATTTTAAAAGTAGGTTAAGAAGCAACACTATCTAGGGTTTGGGAACGTCGTAACATCGCAAAGTACGTCAATTTTGAAAGTTTAAACAATTTTATTAAATTTTGAGTAAGCATACAAGCAATAACACGTTTTTTTTTATGTTGTTCATGTAAGTTACTTAGTGTGTGGTACATGCGAATAGCACTTCACATAACAAACACAACAAGACACTAACTACAAAAACTGCTTGAGCATGGAAATAAAACTTTATTTTTGGATTAGATATTGATACGTATAGACAATTTTGGACAGATATATAATTATTCTGTGTTTACCTGAGTCGATTTGGATAAAATGACATCCGTGAGTAGAAGCTGGCATATAGGGCCAAAATTAACAATAACAATATATAGTTGAGGAGGTTTTATAAATAAAGCTCATTATTTATAAACATTGCACTGCAAAGTAACACCACGAAGGTCAGTTTGCTTTTTAAGGGACTATGTCGCCACAAAAACGCGTTCTATTTTTTTTTTCACTATTATTGATATTATATGATAAGCTCCAACGAAATATGATCTTTAACCAATAGTGGGGTTAATTTTAGCATTTTTATTGTGAAATAAGAACGTGAATAGTCTTAATATCCTTTACTTTTGTATTTTATTTCAAGGCAAACTTTGCAATATTTTGTCGTAAGAATAAAGTTTACTTCAAAACACACTTTATTTACAATACATTGTTTAAACTGGTGTACTGGTTCATACTGGTTTATTTGGCAAATCGGCATGAGCAATGCCTTTGGCCATTTACAAAACACATCATGAAAGATGGCCATTAGCAACATTACAAGTTCAAAATACATAATTCCAATTATGCAAAGCAGGCTTTATAAAAATATTGTACAAAAACATATCTATCTATAAAGTGGATTTATTGACTTATTTTAAAAGTAGGTTAAGAAGCAACACTATCTAGGGTTTGGGAACGTCGTAACATCGCAAAGTACGTCAATTTTGAAAGTTTAAACAATTTTATTAAATTTTGAGTAAGCATACAAGCAATAACACGTTTTTTTTTATGTTTTTCATGTAAGTTACTTAGTGTGTGGCACATGCGAATAGCACTTCACATAACAAACACAACAAGACACTAACTACAAAAACTGCTTAAGCATGGAAATAAAACTTTATTTTTGGATTAGATATTGATACGTATAGACAATTTTGGACAGATATATAATTATTCTGTGTTTACCTGAGTCGATTTGGATAAAATGACATCCGTGAGTAGAAGCTGGCATATAGGGCCAAAATTAACAATAACAATATATAGTTGAGAAGGTTTTATAAATAAAGCTCATTATTTATAAACATTGCACTGCAAAGTAACACCACGAAGGTCAGTTTGCTTTTTAAGGGACTATGTCGCCACAAAAACGCGTTCTATTTCACTATTATTGATATTATATGATAAGCTCCAACGAAATATGATCTTTAACCAATAGTGGGGTTAATTTTAGCATTTTTATTGTGAAATAAGAACGTGAATAGTCTTAATATCCTTTACTTTTGTATTTTATTTCAAGGCAAACTTTGCAATATTTTGTCGTAAGAATAAAGTTTACTTCAAAACACACTTTATTTACAATACATTGTTTAAACTGGTGTACTGGTTTATACTGGTTTATTTGGCAAATCGGCATGAGCAATGCCTTTGGCCATTTACAAAACACATCATGAAAGATGGCCATTAGCATCATTACAAGTTCAAAATACATAATTCCAATTATGCAAAGCAGGCTTTATAAAAATATTGTACAAAAACATATCTATCTATAAAGTGGATTTATTGACTTATTTTAAAAGTAGGTTAAGAAGCAACACTATCTAGGGTTTGGGAACGTCGTAACATCGCAAAGTACGTCAATTTTGAAAGTTTAAACAATTTTATTAAATTTTGAGTAAGCATACAAGCAATAACACGTTTTTTTTATGTTTTTCATGTAAGTTACTTAGTGTGTGGCACATGCGAATAGCACTTCACATAACAAACACAACAAGACACTAACTACAAAAACTGCTTAAGCATGGAAATAAAACTTTATTTTTGGATTAGATATTGATACGTATAGACAATTTTGGACAGATATATAATTATTCTGTGTTTACCTGAGTCGATTTGGATAAAATGACATCCGTGAGTAGAAGCTGGCATATAGGGCCAAAATTAACAATAACAATATATAGTTGAGAAGGTTTTATAAATAAAGCTCATTATTTATAAACATTGCACTGCAAAGTAACACCACGAAGGTCAGTTTGCTTTTTAAGGGACTATGTCGCCACAAAAATGCGTTCTATTTCACTATTATTGATATTATATGATAAGCTCCAACGAAATATGATCTTTAACCAATAGTGGGGTTAATTTTAGCATTTTTATTGTGAAATAAGAACGTGAATAGTCTTAATATCCTTTACTTTTGTATTTTATTTCAAGGCAAACTTTGCAATATTTTGTCGTAAGAATAAAGTTTACTTCTAAACACACTTTATTTACAATACATTGTTTAAACTGGTGTACTGGTTTATACTGGTTTATTTGGCAAATCGGCATGAGCAATGCCTTTGGCCATTTACAAAACACATCATGAAAGATGGCCATTAGCAACATTACAAGTTCAAAATACATAATTCCAATTATACAAAGCAGGCTTTATAACAATATTGTACAAAAACATATCTATCTATAAAGTGGATTTATTGACTTATTTTATAAGTAGGTTAAGAAGCAACACTATATAGGGTTTGGGAACGTCGTAACTTCGCAAAGTACATCAATTTTGAAAGTTTAAACAATTTTATTAAATTTTGAGTAAGCATACAAGCAATAACACGTTTTTTTAAATGTTTTTCATGTAAGTTACTTAGTGTGTGGCACATGCGAATAGCACTTCACATAACAAACACAACAAGACACTAACTACAAAAACTGCTTGAGCATGGAAATAAAACTTTATTTTTGGATTAGATTATGATACGTATAGACAATTTTGGACAGATATATAATTATTCTGTGTTTACCTGAGTCGATTTGGATAAAATGACATCCGTGAGTAGAAGCTGGCATATAGGGCCAAAATTAACAATAACAATATCTAGTTGAGAAGGTTTTATAAATAAAGCTCATTATTTATAAACATTGCACTGCAAAGTAACACCACGAAGGTCAGTTTGCTTTTTAATGGACTATGTCGCCACAAAAACGCGTTCTATTTCACTATTATTGATATTATATGATAAGCTCCAACGAAATATGATCTTTAACCAATAGTGGGGTTAATTTTAGCATTTTTATTGTGAAATAAAAACGTGAATAGTCTTAATATCCTTTATTTTTGTATTTTATTTCAAGGCAAACTTCGCAATATTTTGTCGTAAGAATAAAGTTTACTTCCAAACACACTTTATTTACAATACATTGTTTAAACTGGTGTACTGGTTTATACTGGTTTATTTGGCAAATCGGCATGAGCAATGCCTTTGGCCATTTACAAAACACATCATGAAAGATGGCCATTAGCAACATTACAAGTTCAAAATACATAATTCCAATTATACAAAGCAGGATTTATAACAATATTGTACAAAAACATATCTATCTATAAAGTGGATTTATTGACTTATTTTATAAGTAGGTTAAGAAGCAACACTATATAGGGTTTGGGAACGTCGTAACATCGCAAAGTACGTCAATTTTGAAAGTTTAAACAATTTTATTAAATTTTGAGTAAGCATACAAGCAATAACACGTTTTTTTTATGTTTTTCATGTAAGTTACTTAGTGTGTGGCACATGCGAATAGCACTTCACATAACAAACACAACAAGACACTAACTACAAAAACTGCTTAAGCATGGAAATAAAACTTTATTTTTGGATTAGATATTGATACGTATAGACAATTTTGGACAGATATATAATTATTCTGTGTTTACCTGAGTCGATTCGGATAAAATGACATCCGTGAGTAGAAGCTGGCATATAGGGCCAAAATTAACAATAACAATATATAGTTGAGGAGGTTTTATAAATAAAGCTCATTATTTATAAACATTGCACTGCAAAGTAACACCACGAAGGTCAGTTTGCTTTTTAAGGGACTATGTCGCCACAAAAACGCGTTCTATTTCACTATTATTGATATTATATGATAAGCTCCAACGAAATATGATCTTTAACCAATAGTGGGGTTAATTTTAGCATTTTTATTGTGAAATAAGAACGTGAATAGTCTTAATATCCTTTACTTTTGTATTTTATTTCAAGGCAAACTTTGCAATATTTTGTCGTAAGAATAAAGTTTACTTCCAAACACACTTTATTTACAATACATTGTTTAAACTGGTGTACTGGTTTATACTGGTTTATTTGGCAAATCGGTATGAGCAATGCCTTTGGCCATTTACAAAACACATCATGAAAGATGGCCATTAGCAACATTACAAGTTCAAAATACATAATTCCAATTATACAAAGCAGGCTTTATAACAATATTGTACAAAAACATATCTATCTATAAAGTGGATTTATTGACTTATTTTATAACTAGGTTAAGAAGCAACACTATATAGGGTTTGGGAACGTCGTAACATCGCAAAGTACGTCAATTTTGAAAGTTTGAACAATTTTATTAAATTTTGAGTAAGCATACAAGCAATAACACGTTTTTTTTTATGTTTTTCATGTAAGTTACTTAGTGTGTGGCACATGCGAATAGCACTTCACATAACAAACACAACAAGACACTAACTACAAAAACTGCTTAAGCATGGAAATAAAACTTTATTTTTGGATTAGATATTGATACGTATAGACAATTTTGGACAGATATATAATTATTCTGTGTTTACCTGAGTCGATTTGGATAAAATGACATCCGTGAGTAGAAGCTGGCATATAGGGCCAAAATTAACAATAACAATATATAGTTGAGGAGGTTTTATAAATAAAGCTCATTATTTATAAACATTGCACTGCAAAGTAACACCACGAAGGTCAGTTTGCTTTTTAAGGGACTATGTCGCCACAAAAACGCGTTCTATTTCACTATTATTGATATTATATGATAAGCTCCAACGAAATATGATCTTTAACCAATAGTGGGGTTAATTTTAGCATTTTTATTGTGAAATAAGAACGTGAATAGTCTTAATATCCTTTACTTTTGTATTTTATTTCAAGGCAAACTTTGCAATATTTTGTCGTAAGAATAAAGTTTACTTCAAAACACACTTTATTTACAATACATTGTTTAAACTGGTGTACTGGTTTATACTGGTTTATTTGGCAAATCGGCATGAGCAATGCCTTTGGCCATTTACAAAACACATCATGAAAGATGGCCATTAGCAACATTACAAGTTCAAAATACATAATTCCAATTATGCAAAGCAGGCTTTATAACAATATTGTACAAAAACATATCTATCTATAAAGTGGATTTATTGACTTATTTTATAACTAGGTTAATAAGCAACACTATCTAGGGTTTGGGAACGTCGTAACATCGCAAAGTACGTCAATTTTGAAAGTTTAAACAATTTTATTAACTTTTGAGTAAGCATACAAGCAATAACACGTTTTTTTTTATGTTTTTCATGTAAGTTACTTAGTGTTGGCACATGCGAATAGCACTTCACATAACAAACACAACAAGACACTAACTACAAAAACTGCTTAAGCATGGAAATAAAACTTTATTTTTGGATTAGATATTGATACGTATAGACAATTTTGGACAGATATATAATTATTCTGTGTTTACCTGAGTCGATTTGGATAAAATGACATCCGTGAGTAGAAGCTGGCATATAGGGCCAAAATTAACAATAACAATATATAGTTGAGAAGGTTTTATAAATAAAGCTCATTATTTATAAACATTGCACTGCAAAGTAACACCACGAAGGTCAGTTTGCTTTTTAAGGGACTATGTCGCCACAAAAACGCGTTCTATTTCACTATTATTGATATTATATGATAAGCTCCAACGAAATATGATCTTTAACCAATAGTGGGGTTAATTTTAGCATTTTTATTGTGAAATAAGAACGTGAATAGTCTTAATATCCTTTACTTTTGTATTTTATTTCAAGGCAAACTTTGCAATATTTTGTCGTAAGAATAAAGTTTACTTCCAAACACACTTTATTTACAATACATTGTTTAAACTGGTGTACTGGTTTATACTGGTTTATTTGGCAAATCGGCATGAGCAATGCCTTTGGTCATTTAGAAAACACATCATGAAAGATGGCCATTAGCAACATTACAAGTTCAAAATACATAATTCCAATTATACAAAGCAGGCTTTATAACAATATTGTACAAAAACATATCTATCTATAAAGTGGATTTATTGACTTATTTTATAACTAGGTTAAGAAGCAACACTATATAGGGTTTGGGAACGTCGTAACATCGCAAAGTACGTCAATTTTGAAAGTTTGAACAATTTTATTAAATTTTGAGTAAGCATACAAGCAATAACACGTTTTTTTTTTTATGTTTTTCATGTAAGTTACTTAGTGTGTGGAACATGCGAATAGCACTTCACATAACAAACACAACAAGACACTAACTACAAAAACTGCTTAAGCATGGAAATAAAACTTTATTTTTGGATTAGATTATGATACGTATAGACAATTTTGGACAGATATATAATTATTCTGTGTTTACCTGAGTCGATTTGGATAAAATGACATCCGTGAGTAGAAGCTGGCATATAGGGCCAAAATTAACAATAACAATATATAGTTGAGGAGGTTTTATAAATAAAGCTCATTATTTATAAACATTGCACTGCAAAGTAACACCACGAATGTCAGTTTGCTTTTTAAGGGACTATGTCGCCACAAAAACGCGTTCTATTTCACTATTATTGATATTATATGATAAGCTCCAACGAAATATGATCTTTAACCAATAGTGGGGTTAATTTTAGCATTTTTATTGTGAAATAAGAACGTGAATAGTCTTAATATCCTTTACTTTTGTATTTTATTTCAAGGCAAACTTTGCAATATTTTGTCGTAAGAATAAAGTTTACTTCAAAACACACTTTATTTACAATACATTGTTTAAACTGGTGTACTGGTTTATACTGGTTTATTTGGCAAATCGGCATGAGCAATGCCTTTGGCCATTTACAAAACACATCATGAAAGATGGCCATTAGCAACATTACAATTTCAAAATACATAATTCCAATTATGCAAAGCAGGCTTTATAAAAATATTGTACAAAAACATATCTATCTATAAAGTGGATTTATTGACTTATTTTAAAAGTAGGTTAAGAAGCAACACTATCTAGGGTTTGGGAACGTCGTAACATCGCAAAGTACGTCAATTTTGAAAGTTTAAACAATTTTATTAAATTTTGAGTAAGCATACAAGCAATAACACGTTTTTTTTTATGTTTTTCATGTAAGTTACTTAGTGTGTGGCACATGCGAATAGCACTTCACATAACAAACACAACAAGACACTAACTACAAAAACTGCTTAAGCATGGAAATAAAACTTTATTTTTGGATTAGATATTGATACGTATAGACAATTTTGGACAGATATATAATTATTCTGTGTTTACCTGAGTCGATTTGGATAAAATGACATCCGTGAGTAGAAGCTGGCATATAGGGCCAAAATTAACAATAACAATATATAGTTGAGAAGGTTTTATAAATAAAGCTCATTATTTATAAACATTGCACTGCAAAGTAACACCACGAAGGTCAGTTTGCTTTTTAAGGGACTATGTCGCCACAGAAACGCGTTCTATTTCACTATTATTGATATTATATGATAAGCTCCAACGAAATATGATCTTTAACCAATAGTGGGGTTAATTTTAGCATTTTTATTGTGAAATAAGAACGTGAATAGTCTTAATATCCTTTACTTTTGTATTTTATTTCAAGGCAAACTTTGCAATATTTTGTCGTAAGAATAAAGTTTACTTCAAAACACACTTTATTTACAATACATTGTTTAAACTGATGTACTGGTTTATACTGGTTTATTTGGCAAATCGGCATGAGCAATGCCTTTGGCCATTTACAAAACACATCATGAAAGATGGCCATTAGCAACATTACAAGTTCAAAATACATAATTCCAATTATGCAAAGCAGGCTTTATAACAATATTGTACAAAAACATAGCTATCTATAAAGTGGATTTATTGACTTATTTTATAACTAGGTTAATAAGCAACACTATCTAGGGTTTGGGAACGTCGTAACATCGCAAAGTACGTCAATTTTGAAAGTTTAAACAATTTTATTAACTTTTGAGTAAGCATACAAGCAATAACACGTTTTTTTTTATGTTTTTCATGTAAGTTACTTAGTGTTGGCACATGCGAATAGCACTTCACATAACAAACACAACAAGACACTAACTACAAAAACTGCTTAAGCATGGAAATAAAACTTTATTTTTGGATTAGATATTGATACGTATAGACAATTTTGGACAGATATATAATTATTCTGTGTTTACCTGAGTCGATTTGGATAAAATGACATCCGTGAGTAGAAGCTGGCATATAGGGCCAAAATTAACAATAACAATATCTAGTTGAGAAGGTTTTATAAATAAAGCTCATTATTTATAAACATTGCACTGCAAAGTAACACCACGAAGGTCAGTTTGCTTTTTAAGGGACTATGTCGCCACAAAAACGCGTTCTATTTCACTGTTATTGATATTATATGATAAGCTCCAACGAAATATGATCTTTAACCAATAGTGGGGTTAATTTTAGCAATTTTATTGTGAAATAAGAACGTGAATAGTCTTAATATCCTTTATTTTTGTATTTTATTTCAAGGCAAACTTTGCAATATTTTGTCGTAAGAATAAAGTTTACTTCAAAACACACTTTATTTACAATACATTGTTTAAACTGGTGTACTGGTTTATACTGGTTTATTTGGCAAATCGGCATGAGCAATGCCTTTGGCCATTTACAAAACACATCATGAAAGATGGCCATTAGCAACATTACAAGTTCAAAATACATAATTCCAATTATGCAAAGCAGGCTTTATAAAAATATTGTACAAAAACATATCTATCTATAAAGTGGATTTATTGACTTATTTTAAAAGTAGGTTAAGAAGCAACACTATCTAGGGTTTGGGAACGTCGTAACATCGCAAAGTACGTCAATTTTGAAAGTTTAAACAATTTTATTAAATTTTGAGTAAGCATACAAGCAATAACACGTTTTTTTATGTTTTTCATGTAAGTTACTTAGTGTGTGGCACATGCGAATAGCACTTCACATAACAAACACAACAAGACACTAACTACAAAAACTGCTTAAGCATGGAAATAAAACTTTATTTTTGGATTAGATATTGATACGTATAGACAATTTTGGACAGATATATAATTATTCTGTGTTTTCCTGAGTCGATTTGGATAAAATGACATCCGTGAGTAGAAGCTGGCATATAGGGCCAAAATTAACAATAACAATATATAGTTGAGAAGGTTTTATAAATAAAGCTCATTATTTATAAACATTGCACTGCAAAGTAACACCACGAAGGTCAGTTTGCTTTTTAATGGACTATGTCGCCACAAAAATGCGTTCTATTTCACTGTTATTGATATTATATGATAAGCTCCAACGAAATATGATCTTTAACCAATAGTGGGGTTAATTTTAGCATTTTTATTGTGAAATAAGAACGTGAATAGTCTTAATATCCTTTACTTTTGTATTTTATTTCAAGGCAAACTTTGCAATATTTTGTCGTAAGAATAAAGTTTACTTCAAAACACACTTTATTTACAATACATTGTTTAAACTGGTGTACTGGTTTATACTGGTTTATTTGGCAAATCGGCATGAGCAATGCCTTTGGCCATTTACAAAACACATCATGAAAGATGGCCATTAGCAACATTACAAGTTCAAAATACATAATTCCAATTATGCAAAGCAGGCTTTATAAAAATATTGTACAAAAACATATCTATCTATAAAGTGGATTTATTGACTTATTTTAAAAGTAGGTTAAGAAGCAACACTATATAGGGTTTGGGAACTTCGTAACATCGCAAAGTACGTCAATTTTGAAAGTTTAAACAATTTTATTAAATTTTGAGTAAGCATACAAGCAATAACACGTTTTTTTTATGTTTTTCATGTAAGTTACTTAGTGTGTGGCACATGCGAATAGCACTTCACATAACAAACACAACAAGACACTAACTACAAAAACTGCTTAAGCATGGAAATAAAACTTTATTTTTGGATTAGATATTGATACGTATAGACAATTTTGGACAGATATATAATTATTCTGTGTTTACCTGAGTCGATTTGGATAAAATGACATCCGTGAGTAGAAGCTGGCATATAGGGCCAAAATTAACAATAACAATATATAGTTGAGAAGGTTTTATAAATAAAGCTCATTATTTATAAACATTGCACTGCAAAGTAACACCACGAAGGTCAGTTTGCTTTTTAAGGGACTATGTCGCCACAAAAATGCGTTCTATTTCACTGTTATTGATATTATATGATAAGCTCCAACGAAATATGATCTTTAACCAATAGTGGGGTTAATTTTAGCATTTTTATTGTGAAATAAGAACGTGAATAGTCTTAATATCCTTTACTTTTGTATTTTATTTCAAGGCAAACTTTGCAATATTTTGTCGTAAGAATAAAGTTTACTTCAAAACACACTTTATTTACAATACATTGTTTAAACTGGTGTACTGGTTTATACTGGTTTATTTGGCAAATCGGCATGAGCAATGCCTTTGGCCATTTACAAAACACATCATGAAAGATGGCCATTAGCAACATTACAAGTTCAAAATACATAATTCCAATTATGCAAAGCAGGCTTTATAAAAATATTGTACAAAAACATATCTATCTATAAAGTGGATTTATTGACTTATTTTAAAAGTAGGTTAAGAAGCAACACTATCTAGGGTTTGGGAACGTCGTAACATCGCAAAGTACGTCAATTTTGAAAGTTTAAACAATTTTATTAAATTTTGAGTACGCATACAAGCAATAACACGTTTTTTTATGTTTTTCATGTAAGTTACTTAGTGTGTGGCACATGCGAATAGCACTTCACATAACAAACACAACAAGACACTAACTACAAAAACTGCTTAAGCATGGAAATAAAACTTTATTTTTGGATTAGATATTGATACGTATAGACAATTTTGGACAGATATATAATTATTCTGTGTTTACCTGAGTCGATTTGGATAAAATGACATCCGTGAGTAGAAGCTGGCATATAGGGCCAAAATTAACAATAACAATATATAGTTGAGAAGGTTTTATAAATAAAGCTCATTATTTATAAACATTGCACTGCAAAGTAACACCACGAAGGTCAGTTTGCTTTTTAAGGGACTATGTCACCACAAAAACGCGTTCTATTTCACTATTATTGATATTATATGATAAGCTCCAACGAAATATGATCTTTAACCAATAGTGGGGTTAATTTTAGCATTTTTATTGTGAAATAAGAACGTGAATAGTCTTAATATCCTTTACTTTTGTATTTTATTTCAAGGCAAACTTTGCAATATTTTGTCGTAAGAATAAAGTTTACTTCAAAACACACTTTATTTACAATACATTGTTTAAACTGGTGTACTGGTTTATACTGGTTTATTTGGCAAATCGGCATGAGCAATGCCTTTGGCCATTTACAAAGCACATCATGAAAGATGGCCATTAGCAACATTACAAGTTCAAAATACATAATTCCAATTATGCAAAGCAGGCTTTATAACAATATTGTACAAAAACATATCTATCTATAAAGTGGATTTATTGACTTATTTTATAAGTAGGTTAAGAAGCAACACTATATAGGGTTTGGGAACGTCGTAACATCGCAAAGTACGTCAATTTTGAAAGTTTAAACAATTTTATTAAATTTTGAGTAAGCATACAAGCAATAACACGTTTTTTCTATGTTTTTCATGTAAGTTACTTAGTGTGTGGCACATGCGAATAGCACTTCACAACATAAACATATCTATCTATAAAGTGGATTTATTGACTTATTTTAAAAGTAGGTTAAGAAGCAACACTATCTAGGGTTTGGGAACGTCGTAACATCGCAAAGTAAGTCAATTTTGAAATTTTAAACAATTTTATTAAATTTTGAGTAAGCATACAAGCAATAACACGTTTTTTTTTATGTTTTTCATGTAAGTTACTTAGTGTGTGGCACATGCGAATAGCACTTCACATAACAAACACAACAAGACACTAACTACAAAAACTGCTTAAGCATGGAAATAAAACTTTATTTTTGGATTAGATATTGATACGTATAGACAATTTTGGACAGATATATAATTATTCTGTGTTTACCTGAGTCGATTTGGATAAAATGACATCCGTGAGTAGAAGCTGGCATATAGGGCCAAAATTAACAATAACAATATCTAGTTGAGAAGGTTTTATAAATAAAGCTCATTATTTATAAACATTGCACTGCAAAGTAACACCACGAAGGTCAGTTTGCTTTTTAAGGGACTATGTCGCCACAAAAACGCGTTCTATTTCACTATTATTGATATTATATGATAAGCTCCAACGAAATATGATATTTAACCAATAGTGGGGTTAATTTTAGCATTTTTATTGTGAAATAAGAACGTGAATAGTCTTAATATCCTTTACTTTTGTATTTTATTTCAAGGCAAACTTTGCAATATTTTGTCGTAAAAATAAAGTTTACTTCAAAACACACTTTATTTGCAATACATTGTTTAAACTGGTGTACTGGTTTATACTGGTTTATTTGGCAAATCGGCATGAGCAATGCCTTTGGCCATTTACAAAACACATCATGAAAGATGGCCATTAGCAACATTACAAGTTCAACATACATAATTCCAATTATGCAAAGCAGGCTTTATAAAAATATTGTACAAAAACATATCTATCTATAAAGTGGATTTATTGACTTATTTTATAAGTAGGTTAATAAGCAACACTATCTAGGGTTTGGGAACGTCGTAACATCGCAAAGTATGTCAATTTTGAAAGTTTAAACAATTTTATTAAATTTTGAGTAAGCATACAAGCAATAACACGTTTTTTTTTTGATGTTTTTCATGTAAGTTACTTAGTGTGTGGCACTTGCGAATAGCACTTCACATAACAAACACAACAAGACACTAACTACAAAAACTGCTTGAGCATGGAAATAAAACTTTATTTTTGGATTAGATATTGATACGTATAGACAATTTTGGACTGATATATAATTATTCTGTGTTTACCTGAGTCGATTTGGATAAAATGACATCCGTGAGTAGAAGCTGGCATATAGGGCCAAAATTAACAATAACAATATATAGTTGAGAAGGTTTTATAAATAAAGCTCATTATTTATAAACATTGCACTGCAAAGTAACACCACGAAGGTCAGTTTGCTTTTTAAGGGACTATGTCGCCACAAAAACGCGTTCTATTTCACTATTATTGATATTATATGATAGAAATGCGCTATACTAAGCATCTGTTATACATAAATAAATATTAATATTATAATACAAAATGGGTTATTTAATAAAGTCTGAACAATTAAAACCCCAAGCGGGATTCGAACTCACGACTTAGAAGCCATACGAAATGAAAAGACAGCGTTTTTACCAACTGCGTTAACATGCTTGGTAAGGAGTCGTGTGTAAACTATGGTTATACAAAATACTGACAATTCTGGCTTCAAAATGTAAACAGAAAAAGGGCCAAACAAACACGACCAATATTATAAATTGCTTTTTATCTCAGAATGCACACATTCTTTCCCCATAATATATACACCGTTTAAACCGTTATTATATGCAGGAATTAATGTTTAAAAATCAGATTTTTTAAAGAAACTGCCACCTTGAGGCCTTTTTCTATGTTTTAGTCCCTTTAAAGATTTAAAATAATGCAGTTGGGTTGTTGACCCTTTGTGAGCAAAGTATTAAAAACTGAATAATACATAATATGTATCATATTATATAGTAAGTGAATTCCTAGAACACATATATTGGACAAGATAAAAACGCAAAACATTTAACAAGTTGGAAGTATCGAATGAGCATGCACAAATTAATTTTGTCTATTCAAACATTTCAGTGGATATCGAACATGTACAGCTTAACATATAGTTTTCACTGTCAAAAATATGGAGCAGATTGACCTCTCAATGAAGTCAAAATGGAACATATTTTCTAATTAATCTCCTTCAGTTTTAATATGTTTAGTGGTATGCACAATCATGTTTTGTTATTATTCTTTCATATAAAGCTATGGTAGATGTTACAGCCATGTGGAGAGTTCCATGATGTTGTGAAATGTGTGAAACGGCATATATCATTTACAATTCAACACTGCACAATTTATGAATTCACGAATGGTAGATATGGTATGTTACAAATTATCACAGCCAGTAAAATTAGTAGTTATCGTGGTTTCGATAACCTATTTTGTGCAGGTAAGTTGTTCCTTTAATCAAATATTATACAATCTTTACTGTCCTTTTCATTTTAGAAGCTACAAAATGTCTAATTCAATGCATTTTGTTCGACACGCTCTGTTCCACGCTTTTTGGCTTTCATTGCTATTTTTTAAAACAGTGCATGATAATGTCCAAACATTCATTTATAATAATATAATGCCACAAAATGACAACAAATATTACAATATTATCAAACAGCCCAAATTTATTGATAATATTTAGCTGTGAATTAGTCCAATTCATTGGCGATAGTCATTGGATTGAAAGTGCTCTTCAATTAACGATCTCCTCCACCCCATGGAAGTTTAAAACGCATTTAAAAACCAATCATGTTTTGCTTATATTTCCGATTATGTAATATATGCAACGTCAGGAATATGCAGACGATACCATTTGTAGTTTTCAAATGATTAGCTTTATCGTATAATGTTCAATTATTAAAATACCTTTAAATAGCAATACTTTAAACAGTAAAAATGAAAATTTCAAAAATAGTTGCAAGATTTTATTTTAAAAGAATATTGAAAAAAAAAATTCTATAGATTCAATGGTCGAATACTCTCAATCACTTCCAATGGCGTGATACCATTCGATGATTTTATTTTGAAGAGTTTATTTCCTTTATAAAACGCTTTATGCACCACAACGGCGCAACTCATCTCATAAATGTCTTATCTACCCGAACCGTCGATTCCGAGTTCTTGTTTTAAATTTCAGCCTGATGTTCATAAGTGGCACCAAAACATGCATGACCTTACAGAAAAGTCTAACATGAAGTGAACTGCTGAAGTGAATATTTAGCAAACATGTGTATACGTTTTGCAAACTAATCAATATATTGAAAAGACTGTTCATTTTTCACATGCAAATTAGGTCTTCTTTAATTTGCATAAAAATGTGAACTATCCGCATATAGAACTATGAACCATCCGCGATTTTAAATGTTTACTATCTGCGAATTCAAATGTGAACTATCTGCGAATAAGATGTTTCAATTTCGATGATGATAGTAATAATGATGATGATAATGGTTATGGTGGAGATGGTAGTTATGATGATGATGATACATTATAACATTTCGTCCTTGGTATAACTAGCGTGTGCCGTGTGTTTATGTGTCAGTTAGTTTAAGAAACATTGAAATAAGAAATAAAAATGAGATTAGATTCTTGGTGCTTAATTCTGTTTATGCCATTAGGCGTTATAGCAGTACTCAAAAGTGGACCTTTTATACAAACAACTTGAATGTTTATCTACATGTATTTCAGTACTAAATTATATACCTAGAACATTATGTTACCACCATGACAATTGTTTATCAGGAAGCCATAATACAATTATGAACTTAATGATTTAATTTAATAAAAATAGTATGAAATAAAATGAATTAAATCACGCTTTTGGACATACATAACATTCTTATCGATCTAGTTAAACTAATAAGTAATAAACAAACAAACCTTCAAGCAAGACACGCATGATAAACATGTGTTCATATTTTGAAAAACAAATGTAAACAATAAAATATGTTTCTAACAAGTTCATAGTTATATACAATGTTCTATTTTGACTTTAACACCACACTTATAATATATTTTACTTTTCATTTGCGCAATTGAATTATGATTTGGATGGTAATGGCCCTTTAAAAGGTTGTAACATATAACTTAAAAGTATTTGAATAGACTAAACGTATTAAATGCATTGTATTCCGTAAACAAATCATATGAATACGCTGGTTAATGCAGATGTATAGTGACTAAAAGGTTATATTTTTTTCGAATTGCGAAACATTGCAAATGTGGTTAAACTTTATTGTACAAGAAGTCATGAGTGTATTTACTCTAAATGAGTTATTTTATATTAAGGTTTATACTTGTTTTCTCTTTTTTTTATTTGTATGCTTTTTAAAGTGTAAATTTGCGTAATATATATTATGTTCATTTTTAATTATGCATAGTATTCATATTTTAAAAGGCGCCTTTATCATAATGTGTATATTTAAATTTACATATCATGTCAAGCAATTATAAATATTGTTCAATAAACGTGGCATAATAGCAATTATTGTTATATAATTTTGATAACCTTTTCTTTGAACAAAATATCCAAAACATGTACCCTAAAGAACTGTCCTTAAATAAATTGTGTTCATCTTATACAGATGATCCATTCCTAGACTTACATCTTACTATTACTAACAATATAGTTAAAACCAGTCTATATGACAAACGCGATGATTTTAATTTCGAAATTTTAAATTCCTCTGTCTTGGATGGTAATATTCCTAAAGGTTCTTCCGATGGCGTATACATTTCGCAATTAGTTCGATATGCAAGAGCTTGCTCATGAGTTAAAGAAACTAATTAAGAAATTATCAAAACACGTTTTTTTTTACATAATGATCTACGCAATAAGTTTGCTAAATTCTATAAAAAATAAAATGTTTTAGTTTCAAAATCTTTGAAATGGTTCTTATATAACGGAATATCACACCCATCATTTTACAGTGATGTGTTGAAACGTGTTCGCAAATGTAAAGATGTTGAAGTGAATGCTAAACGTACACTTAATAATTAGGTACACATTTTCTTATCAAAAGGATATAATGCGTTTATACTAAAAAACACATGCTTATTAATTTTCTATACTGAATTTCTTTCATCGTTACAAATTTTGTCGTTTTAAATTTGTTAAAGTATTTGCTAAACATATACCTAATAATTTAGTAGAATCTTATCTGGCCAGTTCGTTGTCTCCTTTAAGTTCGTGAAAGAAATTATGACATAATTTTCTCTTGAATGACGCAACGTCGCGTGTCCGAATTCTGTGCAAGTGTGTGCCAAAGAACGGCCTGACATATGAACGCGCAATTATGCGTAAAAATATGGACATATAAATAAACCATGTTATTTAAGTTTCTTGCAGTTATTTGTGTCTGAAATTTATTAATGGTAAAAAGAAATAAACCCCTCGTGTAGTTAAAAAACATTTTATCAGTATTAATTTCATTAAAAACCACAACAAGTAAAGAAAACAACAAGGACATTAAAAACTTGTCTTATTTATATCAAACCACGAAAATCTGTGGAAGGGCCTCTCAGCATGGCGTCATCAAAAGTTGCCCACGAACTTACAGGAAGTTCAAAATGATCTAGGTCTGTGCTGGGTCATGTTTATTTTCAAGTAAGATTACGGATTTCTGAATAAATATTAGCAATTTTGACATATAAAATAGTTAGTTTGCATTCAGATCGATTTGATGAGAATTGATTATATTGAAACAAGTGGGTTTTTATGCGCATGCGCAAAGTCGAAAGAACAATACCCTGGAACTTGCAAGTGTAAAGGCTACACTCTTTCTTATCAAAAAGATATAATGCGCTTTATACTGTAAACACATGCTTGTTAATTTTTTATACTGAATTTCTTTCACCGCTACAAATTTAGTCGTTATAAAATAGTGGATAATTAGCTGTAACGTCTTTGCGTTTTAAAATTATGACGTCATCGGGTGCATTGCGCGTTTCTGGATTACGTCATCTTTTTAATATTTTACTGTCCCACTGACGCAGCGTTAGGTTATGTAGGGTGTATTGTGCCATTTTATTTAATATTTAACTGCATTTCCGATTTAAACACTGGTTTTAACACCCACGTTCATCAAGATATTTCTTTTTTTAAATTTGGGTTGGCAGGAGGATGTAGAATAGTATATTAAGTTTTATTTAGTTTAAAATAAACATACACAACAAAGCTATGTCATCTGGCTGTTTACACCCAACATTACGGCTTCTTCCTAAAATTGCATGAATATGATCTGAAAATTGAACTATATGATGCTATGTCTTAAAGTTTTCATTAAAAAGACGAGATGTAGTTGATACTTGTTTTTTGTTTCATTTTATCGTGCCTCAGAAAGTTGCAATTCTGCTACTCTGGTTTACATCTAGCCATTGAGTAATTCAATGGTAATTAAATTGAATGGTATTCTCTTTTATTGTTATTTACTTTGAATTGCGATGCTATGAGGTTAATTTTTATTTATACGTACATGTTTTGTGAATAATTCTGGGCCAAGTGTGAGGTTCGTGCGCACACAAACCGGTTTAAGCCCCTTATGCTTTGCATTGACCGTTCCAAGGCGGTGACCCCAGTGCTATTCATGTGTGTTTTGTGTTTGTTATGTGTTTTTGTGATGTGCTGTATAATGTTTTGGCAAGTGGTCACTTGCCATTTATAAAGGACATCGGGCTGCTAATTAGAGTTATCTCCTGCTGACGCAACTGGAGTTTCGCTTTGTTTATATATTAATTAATTTAAAAAATGTTCAATTAACTTTAGGAAATATGTGGCTTAAACAATGTTTATTTGAAGCTACCATATACTCGTGTATGCATAATTTCGTAACATAACCAATTTTAGTAAAATGTTCAATGTACACATGATATTGTGTGATAGGGTGAAGATTTATTCAAGTAGTCTCATAGATCTTATGAACTGTGTACTTCGCTTTATGAAATCTTTTGTTCATGCTGCTGCTAATAAGTTTGATAATTGGTATCTGACGTAGATCAGTATATCGGGCATTGAATTGGTTTGCTGGCTGGGTTTTGGAACTATTATTTTTGCACGTTATCACTAGAATGTGGGGGCAGCTTGATGTTTGATCATTTAAAGGCACACACATACGTTTTAACATGATCAACTAATGCATTTAAGGTTTGACTGAGATGTTACAGTTTCATTAAGCGGTATTTGAAACGAAATCTTAAAAAAATTATCCATCTAATACATGCTTTTCTATTTTGATTTTATTTGAAGGGCACATTTTCAACAAGATGAAAATAAACAAAGTTTCTCGTATTTAATGTACACTACGAATAATGCCGGACCCGGCTAGCTCAGTTGGTAGAGCGCTGGATTGTCACACTGAAACGAAATCTTTAAAAAATTATCCATCTAATACATGCTTTTCTATTTTGATTTTATTTGAAGGGCACATTTTCAACAAGATGAAAATAAACAAAGTTTCTCGTATTTAATGTACACTACGAATAATGCCGGACCCGGCTAGCTCAGTTGGTAGAGCGCTGGATTGTCACTCCGGGGATAGTGAGTTCCACTCCCAGCCCGCCCACATAACTTGTGTGGGGATTTGTCATGAAATTATTTCTACGGTCATTTTCCCCCTACCTCTGATTCAAGTAGGGCAGTTGTCAGTTACTGGCATAGGTATGTGCACTTAGTACCGGTAAACCGCTTAGATCGGCTAAGTTTTCCCAGGAAAAGTGAGAGTAAGTTGACTGACCGCCGTTATATTACTGAAATACTGTTAAAACGGTAAAAAATCCAATGAAACAAAAAAAACATAATAATAACGCGAAGCTCGCGACAGATAACATTTTATAATTTGATTTAATCCTTGATTCAATGATGCCCGGTATGTAAATAAAGTTTATGTATATAAGGAGTTTTACTTAGAGGATCAGAAAAAAAAAAAATCTATATCTAAAAAAAGTATTACTGTAGGTAATATAACACATACAAATAGCTGCAAGTATGTATTTTAAGACCAAAGATGTGTAATATTTAATATACTGAACTTGAAATGAGTCATCATATAGCAGTAGAATACAATGGCTTTTAGTTATTATTATACATCGGATATTTGCATAAATTTTGTATACAATAGATGATCACATTAAAATTAAACGCACAATGTTTGTGATTCAAGTGGTGAAGACGAAGGATTCTTTAGAATGGTACACATATGCAATTAAGTCAAAGTTGAAGATTGTTTGTTTTGGGAGTCTTATTATGTGAATTACAATTTGTAATGATACACAACATAATTGTGTTCGGTGGGAATACATTGCAATGTGTGTGGTAAAAATAAACACTAAAGTGTGATCTGTAGCCAGTATTTTTTTAAGTTTTAAAAGGAGTAGTAGTTTTTGGAAAGATGCACGTGTTGTGTCATTGGACATGCCTGAATATATTAAGAGCCCTTGGCATTAATTTATTAGTTAAGCAATTAATTAAGCAATACATTAACTAACTAATTGCGGTATTCGACATTCTATTCCAAACACTACAGAACGGTACTAAACTGACCAACAGCACGGTACTAAACTGAACTACAGAACGGTATACACTGACCTACATAATTGTACTAAGCTGAACTACAGAACAGAACAAAACTTCCCTATATAACGATGCTTAACAGACCTACAGAACGGTACTAAACTGAGCTACAGAACGGTATACACTTACCTACAGAAGGGTACTAAACTGCACTACAGAACGGTACTACACTGACCTACAGAACGGTACTAAGCAGACCTTTAAACGGTACTAAGCTGAACTACAGAACGATACTTGGCCGACCTACAGTCCAGTACTAGGTAAACCTAAAAACTCTAACCTTAGGAACGGTACTTAGTTGACCTACAGAAGAGAGAAAAGATCGATGGTATTAATTAAGAAAACTGGTGTGTTCGGATTTTGAGCTATTAGCTTTCAGTTTATGAACGTCTGGTGAACGGCGCTGTTCAGATTTTGAACAATGAAGCGTTAAATCATCGAACTCTTTGGTGTTCAGAGTTTAAACACCTGAACGTTTTACGCGTTTAAAAAGATGCACCACAGAATAAACACTAAGGACGCGTTCAAAGCTTCTAAGAGTTCATATTCAGAACACCCCTGAAACGGACCGTGTTTACCATTCATGGCACAGTTTTCTTCGTTTGGAATGCTGCAATGAAATAGTATTAAACGCAACATTTAATCGAAGTTGTATCCTATTCATTTCCATAATTGTATCTATTTATCGCGATTTCTAAACGTCGACAATTATAAATTGCTCCCATAATAGTGATGTCCGTTTCAATTCAAATCAAGTTATTTAATTATTCAAACATATTTGCTCTGTAAACGTACGTTACACCTAATATATATAATGCCTTGACCATAACAAATCCAAAATAATTGGTGTTAACGTCATTTTAGGCAATAACTTCGTACGAAAATGTTACAAGAATGTTTGTTTTGATGAAGAATATCAGCCTAGGTGTCTAATTTACTTTGGTTTCCACTCACTTTTTGATGGTGTCTCCATTTAGTGAGTTCGTGAGTGAGTCAGTGACTGAGTTAGTGAGTGATTGATTAAGTTGATAAGGTGAGAGTTGCAGTTATTACAGTATTTATGACAGAATGGATGTGTAAATATGCATTCTAAATAGTGGAACAGCACCTTAATCGAAATGAACATCTTTCACCTTGCTGTGGCTCTCGCACGGCTAACGGTTGTTCCTGCATTCTTCACGTCATCATCACGCAGACGTCTAAATAGGAAAACAATTCATAATAGAAACATCATTTGTCTCCTCTTCGACTGATACATTGTTCATTTGTAAATTAATCAGGGTACAAAATATATAAAATGTAGCCGTAACTTCACGTTAACTATAAATGTACGTTGATGCAAACATGCAATGCAGTCTGGTTCATACTACATGTATTAATAGTGTTGATGCTTTTCAAATATTAATGATATTTTTCATGATTTTCATGTTGAAATATATGGCCTTACAACGCAAAGTAGTTTTTTTGTCTTTGGTGCACATATCTCAATCAGTTATGATAAGGTCTTGATGTTTCTGACTATCAATTCCTATTTATTTTTTAATTTGTTCATGCGACTGTAAATTGGCATCTGCTTCTTAAAGCAGTATACCTAATTTGTGATATAGTGCTAACAAGCTGAACGTGATACCATTGCAAAAGACATTAGACATTTTGGCCTTTGTTTAAAATATTTAGCTTTGAAATAATGTTCATGTTTTATTATCTCCGCAGTAACATATTCTTAATATTACAGAGCTCAGGGAATACGTCTGCTCGCACATACGCTGTCCTAACCACGCCGACATCCCTGACGAGTGCCGAAAGTCCAACTTTATCATTGGCAATGATGGAGTTACAGTCTTCCCTCTCTGTTACAGAAATATCTGTATCAGTCAGATATTATAAGTTACAATGTTAGTAACTGAGGGTGTATGAGATATGAACCCTCAGATGTTTCATTTCATACTTTAGCGAAGCTCGAGTATGGTATAAAGCGACTGAGGGTGTATATCCCATACATCTTCAGTTATTCACAGTGCAACGAATATATCTCACCACCTACTTTTAACTGGTTTGTTTTAATTGATATCACTTGAAAATTAACGAAAGAAACCCTAAATACTAAATAACACGAAACTCGTACAATGATGTTACGAAATAAAATCAATATGACCGCGTCATTAGACTGGGCATTGAAATACATGTATACCCATGGTGTATGGAAAATACCCCATGGTCATGTGACAGCTCGTAGCCAATCGGATCACGTCATTTATGTAGAATGTGAGATATATGTGTTGCTGAACGTTTCACATGCGTGACATGACTTTCTTTTTACGCGTGTTAGACAAACTTTGAAATAAGAGAGAAATAAACCCTTACTTACAGCGTTTTAATTGTAATGTAATTTTTAACTCGGTTACACGTTGCAAAATGTGGACATAAACGAGTCAAAGCAAGTTAGCGCGTGTAAATGTCAAAATCCATAATACTTTTTTCTTATCTCAAAGCCTGTAATAGCCACGTTTGTTCTCTATATTACTGTAGTATGTATATGCATTCTTAAATCATGTTTCATTATATAATGCTAATAACGATAAATCAATTAAATAATCATGTATACGGTGTGTGCATCCAAACAGTTATAATGACTGGAAACATAATAAGTTTTGTTTCTACAAAGAGTGGAATCGTTGCTTTTTATGTTGCTGCTAAAAGCAATCAAACTTATTTTTATTTATTAAATACGCAGAAACTGAACAATTTCATATTTTTTTTCGTATTTCAGCTTTATCTCTCATATTAATTGCGATTCAATTATTTGTAATTTTCATTAGTTTTCACGTTCAATACGTACGAATAACTGTGATACTAGTATAATGTGGTATATTTATTAATTTATTAATAATGTTGACACATCAATTTACAATGCTCAGGGAAATATTTGGCTTAAACCAATTCTGTTGACAACTAATAAATACTTTTATATGTATAATTGTGTAATATAACATGGTGGTAATATATTACATGTACATGTGGGTATATGCTTAACAGAAAATATGTTTATAATAGTAGAATAGAATTATGAACTTCGTTTTATAAAAACATTATACCAAGCTACTATGAATAAGTACGGAAACTGATATCTGATAAACAAGCAATCCATATATGTATCGAACATTGACCTTTTCTTGGGGGGGGGGGGGGCCTACTCGAATGTATGCACCTGATCGCTAGAATGTGGTAGCAGATTGTGCTTTGATCATTAAAGTCAATGCATGTTACGTAAATGCATTAAAAACTTGAATTAGATGTTACAGTTTCATAAAACAATGCATTTACAACGAAATCAAAGTTTCTCGTGTTTCTTTAAAACTTAGAATTAGTTTTAATTTCACAATGCCCTTTAAAGATTATTTTACCCTTATCATAGGGTGATAAATTGTACCGCTGATCCTCTCATATACAATAATTATCAAGATTACAGAATAGTATTAAGCTGACTTATTTACAGAAAAGAGCTAAGCTGACCTACGGAAGGGTACAAAACTGAAAACGGACTACGCTGACCTTAAGAACGGTACTAAATTTACGTAAAGAACAGGACGAAGCTAAGCAGTGTACTGAGTTGATATACAAAACGCTACTGGGCTGACCTACAGAGCAATACTAAGCAGACCTGCAGGACGGGACAAAACTGATATACAGAGCGATACTAAGTTGACATACAGAACAGAAAAAAGCTAATATAAGCACAGAACAAGGCTGTCCTACAGAACAGAACAATAAGCTGACCGATAGAGCAGAACTATGCTGACCTACAGTGCGATACTAAACTGACCTACAGGGCTGTACTAAGCTGACCCACAGGACGTTACTAACCTGACCTACATTTTCGTATTTACAGAACGGTACTAAACTGAACTACAGAACGATATTAAACTGAGCTACAGAACGGTCCTAAACTGAACTACGGACCGGTATACACTGACCTAGAGATTAGTTCTAAGCTACAGAACAGAACTGAACTTCCCTACATAACTGTTCTAAACTGATTGACATAACGGTACTAAACTGAACTATTGTACGGTACTAAACTGAACTACAGAACGAGACTACACTTACCTACAGAACGATACTAAGCTGACCTTTAAATGGTCCTAGCTGAACAGAACGATACTTGGCCGACCTACAGAAAGGTACTAGGCCGACCTACAGAAAAGCTTACCTTAAGAACGGTACTAAGTTGACCTACAGAAGAGAGAAAAGAGCGGTGGTGTTAACCAAGAAAAGTGGTGTGGTCGAATTTGGAACGTTTTGAGTTCAGTTTCCAAACACATGGTGAACGGCGCTGTTCAGATTTTGAACATTGAAGCGTTAAATCAGTTTACATTTTTGTGTTCAGATTTTAACAACTTTAGCAGTTTACATGTTTAAATGGATACATCAGAGACTAAACACTAAGAACGCGTTCAAAGCTGCTAAGCGTTCATATTCAGAACCCCTTTGGAACGGATCGTGTTTACCATTACTGGCAAAGTTTTCTTCGTTTGGAATGCTGGAATGAAATAATCTTAAACAAAACACTTAATCGAAATAATATCCTATTCATTTCCATAATTGTATCTATATACCGCGATTTCTAAACGTCAACCATTGTATTTTGTTCGTTTGTTTTGATTTTCGCATTTTATACCAGTATTTCAGTCATACCACGGCGGTCAGTGAAGCTACTCACACTTTTCCATGGCAAGCATAGTCGATCTAAGCGGCTTTCCAGTACTAAGTGCACACAACTATATCAATAACTGACAACTGCCCTACTGAATCAGAGGAAGAGGGAAAATGGCCGTAGTAATTAATTTCATGAAAGATTTCCACACAAGTTATATGGCCGGTCTGCGGCTCGAACTCACGATCACCGAATTGACATTCCAGCGCTCTACCAACTGAGCTAGCCGGGCTCGGCAATTATATATTGCTCTTATAAAAGTGACGTTCAATTCAATTCAATTCAATTTGTTTAATTATTTTAACATGTTTGCTCTGTAATACGTACAATACCCCTAACAGTTGCAATGCATTAACCTTAACACAGCCAAAACAGTTGATGTTAGCATCATTTTAAGCAATCAATTCGCAAGAAAATGTGACTTTCGATGAAGACTATCAACCTAGGTGTCTAATTAACTTTGGTGTCCAGTCACTTTTTGATGTTGTCTTTATGAATACTTTAAACTTATAACTGCGTTCCAAATATTACTTTAATCTAATAACTGCGTTCCAAATATTAGATTTAGTAGAGTTGGGTAAGTAAGTAATTAAGGAAGTAAGTAAGTAAGTACGTCAGTAAGTAATTAAGTAAGTAAGTAAGTAAGTAAGTGAATCAGTCAGTCAGACAGTAGTAAATTAGTGAGTGGGTGAGTATATGAGTGAGTGCATGAGTGAGTGAGTGGATGAATGAGCTAGCGAGCGAGTGAGTGAGTGAGTGAGTGAGTGAGTGAGTGAGTGAGTGAGTGAGTGAGTGAGTGAGTGAGTGAGTGAGTGAGTGAGTGAGTGAGTGAGTGAGTGAGTGAGTGAGTGAGTGAGTGAGTGAGTGAGTGAGTGAGTGAGTGAGTGAGTGAGTGAGTGAGTGAGTGAGTGAGTGAGTGAGTGAGTGAGTGAGTGAGTGAGTGAGTGAGTGAGTGAGTGAGTGAGTGAGTGAGTGAGTGAGTGAGTGAGTGAGTGAGTGAGTGAGTGAGTGAGTGAGTGAGTGAGTGAGTGAGTGAGTGAGTGAGTGAGTGAGTGAGTGAGTGAGTGAGTGAGTGAGTGAGTGAGTGAGTGAGTGAGTGAGTGAGTGAGTGAGTGAGTGAGTGAGTGAGTGAGTGAGTGAGTGAGTGAGTGAGTGAGTGAGTGAGTGAGTGAGTGAGTGAGTGAGTGAGTGAGTGAGTGAGTGAGTGAGTGAGTGAGTGGGTGAGTGAGTAATTGCAGTTATGAGAGTTTTTATGCCAGACTGAATGTGTAAATATCCATTTTTTAACACTGGATCAGCAACTTCATCGAAATAAACACCGTTCACCTTGCTGTGGTTCTCGCAGGGCTAATGGTTGTTTCTGCAAACGTTGGTTAGTGTTTAATTAATATAAAAGTTAAAACATTTCACTTTCATAAAAGTTAAAACATTTCACTTTCATTTTTATCACAGAGACTTCCAAATGAAGACATAATTCATAATACAAACATCATTTTTCTCCTCTACATCAACAATTTGTAAATTAATCAGGTAATACGATGTAAACAAAATGTAGCCGTAACTTCGCGTTTACTATAAATGTTCGTTGTTTCATATTCGCCATGCAGTCAGGTTCATACTATTAATATATATGGATGTTGTTGTTAATGCGTTTTCGATTATTAATGATAGTTTTTATGATTTTTATAATGAAATATATCACGTTGGTACACAAAGTATTGTATTGGCTTTGGTGTGCGTTTCCTCATATCTCATTGTGATATGACAATGTCTTCATGTATTTGACTATCAACTCCAATTTATAATTTAATATTCTCATTGGACTGTAAACTGGCATCTGCTTATTAAAGCAAAATATCTAATATGCAAAATAGTACTAACAAGCATACGGTGTAACCATTGCATGAGTAACGAAACATTTTGGCCTTCGCTTAGAATATTAAGCTTTGAAATTATTATCATTTCTCATTATCTCTGTAATATCCTATTCGTTATCCTACAGGGCCCAGGGACTATGTCTGCCCGCACATACGGTGTCCTAAACACTGATGGAATAGGTATTCTACCCTCTCTGTAACAGCAATATTTGTATCAGTTAGTTTCGAAATGTTTGCTTGACATGGCTCTCTTTATACGCATGTTAGACATGTTTTTGCATCGAAACGCAATATAAATAACATATCATTTTTTGTCCTACAAGAGGACCATCCTGCTTGGTTACGTCACTTCTCGGACCACAGTTTTTTAGATCCCTACAAAAGAAACTTCTCGGACACTAGATTCTTCGGACACCATAAAAAACGTTTCGGCCCCAAAATTATTTTGAGATAAACTCAATCATTATTAATATCTGTACCTTGAATAAACCGATCATATACCGCCCCATGTTTTCACCAGTAAAACATGAATAACCTAAATACTAGTAATTTACGTAAACATAATTGATACATTAATTTGTCAGGCAAATTTAACAAATTAACAATGTCAGAAAATAATAATGGGGACAAATGAAAATTAATGTATATTACAGACAGGTGTACATAGTTATGTTAAATAATATACCATATGTATCATCAGTATTGCACAGATTGTATTCATGCTACGCAAATGAAGTTAAAGTAACATAAATCACATTTCGACGTCCTTCACCACATTTTATTTATATAAAGAGTTTGAACATTTTTATAGCTTGAATCACATCTGCTGAAGAAGTTGATAAAAAAAAGTGAAATTATAAATAAGTCTAAATCAAACGCAACCACAATTCAAATATCAATTTACATGCACGGTAAGTTTAAAAATAAATATTCCCCATTTATTGAAATTCTCGGAATTAGGATTCTCCGGACGCTAATTGATGCGTGTATATTAACACAGTTTTACCACGGCGCTATTTGCATAATGATTCACTCTTCTGCTGGAGTATGTTGTACTCGCTAGAATTTTTTCACGGACACGACAGTCGGTCTCAACGTACACTAATATTTTTACACAATAATAAAATAATAGGAAATATAGGCTCCATCAAGCTTGCTAATATTTTTATCAGCAAAATAACAGAAATGTACAACTTTATATTTTGTGCTTGTCACAAGAAGCCTTAACACTACAACGGGTCGACGTGACTCGAGCTCAACATGCACCATTGTACGTTGTAACCGACTGTCGTGCCCGTGAATTGTAGCATTGTTATTTATAGAGTGCGCCGATTATGTAGCCTAAACAAAATAGTTATTTTATTATGTGAATGAATATAACATTCTGATCATAACAAACAATGAGTAAAATTGTTCATAATTATGTTCAGTTCTAGAGTGTATGTCGAAGATATGTTCATAACTTAATTTTAACCGCTGATGTAAACAATTATGTAAATTTTAATCCTCAAATGTATGCAACGGTTATTGGTATACATTAAACCATTGTTGTAAGTTTGCTTTCACTAATCTTAGAAAATGTGCCCAATTCTATTGGCATTCAATTTTCCCGCAGCATAATTATCGAAAGAAATTTAGTTCAAAAGTGATCTTATACAGCTACGCTGAATCAAAGATTTGATTACGTCGGGACTCGAACCGACGACCTACGGAATCAAATCTGTCGCGCTAACCAATAGGCCATTCGGACTTACAACTATGGTTGTGCAATTTTAACGCTATGTAATTGGTGCAAGTGTTTTCAAAAGACCGACGAAAAACGTAACAAACGCTTAATAATGTTATCCACTACAATTGATGAGTGTACCTAAACGAACTATATTTCTTTGTAAAGAGTGTTATTTCGCTTATTTATATCATAACGTATATTTCGTTATGGGGATCTATGACAAAATATGAAAATGTCAATTTGCAAATATCCGAATAGGTCCCAGGCTATGTCCGTTACTATTAAACATTATTACACGTTGTAAAGCAATAGTTTTTTTTTTCTTTTTTGTGTTGTGTATAAAGACTTTTGCAAACATTCATATACTTGTATCAATGTGTGGTTTCCTTTAGCTGCCTTTAAAACATACGCAATAAAAACAAACCCTCTTCAGTTCAAAACTACTTTATTAACACCATATTTATATCAAGTTACATCACATGCAACTTCGTGTTTCCGTAAATATGAGTGCAGACACACTTTGAAGAGAATTAGATTAACAAGAATAAGCACAAATAACAGTAAAATGAAAAAGTAATTTATTGAAAATGCTACTGTCATTAGAATCGAAATGTAATTTATTGCAAATGCAACTGTCATTAGAACCGAAATGTAGTTTATTGCAAATGCTACAGTCATTAGATCCGAAATGTAATTAATTTCAAATACTACTGTCATTAAAACCGAAACGTTATAACCGAAATGTTATTTATTGCAAATGCTTCTGGCATTGGAACCGAAATCTAATTTATTGCAAATGCTACTTTCACTAGAACCGAAATGTAATTTGTTGCAAATGCTACTGTCCCTAGAACCAGCATGTAATTTATTGCAAAAACGAATCAAGGTTCTGAGAAAACGTAATTCCAATCTTTAAGAATGTAAATTGCCATCACAATTTATATATTTACTTATTAATAATATTAATTATTATGATAAAAGTGCCAAAACAACACAGCACCATACAAAAACTGGTAACAAACACAAATATGAATAAAACTGGGGTCACCGCCTTGGAACGGTCAATGCATTGGGGGTATAGATTGGTTTCGTGGGCGCTTAATCTCACACATATCCCAGAATTATCAAGAAATAATGTGCATTTACAGCTGAACGTCGTTATCTCGAAATCATCGAGTGCTCAATTATGGCTTTCAGATAACCGTTATCGGAATACAATATATAAACATTTTGAAAGTAGTAAAACTTAATGTATCAACCCACCCTGAATACATTGTACTATAGTCAAGCAATCAATTATTCAATTACAGCGTATACTCATCCATGTTATTCCGGGAAAAAAGATGTGTAAATATGTTTTCAATATGGAAAAATCCTAGACGTTACTCTGCATTTCTTCCCACATATTTCAGCAAATCATAATGACTCTGCAAAGACTTGTCGGGATAGACAACTACATCGAAATAACTTCAAGTTCGAAAAAGTCATATATATTGTTTATGCAATCAGAAGGAAGACAGTCGGGAATTATTTTTCACTTTGGCATATCCTAAACTTCGACATAAGGACGTTCAGGTTCATCTACATAATATTTTGTACATTCAACCATTTTACCGTAATTCGCGAATTTTTTATAAACAAGCAATGCAGCACAGATTACATAACAGTTAACAATGTAAACTTTATTTAATATAATACAATATATATTGCACTGGAACACTATAAAGAAAACATGCGACCCACATCGTACACTTTTTAAATGCTGGAATCGATTTATCGATTCAAGGAAATAGGGCAGATACTTTTTTTTAAATCATACACTCAGTAAAACTGCAAAATTTAATAAGGAGGCAAAATTGTTTTCTGTCATAAGCAAATTACTATACCAGCGTGCAAATGTTCCTACAAAATAAACATAAAATTGTAAGAAGCTTAGAAACCCTGAACCACGAGCAGTTCAACCTTTTCATCCGAGAACATAATTTGTGAAATGCAAGAAGTCGTGTTTATTACGTAAGCTTATAACAAATACATTTGACCAAGTAATTTGCTGATTTAAAATAAATATACGCACGCTAAGCTGAATAAGACAGGCGAATGTTATCACTTGGTATAAGAGAATAAAGCATAAAAGCCAAAAGATACAGGCCACGCACTCATAACCGTTGCATGTACATATTATGTATAGCGGTTATTCATAATGATTATTTAAAGGGCCAGTCACAAGGTAAATGATAATAAATAACGAGAAATGTATTGTCATTACATGAGTTTGCACTAGCAGATTTTGCATTAGAACGCATAGCAACAGCAATACCAGCATTAATTGTCAGAAAAAAAGTGTGAGCACTGGGTACCTTGTTTGGTCAAACGTCAAAATATCATACTGAATGGGATTAATATGCGTTTGCATAATCTCATACAAAACAAATGCATATATAACAGCATTTTTTTCACAAAATTGAAACACTACAGTTGTTTCCGCACATGTATACATAATACCTGGAATGGCATCCACTAATTATGTTGGTACAGCGAATATTCATGCTGGACACCAATCATAAAAAAGCATAAACGTATCGTACATGTATACATGTGTTTGCAACGAAAACTTTTATTCTAAATGTTAGCAACACGTCTTGTAAAGACATTCAAACGTTTCGTCACAGTGAGAATATATTTGCCACACAAATGTATTACAATAGTACGAAAAATTAAAATGTATGCAATACTGTAGCGCACACGTTTTAGTTACTTTTATATATAGGTGTATTTGAGGTCTACATTTTTATGAGAACAATGTATAATATAACAATCTATCGATTCGTCAACAGGCACATTCAGTGTATTATAAAACCTGAAACCAACTTTGCAAGTTAATTCTGAAATAGTACAATTCACTTCAACAATGTTAACTCTTTTCTTATGATGAACGTCAATGTATGTGTTTGTTATAGAGAATTGTGTGTTATCAGCTCACATAGACCACATTACTATTGGATTCGTCAGACTGTCTACGTAATACTCACGTATGAGCGTGCATGTATACAGCCAACGATCAATAACAAAACGTCATGCCAATACCGCCTTCGTTACAGCAAACATTTTTGTCAAGGCTAGCAGCAAATCAGTTTTATTCAGACTTAAACATTTTCATTTTAAGCCTAAAAATCCGTTGAGCCTCTTCGTAGCATTTCGCAAGCATTTTCCGCTGAATGAATACTGATGCACAGAAAGCTACAGGAGCAGAAACAAAACAACCGCCAATAACTGGCAACACAATTTTGGAATAATTGGAAACCACATATGCGAACCCAAAACCTGCACAAAATGTAAGAAAGCTGCTTACAGATTTTAGTGCTATCGACGTTTCGATGTTATACGTATTTATCAGATCTTCCAACTTTACATTCATCTTACGTGCGAAAGCCTTCAGTGAATCATCATCTGTTCCTAATTGTTCTTTGTAAAACTTCATTTCTGAAAACAGAATGTGGGCATCTACGACCACACTAACCCCGGGTATAGGAATAGCGGCTCCGATCGCTGATTTAATGGCGACTTTAAATATTCTCTTCTTACAAAGCAGCATTTTCTCTTCAAGAACGCTCAGAGTTATTATTGGCATGTTCCATATCATGGCCTCGTTCTTTAGAGCTGGTAAGCCATTAAAGAGTGCTTTTGTCAACTCGCTGAAGTCATATTCTAGTGGGTTTTTATTGTTAACCAGAAACACTTTCGTATGTTTTATACCACTTGTTTTAAGGTTCAATATGCTGTCATTTCTTATCAATTCGATCAGTTTGTCCCTAGTATGCTTATTTGCAGGATTTTGTAACTCATTTTCAATATCAATATCTACTTTTGCTTTAACAAAATAAAATTTCTTCTTTCGTTTAAGTATTTCATTTGCCAACCAAATGTCATTTTCCTTAAATCGTAATGTGGAAACCAGAATGAAAAAGTCGTATTCCTCAAACTTTATTTTTTCTAGGTATGTATCCTTCGGAAAGTTTATTGAACCGACTCCTGGAACGTCCCAGAACACAAGTTTAGGGTATTTGATTTGTTTATACGGAGTTCTGACCAAGGTCGTCTCAAAAAGTCCAACCTTGGCCGAACCAACGCCCAAAGAGGACAGATCTAGCATGGCATTGATAAACGAAGATTTACCAGTGCCAGTCTCACCAACGATTCCAATGTCTAACGTTATTTGTTCCCATTGGCCTAAATCTTTGTCGATAGTGTCCCGTATTTTTTCCACATCAGCGTCTCCAGATGCAGATAAAACGCTTTGTAAATAATCGGTCTCCGTCGACCCGAGTGCCTTAAGATGAATCAACATAACACATGTTAAAAATAAATTTGAGCAAGCAAAACAACTCACATATAGTAAAACTTGTATGATATTGAAGAGATAATAAAGTGACCTCCTGTTGGTCCACTATGCTTAGTTTTCATTAGTAACCACAATTAATTGGTTATGTATTGTTATGTCGAATGTTTGTTAAAGTTTCATTCACTTACATCTAATTTATCGACAGCTGAGGTGGAATCTCCATCACGGTCTAGTACATCTAATTCATCGACAGCTGAGGTGGAATCTCCATCACGGTCTAGTTATTTAAAGAAAATAGTATTGTTTCGGTAGGAAAAGTATATATCTAAAATAAACTAATTATAACTTAGGCGTGTCGTCGGCAACTTGGGCTTAATGCATGTGGGTAAATTGTCGTCCTGGATCAGCCTGTGCACTCGGCACAGGCTAATCCAGGACGACCCTTCTCCGCTCTATGGTATTTTCTGTTTCAAGGAAGTCTCTTCTAAACACAAATCCATTGTATGCGGAAAGTGTTGTCCGCACAGGCTGATCCGGGACGACACTTTACGCGCATGCATTACGCCCGGTTTTCCCACGACACGCCTTATTATTATTTTTATCCAAATGGGACAAAATAATTTCTACAATGCATTCATGTAAAATATTCTAACACACGCATGTTGTGTTACAAATCATGAAAATGTTAACACAAATTTAACAATTGCACATAAACTTATATTTATAAGTATCATCTGAAACTTCACGACATTGATATAAGTAAATGGGCATTACACGTCGAGTTTAAAATAAAGGTAACTCAAATCATTGTCTTTGGTGGTGGACATATCTACTGTGTCCATGTATATACTGACTTGCAAACAACATCATTTCCAATGTTAGATTAACAGAGTAGATGTAGCATCTAGTAAGCCTGTTCAGAGGATGGTTGTCATAACATGATCATTTTATTGGAAAGATACGATGGATGTTTATGCTGAACCTAAAATGTAAGGTGTAAACGTACCACTGATTTCCGACGGTTGATCTTTATTGTCGACATGTGTTCGCGAATAAATAACTTGGTCACGCCTTACGCCTGCATCACAACCTAATTAATTTAAATTTTGAATGTAAATTAATCACAATGTCATCAAAAAATGTTTCATATACCGCTATTTATTTTGATTTACTTGACTATTAAATTTTGTATATTAAGATTTTAATAAATGCTTTGTAAATTGTGTATTTTCATCAATATTAAAATTCACACATATGAATGCATCCTGACTTCTGATGACACAACAGTAAAACGAACAGGGACAGCATCACCATGCTGATCGTCGCTTCTGTGTGGATCAGAACACTACAGCTGAACATTAACAGCCGATGACATCGTCAATGAATGTTGTAAGCATATATTTGTAAAATGTTAGCAAACTCATTTGAGTCATTAAAGTCCATAACATTTGCCTTTAATTCAAAATTTAAATATTCCAATAAATTAAAGTATTAATGCGGATTTCTCAAAACAGTATAAACTGTTGAATCGGAGGAAACAATACAACTATTGTGAAAGAATCCCTTGTCGCCTTTGTAATTCTAATTAACAATGTAACATTGTTGTCTTTAACGAGAGAATTATATTAATGGTATATTGTACGTACTATTGACCACTGTAAAACTTAAATATAAATATGTTCACATAATCCTTATTTTATTATAATGCACATAAATAGAGATATTTAAATAGACCTTCATATTGATTAGCACACTGATTACTTTCTAATCAATTTTTGTCACATATTCCCAAAATAAAAGTACATTACATGTAAAGAAGTCAAATAAAAATCTGACTGATATATATTGTCCATAATGTGTTAATTATGTGTTTACACTAACTGCTATAAACACAACTATAAATCATTTGCATTTTTGTTCGTTAATATATTTTTATATACATGTCGTTTTGCAGTTATGATATTTTGTTACATTTTCCAGAAATATGAATATCTTTGAGTAAACCCTTTAATAAGTTGTAATATGTAATTGGTTAAACAAAACTACTGTAAGTAAATTAAGAAGACAACTTTCATTAAACTTCGAAGTTAAAGCGTAAATAAAATTACAGTTCTCTTCATTAAACATGGAATATAATAGCATTTAATTTATTTTTTTTCAGACAGTATACATCATACGAAAACCTACTTACCAACATCCTGCACGTTTGTGCCACACTCAGAACAAAATTTGCATGTATTTTCCATAAGAAAGTTGCATTTTGGACACTTCTTCTTGCTTGCCTCCATTTATACGTTGTATGTCAAGTGAATAGCTGTTACTTCGGAAACTAAAATAAATAAAAGAATACCGGTAGAACCGATGGATGCTCCCCGATTCCACTTTGACCTCTACTTGTAGCCTTGACCTCCAAACTATATACCTGATTCATGACCACGACACACTGTCTTGTTGAGGCAAACATTTGTGCAAAGTAATTTTAAAATATATTTATCCATGACCAAGTCCTGACAAGCAAAATACCAATTTCGATCTTTAACCTTTAAATATGACCTTGACCTTTAACATACTACTCATGCACGTGGCATGTTGTCTCATTTAGACAAATATTTGCGTCAAGTAATTTGAAAATCCCCGAATCCATGTCCAAGTTATAATCCGGACAAGCAAAAACCAAATTTCGACTTTTAAACTCTAAATTTGACCATGACCTTTGCGCTTTACGCCATCTTATTAAGGTTAACATTTGTGCCAAGTAGTACTACAATTCATGGCAAGTTAAAGCACGAACAAGCGAAGTGCCAATTTTAAATTGACCACTTAAAGTGACATTGACCTTTGAACTATGCACCTGATTCAATATTGCTACAAACTCTCTTATTGTATGAAAATTCGTGCCAAGTCATTTTTAAAAGCCTACATTCATGGCCCAGTTAATGTCCGGCCAAAAAAAAAGCATAACTGACAATATGCGCATGTTATCTTGGTAAGGATGCAGCATATAAGTTTACACTAAATTGAGTCATTAGTTCCTAAGATATCGCGCGGAAAGAAAAATAACCTTTTAAAATGTAATAATTATAATTATAAATTTTTCAATTTTAATAAAAAAGGCCATTAACTCCCTGAAAAATTATCAAACCGGAACGACCTTGCAGTATGCCCATGTCCTCATGGTAAGGATGCAGCATAATGTTTCGTTGATTTCAATTCACTAGTTACTAAGATCTTGCGCGGAAATTAAGCACAAATCAATTAAAATGTTTTATTTATAATAAAAGGTAATAACTTCCTAATAAATAATCAAACTGTAACCACTTGACAATAGATTGACTGGCAAAATTGTTGAAGAGATGCATTTGCCCCCGGACAAACTGAATGGCAGTTGCATTACAATTCGGACAAACTGATAAAACAGCTATTTTATGCTCCCTCCTTCGTAACTAACACCATAATCACGCTCATTTAAGGTTTCGTGTTACAGAAAATCAATTAGTTCCAGCTGAATTTGTTGAAAATCCTGAATGATGCGTGTTATAGGTGGCCAATTTCAGCGCATTTACAGCATTTGTAAAAAGTGGTATTTTCATAATTCCGAAAAAGAACACAGTTAATATTATAATAATACATGTAACTATACATACAGTTGAGCATTGTCATTGTCGATCTAAAATGTATACATGTAGTTTTAATACGACGAAACGTGTACATCGAGTTATCAGATACATTGTTTACATTAATTACAAGTTTGCACAAAAGCAGAATACTTTATTCGGCAAAGGCCAAAAAACATAGAATTTACACAAAATGGTGTGCTATTTTTCACAATTTGAATTGTCGATCCCTAATGGTTCGATTTTCAATAGCAAAACAAAAGCGTATTGTGTTATACAAACCACACCAATATTATGTTTGTAAAGCTATCTGTTGCAAGTAGAACATATCTGTAAAGAAAAACTTATTTCAATATTGGTCAGACCGGTTGTGACTAAATTGTACCTGAACGCAAAAAATCAGTCAATGCAAAACAAGTTCATCTATTGTAGTGTTGTAGTGATTTATATACATTACATTTCAGATATAAATAATATATCAGTGGATAGCACAGTTCTTAAGATGCATACTGTAAACCTCACTTGCAATATGCGGTTCCTTCTTGATATTAGTTCATTCATTCTTCAACGTACTCGCTTACTAAATAACAACTTTTAACGGAGAAAGACGCATATTTCTTGTGTTGCTCAGTAGTTCGCCGTTTTATTCACAATTAAAGGACATGAAGTGAACATTTTGATGAATTTCTTCAAATAATTTCACGGAGTACAATAATACAATAATTTGATTATTTATTAGGGAGTTATTACACCGAGTACAATTATAATACACAGTAATTGCATTACCTGTATCAGCAACACATTTGCGTGTTTTAAGGGAAATGATGAAACAAGTTTTTATAATTATACTAAACAGATGAAAAACACGAACAAAAACTAAAGGTCCATCAATACGGACACGTATTACAAAATTGTTGGGTCTACAAGGTCATTATGCGGCTATTTCCCGTATTGTTCGATTTCGGCCGCTATCAGTGGCTTTGAATAAAGCGTCGGAGAGTCTGCTCGATTCGCTACCAAATCGTCAGTTAGATTTAAAGGGGAATATTCATTCTAAAACAAATGAAAATGTAATATTTTCGGGTGATTATCGCGTAATGGCGAGCAGCAACAATAACCTGTAGCCTCTAAATGCATGTATATCTAATGATGTACTTATTTTCAAGAACATTAAGACTGAAAAACTCACGACTGGAAGGTTATTACAAATGTCAATCAACTGTCAATCCATCTTTCCATGCTCAAATACATTTACCACTGGTAGTTTCGGGTCATTTAAAGATTTATGGTTCTGAAAATAATTGCAACCGTCCCATTTGACTTTTTATTAATTGGTGTTTGGACAGCAATACATTTGCAGTAAATCACCAAAGTTTCAACTCTATATGCTTATTAATGAACGGAAACCGTATTTTATGAGTAATAGATGTTCAAAAATCTACATGAACACGTTTTGCAGAAGCATGCTTTATCAAAATTTCTCCGTGGGTTTGTTTGGTTAGTTGACTCATGCCATGAACAATGCATGACAATTATTTATAGACCAATATGTATTATTTGTTATACAAATAAGGGGACATTATAGGTATGAATCTGATAGGTTTGATTTACCCGTCTATAAGATATACATACTATAATAGCTTTTCTTGGTATTTCGGACTGATGTCAGCCATGCGGCACAGCAAGAAGACCATTCAATGTATGATGTGCTCAGATAGTTTATCTCATTAATAGTATTGTTACAGTTGAGCAATAAATGCACGATATAGAATATATGTATACTACATGTATTCACAAGCTGTCATATGGTTTAATACCGTCTTTGTAACAAAAGCAGGGACTGGGAGTTCCATATTTAGGATGTTGTTTATACTTTTTTTACACAATGATCCAGTGCCCTTCACATACTAGTCCATGGTACCATTCAGCTTTATGTTTGCATTTGACATTTCATCATTTGATGTACTGTTTATGTGTGTCTGATTGTTGATGTTACCATTGGAACGGTGCTTTATTTTATCTTATGTTATATCACACTATGATTATGTGTTTTGAAATTCTTATATTCTTAGGCTGCCAATTTATAAATACGCTTGTGATTGTTATCACATTGTTGATCTGGTTGTTACTGATGTTACATATATGTTAAGAATACGTGAAATGTACTTTGGATTGTTTATCGCATTTCGGTTAATGTACATTTTTATTTTCGCGGATTTTGTTTTCATCTTTTAGCTTGTAGTTTTACATTTGAGTTTACTAGTCAAAGGCATTGGCCAACGTTATTTTTCACAACTATTAATTCTATTTGTAATAATATACGGTTCTCTTAAAGAGTTTATATAAAATAATGCATATTTCACAGAGAAAGGTCTGGTAAGAGACAAACAGTCGTCAAGTAAAGCTTCACAGAAAAATTATCCCATATGGGCTTAGAATATAAGTGGCCCCAATCGTGATTTTGTATGATAAGGTTGATGAAAACTTTTGTTTTTAAATTAGAAGTTCTGTAAATTCTTAAAAATTTAAATGTTAAAAAAAGATTTTCTTTAAAAAAAGATAATAACACACCAAATAAGTAAGTGACACGTAAACTTCAAGCATCTTGTGACTTAACAAAAATAAAACAAAACTTTATATGATGTTATTAAACAGTATTTTTTTCTATCTTGCGACTTCATTGTATAAACAATAACCAATAAAATAGGGTAAAAAGTCATTGAACTCGGTCAAAATGCAGAATAAATTACCCATAGAAATATGGAATTGTGTTTGTGACAGTAGATTTTATCGGGGGTTAGGTATATAAAGAACAAGTTTAATTAATGCAAAGGTGATTCTGATTTGTCTGTTTTCGTTCCATTTAAAACACATACATTGTACTTGTAAACAAAGATGCCTACATAGGTCAAATCTATTGAAATACACATTTTGCAATAGTTATTGTACCAGTGACAAGTATTCGGCCGAAAAAATGAGAATGAGTGGCTACCAAATGTTTCAAACATGCATATCGATGCTGAGATATCGGTCTTTCGAAGTATATACAATGTATAGGAATACGTGATGGTAAGTACACTTGAAACGAAGACAGTGCTTTTGTCGTTACTTACACATCTTCTTACAAATCTACTTAATCAATAGTATTTCTTTCGAGATTCAGATAATTCATCTACATAGTTTAATTCGTAAGCTTAAACATTTTTGAAGCAGATGTGTTCCATCCAGAGTTATGAGTTTACATGTTACTGCAGTATTGCGAAAGGTTTAACGTTGTACCAAGAAATGTTTAGAGATCTACTGTACTCATACAGATTTTCAAATTCAGAGCAGTTTCTTAAAGTGTCAGCAACAAAAAACACACAGTGCAAGGAATCACTTACCGAAAACTCACTAACCGTCTATGCTCTGATATAATCCTATATGTTAAGAAATAAATCCGTACAATATTCAATAAAACTACAACACAGACACTGTCCATTTCTCAACATTTATTTTTCTATACTACAAAATTTAAGCTTTTATGGTAATTGAGAATCAACATTACAACGAATGTTCACCAAGAGCGATGATTTTTACTACTAAAGCTATTGGCCAGTTGTGTTTGATTGGGCTCGGATTTGCGTTTGTTTTCGTTGTTCTGAATGAAATATCATAATCATAAAACTGTTCAGCAATAAAATTCCTACAAGCTGTATCTGTCATATCTGACATATCTGTTAAGCCGTTAATTTAACTGCAGATTTTCGCTCAAAACATTCAGTAGATTTGCGTTTAAATCCCAATATTTGGTACAACCCATCAAATGAAAAAGAAACCAATATCATAGTTAAATGCGTTGCATTATTGACATCTTCGGTCATTTTAGCACAATAGTGAGCAGAAACTAATCATTAACCTCTAGTTAATCGCCTTCGAAGATTATTACATCCTTATTGTGCTTTACAATCCCGATTAATAAATATAAAGGCAAATGCCAAAATAAGTGTTGACCTCTGAACATTGCAATTTAAATAAAAAAAATGTAATAGGCAGTTAATTTTATAAATGCACTATACACTAGTTGCATTAAAACGTATTTTACATAAAGATCGGGATCTTTTTAACAATGTATGATCAGGGTTATAAGAAAATAATCAGCATCACCTGTTATTTATTAAATTTACTCCGCAATTACTCGAATATTTCGATGCCCCTAACCATCAGTCAATTTGCGTTTTAAGCTTAAAATACCTCATGTTAGTTTGAAAGGCAATCTTACACGAAAAATCGTTTCTCGTGTAATTCTCGCTCTTAAATGGAGCGATTAGTAATACTTCCATTATCATTTAATGCAAACTATATATGTAGTATGTATTGCATTTAAACGTTAGAAAGTACATTTATTCATGTTATTAAATTCCAGTAGATCATAACGAATGTTAATAACATTTTATATATATTTAAATGTAATTGATTGATAAGATTGATTGGGTGGAAAGAACATTAACACAATAATATTATGGCACGATTAGTAATGCTTCCATTATCATTTAATGCAAAGTATATATGTAATATGTATTGCATTTAAACGTTAGAAAGTATATTTATTCATATTTATTATTAACACAATAATATTATGGCACGACACCTATAGCTACGCGTAAAAAACATCACCCAAACTACAGTTACTAAGCAATGGGCCAGTTATTTTAAGAATTTAATGAAAACAAAACGCTTATAGACTTACCGTGGTGCGCTTCAAATTCTTAACACTTTGAATGAAACTTGAGGCTGAAAATGGCTGCGTCTACTGCAAAAAAATAAAACTGACGCAGTGTAACTGGGCATTACAAAACCGGCGGGGCCTAGTGTAATTATTATAATAATAATAACAACAACATCAACGACAACACAATAATAATAATAATAGTAATACTAATTATAATAACAATAATAATAATAATAATACTACTAATAATAATAATAATAATAATAATAGTTACACGGTAACATTGCATGGTCTAAAAGATATTATTCTATATTAATATAACATTATAATGTTTCAAAAGCTTATTTCAACGTTTTTATTCATGGCATATTATCAGCATTTAGCCACATGCCTGATTATATCAATCAAGTGTTATGTTTCGGTTTGAGTTTACATTTTAATGAATTCTCATTGGTCATTTTCGTATGCCAAATCAGACATAATAGAGCAAGTTCTAATTCGTCTGTTTAACATTTATGCTACTCAAAGTCGTAATATACACGGTTTGTCTTGACAAACATTCTCAGGCATATATGCACAAGCAGATCGTGTAAACTGGGGTAGCGATATTTACCGCACGTTAGATGCAATAATATACTACTATTTTAAGCTTATGTTAAAAGCTATACTTCAACTATGTAGTTCTTTGTTATAGCAACATCGGGAACATAATGTCCTGTGTATATTTAGATAAGCTTCATTCGTTTTCTTTGTCAAAAATTACCTTTCGATATTCAAATTTATATATGACATTGTCATTTGAAATGACATGACCAAACACTATTAGATTTTGGGCTCATTTAAATGCCTCATGGGTAGAAAATAATTGCGCATGTTTTGATTTTTTTGCAGAAAACTAATTTAAATAGCTCATTAACTGTATGATGAAAATCATATGTTTGTTTAAAATGATAATATACAGACTTAATTCATGCTAGGTAGGAAGGTCACTGTCACGCACTAGAGCAGGGGTGATTAATCACTCCAGACTCCAGTGTGCAATGGAGGTTCTTTTGGACCAGATATGTATAGGGAGCACATTAATTACCACAAATACCTTTACATCTAAACTATTTATTTACATAAACTGATATAGATCTACTTGATACACGCATGCAAATTAAGTATTCAACAGAATGTGATATATATTTTTCATAAGTATCTTCATATGCAAACAATACAACAGCAAAAGTCCGTTTACCTATAACATCAGTTAATTGATTAAAACAACAATGCCTTCAATGTCCATTTACGTCATGATCCATGCAGCGTATATATATATAACATAAAACCTTTAGTATTCGTTCTTGACGCACAAACGCTAATTTAAAGGAAGAATCTTTTATGTCATTCAAGTCAGTAAATAACACTCCAAATACTTCGCGCACATACGCACACAGCTAACCAGACTTTGTATCACTCATATCGAAACCACGCCGGCTCAGGGGTGGCCACACAGGCTCTGGGTTTGCCACACAGGCTCGGGATTGCCACACAGGCTCGGGGTTTGCCACACAGGCTCGGGGTTGCCACACAGGCTCGGGATTGCCACACAGGCTCGGGGTTCGTCACACAGGCTCGGGGTTGCAACACAGGCTCGGGGTTCGCCACACAGGTTCGGGGTTGCCACACAGGCTCGGGGTTCACCACACAGGCTCGGGGTTGCCACACAGGCTTAGATGTGCCACATAGGCTCTATTATTGACAGGTCTCCCCCACTACAAGCCACCTATCAACAAATGAAGTCAATAAACCTATGCCCTACATCATTCAGTTCAAGTTGCTACCCCAACATAACAACGCGACTGGACATTTATACACCCAATACACGAGCTTTATAAAATACACTTAACCTTAATTCCTCATACGTAAATGGCAGTACTATGACAATTAGTATGTGAACTGTACTTACATTGTACATTGCGGATCAAATATCTCACATCCCCATTTCCTCATATTCTCACACAAAACTAACACTCAGTCATCTCCAACTGATCTGGTCTCTACAACTGTTATTTCCAGACTGAATTGAAACAATGAATCTACCCCCCAGCCAAACAAAGCAACATCAGAGACTAGTCTAAATATCAACACCTTGTCACATTCAGAGCTATGGTTAAAGCGTTTCCCTACCGTTATCAAAACATGGTTCTGGCATCAAAGTAAACTAATTAGGCTACACGTCAACATAAACACTAAACAGGAACAGAGTCTCACAATTTGCTGGGAAACTTAGCAAAATTTAGCCGAATAACGGGAATGTAAAGTATTGTATTAAAGGGGTATGTAGAAATTTGTGACATACCTCCTCTCTCAAGATGAAAAATCCCATTTTTTCATTCGTCTGCGTCCGCAAATTTCTTAACACAATAAAATCCAACTTACCTCCCTACTCCACAATGTGGCTACATGCATTCTTATATACGATGACTAAGAGTACAAAAACTACAAATCTACATCTTAATATCAAACAGCTAACGTTCTACAATGTGGTAATACTTACATCAAGCAAAACAAGTGAACTCAGGCAGAGTTCAAGCGATTCTACTTAGGTAATCGGCTCCAACATTTTCACTTCCCTTTATCGCGTCCACTCTGAATCTATAACTCTGGAGTGCCAGTGCCCACCTCATCAGTCTACCATTTGCCACCTTCGACCTTTCAAGATATACGCGGGGCGCATGATCTGTCTGTAGTACAAACTCTCTCCAATAGAGTTGCTGTTCAAACTTCTGTACTCCCCAAACGACTGCCAAGCACTCCTTCTCTATCACACTGTAGTTCCTTTCCCTCGGTAACAGTTTACGACTCGCGAAACTTACAGGAAACTTTGTCCCATCGTAGTCCTGGAATATCGCCGCTCCTATCCCGTAATCTGATGCATCTGTTCTGAGATAAAACATCTTGTCTTCATCGGGCAAGCATAAGATAGGTTTGCTAGTCACTGCATTCAAAAGTGCTTTAAATGCATTTTCCTCAACTTTTCCCCATACCACCTTAGTTGGTTGGAACTTCTTCGTCAGCTCAGTCAGAGGGGCGGCTAGTGCTCCAAAGTTAGGAATGAACTTCCTATAGTAGCCAACCAAACCCAAAAATGATCTCATTTGGGTCTTAGTCTCTGGTCGACTGCTCTTCCTGATTGATTCAATTTTATCTTGACTTGGCTTCAGTTCGCCTTTTCCTACTTCATGCCCAAGGAATTCGACTCTTTCGTATCCGACCTTGCATTTCGATGGTTTGATGGTAAGCCCTGCTTGTCTAAGACGTTGCAGCAGTGTTCGCAGACATTTTACATGTTTTTCCCATGTGTCTGTGTATTCAATAATATCATCGACAAAGCTTTCAACGTTCTCAAGATCAATTAGTACTTTCCTCATCATCTTGCTAAATGTTTCACCTGAATTTATAAGGCCAAATGGCATCCTCCGAAAAGCGTATAGACCGTTCATTGTCACAAATGCTGTGATTTTCTTGGATTCTTCACTCATTTTTACTTGCCAGTACCCTTTTGTCAAATCTAATTTCGTGAAATAATGTCCTTTACTCATTTTCACAAACATTTCATCTGGGTTACCTATAGGTTCGGCATCAAATTCTGTAAGTTTGTTCACCTTTCTATAGTCGTTACAGAACCTGTTTGTTCCATCTTTCTTCTTGATAATCACGACGGGTGATGCATAAGGTGAATTTGTGCGTTCAATAACTCCCATTTTTAACATCTCATCGATTTCTTTCTTTATTTCTTCTCGCAGTGCATGCGGAACTGGGTAAGGTCTAGAACGTATTGGTACCTCCGTGGAGAGTTTTATTTCGTGTTGAATAACATCTGTTTCTCCAGGAACATCTGTCAGTACATTTTTGTACTCTTCCAATACTCGTGCAATTTCTTCCTTCTGTTTTCCCGTTAGAGCAGGGTTGATGTCAACATTTGCAATGGTCTCTTTTGCTTGAAGTGTAGGAAGATCGATCTTAGCACTTCGCTTCAGATCGATTCTATCTTCCTCATCGAGTTCCTCAACGATCGATGCGCATGTCATTTCCGTCGTAGCATCGTTGCTGTTTCTCTCATGGTATCTCTTGAGTAGGTTTGCATGGTATGTTTTGCATTTGCCATTCACCTCTACAATGTAATCGTAATCGTTCAGTTTCTCTTTGATGATGTAGGGACCCTTAAATTGCATCAAGAGTTTGTTGTTGTCCGTTGGCAATAGAACAAGTACCTTTTGCCCTGTATGCAAAGCTTTCTCCTTCCTCCCTGCGTCTGCGTACCGTTTATACCTCTGTTGATTCACTTTCAGTGCTTTGTGTGCCAGCTTGATTGTTTCGTCCAGTTTGTTTCGTAGATCCAGAACATATTGATATGTCGTCTTCGTCTCCTCGACGTGACTCTCTTTAGTCCATAATTCTTTCAAAATAGTCAGGGGACCGCGTACCGATCGTCCATACAGCAACTCGAAAGGTGAGGATCCCAGACTCTCTTGTGGAGCTTCTCTATATGCAAATAGCAGAGGGGCTATATATATCTATCCCAGTCTTTGGGCTGTTCCGCACACATCTTCTTCAACATGGTTTTGAGAGTCCCATTAAAACGTTCTACTAACCCATTGCATGCAGGATTGTATGGAGTGGTCATGATTTGTTTCACTGAGATTAATCTTGTTATCTCTTTCATCAGGTCACTGGTGAATTGTGTTCCTCTGTCAGAAAGTATTTCTTCGGGAAACCCAACTCTACTAAAACATTCCATCAAGGCTTCAGCCACTGTCTCCGTATGAATTCGTTTCAGTGGTACTGCTTCTGGATACCGTGTCGCATAATCTACAATTGTAAGAATGTATCTCTTGCCACTTGATGTCGCTGGCTCAATGGGTCCCACTAGGTCGATCGCTACTCTTTTGAAAGGTGTCTCTATGATTGGCATTTTCCCAATCGGTATCTTGCTAACTTTCCCCTTGGGGTATGTCTTTTGGCATAGATCGCACGACCTGCAGTACCTTGATATGTCTCCCTGCATCCCTGGCCAGAAGAATTGTGACATGACCTTTGCCGTAGTTTTTCGTACACCTAAATGGCCTGCCATCAATGCATCATGGGCGATTCGCATAACATGTTCTCGATACGCCTTTGGTACAACCAGCTGGTCAAAGTTCTTTCCGTTGTCGATCCTTGGTGACCTGAAGTGACGGTATATAAGACCTGCCCTTTCTTCATACCAGTGCTCTCCACCGTTCTTTGATCTTTTCTTGTCCGCAGTGGTCACCATTTTGCGTGCGGCTGCCAGAGTCTTGTCGCTTTTCTGTCCCTCTTTGAGGTCACTAACGGTCACGTCGCCTATTTCCCGATGGGTTTTTAATGTCTTTGGCTTCACCTTTTCAGCCGCTTTCTGTGCTCTTGTCTGCACAACACTTCCAAGTTCTACGGTTGCTTCCTTGTCGTTCTTATCCACGTGGCTTATGTTTCCGATTATCAGGTCATAGGATTTTTCATGCAAAGTGCTTCAACTCGGCCTGTGAAATACGGAGTCTCAACATCAATGGTAGCCACAGGAACATTACGTACTGTACCGTCTATCAATACGCAACTCCTCCTTTCGCCCGTGTATCTGGAATCTTCTACCAACTCAGCCCTGACTACGACAGTACTACAACCGGTGTCTCGCAAAACCAAAACCTTTTGACTTCCAACGAATCCTTCGCATACCGGCATCTCTCTGAAGGAGTCTTTGTTTTTTGTCGAGCTACACGCAGCACTCATTATAGGAAGTCTATGGCCGCATCGAAGTGTAACGTCGTCTTCACTCCGACAGCATCTGTCCAATCTTCCAATACACGCACCAGCTATATCCTTGTGGGTGTTTGCGTCTGTGGTTGCTCGCGTATTACCCCTACGACCGTATCCTCCACGCTGAAAGCCACCTGTACCGCCTCTACTGAATGTTTTTCCCCCGCCCTTGAAATTTTGGTAATTATTACTTACCAGGGTTGCAGCTCTGTTACGCTCAGGACAGTTTTTTGCCAGATGTGGACCCTTACACACATAACATGCCCTTACCTTTTCTGTTGAGTTCATTTCATGGCGATTTCCAGTCGGCGCATCATGGGCCTCATTGTATTTATCGGCTAACTCTACCATTTCCTTAATCCCCTTTGGATCCCTCTCCTTGAGATAAGTAGACAATGGTTTACTCACCTGTTGCAGCACTTGCTCTCTCAACATCAAGTCTTTCATCCCTTCACACGTCTGCTCCGTCTCGCTTAAGTCGACCCACCTTTCAATATAATTATTTAACCTCACAGCAAATTGTGAAACTGTCTCACCACTAAGTAATCTCTCTGTACGGAATCTTGATCTGAAACCTTCTCCAGTTAACCGAAAACGTTTCAACAGTGCTACCTTAAGCTTGTCGTAATCTAGAGCATCATCTGTGGGCATTCTACTATACACGGCCAAGGCATTGCCCTTCAGATGTGCGCTTAACGTTGTTGCCCACATGCCCCTGTCCCATTTAGCTGAAGTTGCAAAACGTTCAAAACGTCGCAAAAAAGAATCCATGTCATCATGAATCTCATCGAAATTGGGCAATTTGGGCAATTTTGCGGCAACACGCCCTTTCTCGCCACTCCTGTCATTACTCTCATTCACCGCTTCACCACACTTAACTCTCTCTAACTCTATCTCCTTGTCTAACAATTTTGTTTTGTTCTCCTCTTCCCTCAATCTCAATTGAATTTCATCTTTCGCAATTTCTCTTTCACGCAACCGCTCCTCACGGTCTTGTCGCTCAAAATATGTCTGCTTCTCTCTCTCGACATACTGTCTCAATTCATCTCCGCTTAAACCTAACAATTTAGCTGATTTAACAAAAGGTTCAATATCCATGATTTCGGATCAATACGTATACAAAACAGATAAAAATACAATGTAGACAGAAATAGATACACAACACTGTTAACCTGAACACAAATAGGCAAATTAATTACAAACAAAATAAAAACAAACTTCATAAGACAATCAGTTTCAAATTCAAACAATACAATTGGCTGCAGATAACTCGGCTTAAGACAATTCAATGTATAGTAAGATTACTCTCCCTTGAATAGTAAAAGAACTATGTGCTATTTAAACTCTGTAAACTGATCCCTCACCGACCACACGCAGAGGTCTGCAGAACTAGGTACCTGTGTTAATCTGAGGTTTAAGAGTGTTAACTTGATAATGATTCCCTCGTTATCTGGTCCTGCCGGGATCGCCAATAAATTGAAGTCACGTCAAATTGAAGTCTTGGTTAACGGTATTGCTGCATCTGTTGTTTCAAAAATACCACACACAAAAACTTTTTTTAGACGTGCTCTGCGTCTCCACAACGACAACAATGTTAAATATTATCAGATCATTGTAATTTGGTTATTTATTTTCATAACGAGATAAGTATTAATGATTTAGTCGTGTTGGAATGGATATTCGGATATAAATGTTAACATTACATATGTATGATATTTCCATATAATAACAAATTGTACGATATTGTCATGTACCTTATGCTAAGTGGTGAAATAAAACAAATATCAGTGAGATAAATCATTATATCACTCACTTGTTTAAATGTAAAAAAATACTCCATACCATAGAATAAAAAGAAAATGTGTTTGTTTTCGGTGTGACAAGTGCTCGTGAAAATATTAATGTTCTCCCTTTCCAGAGATGATATAACCCGTTATTACACTGAAAACAAATAAATATCCTCTATATGCAATCAAATTGTACATAAACATGCTAGTCATTGATATTGTATGTATTAATTTTAGTTTCAGATTAATCCAAAATGTAAAAAAAAGAACAGTGTTATGTTATGTTGCATATGATCCCGTTTCTGTTATGAAGCGAACTTGTACGAAATTGGATATTATAATTAGCTTTTAAACATTTGTTACTATTTGTGCTTTAGGATTTTTCTGTGCAAGTTTGATAAGATGACAAATTTAGTTCCTATGTTGCATACAGTCAATTGTTTGAACGTTTTCCCAAAACAAAGGCAAAATAACTATAGTGTACCTGGGTCTATCTGGCCCGTCATTGCACCAAGATGCGATCTTGTGCTCATACACAAACTGTGCACGTTGATTCAACATTGACTGAAAAGTTAATTCTCTATGGAAACTGAACGTTTATTGAGAGAACCATGTCTGTCATGCTGTACCAGAGTACAAAGTTTGCACCATGTGCCAATTAAACAGACCCTGACGGTGTTTATTGTGTGCATGGATGTGCAATCACAATGCAATGTGTCAAAGGTTGCTAGGCAACCAGCGTATTAGCATGGTATGAATTAAAGGTTTATACAATAACAACATATGTGATATTTTGCTATCCCAATCTAAAGGGACAGGAGACACTTTAACTTTCACAGGTGTCCAAATATTAAGAGGCAAGAAACATTTTGTTTTCAAACAGTATGGTGACCTAATATTTATGATGTCCAAATATATACGATGACAAAACTGACGTTATCTACAATGAGTCAATGATCAGAACAAAAACACGAAAAGAATAAGATCATTGACTAGCCGTTGTATGTTGTTTTTTTTTAATTCTTAACAAATGAAATGTCAATTTAGTGACAGAAAATCGGTTAACACTGACACAGTCTAAGGCGTAAAAAAATATTTCAGTTTCAGGTTACCCGACCTACCCTAAAACATGTCCCGACCCTAAAAATTTTTGAATGGGTCAGATATGTTTTGTTTATTTTACTTTCTTCCAATAAATAAATGATATTTGGATAAATTAATGTATTGTTTTGATAGCATCCACTTCAAAACAATGGTTTATGATAGTAGAGACATGTTTTGAATATTCATTCAGTTTTAGAATCTTCAGTTGACAATTTACCAAATAAAAAAAATGCCCTACCTACCTACCTTATTTTTGGGGGCATGTAACTTGAAACAAATATTATTTCTTTTTACGCCTGCTAAGATTCTGCAAAACTCACGTGATCTTGCTGATCAAGTGAAATTTAAATCGTGTGTTTATCTAGTAGGCAATGACAAAGCACAGCCATTGATTATAGACACAAAAGAGTATGTGTTACAGGGTGTGGCAGAGTTACAGGCTGTAATGCAAACATTGTACTCATTATTTCGAAGTTTGAAAGACTACTTTAAGCGATCAAGTCCAGTTTTATGCTTTTTCTGTTTCTAATATTATCTTGCATATGTTTAATTTATATTTGGAATTGCCATTAAGCATGATGGGACGAATTAAACATTTGGTTTGGCGCTTATTTTTATTTTACCAGACACTTAAAAAAAGACCTGTGCAAGGTTTAATATTCACAGAGGACTCAGTCATTTAGATCAGTAACTGTATTTCATGACTTTACTCAGGTTAACGTTGGAAATGACAGACAAGTTTGTGGCTTATTTATAATGCTACATATAATAAGATAGTGGAATACACAAGTAACATGTATCATTTCAGTGTGTGTCGAGCGTTATGGTGGCATTTGATCTTTTCGCGCTTTTTTTGCAAACTTCAAAACTACGTTAACGGGAACTTCAACAGGTCATACATCGGCCTTCGTAAGCAACAGCAACAAACAAAATATACAGCTAGAGCTATTACTAAAGGTGTTTAATACCCCCACATACCGCTTTGACACAGATGGAGTGCTTTGCAGTGGAATTGATTTAATGCAGAACAATATTTTGCCAGGAAAATCCTCTCATGATCGTGAGCACTTTATTTTAAGTTATAGCATAATCCCTCTTTATAGGTTCATTACAAGATAGAACACAACTATTATTTCTTATAATGTGATCTTTGAACTCTAAATGTGACACTGACCTTTAAGTTACAGGTCTGATTCTTGTTTGCAACATACCATCTTACTTCTACTAAGTCTTTTGAAAATCTCTCCATTTCACAAAATATTATGCTCTGACAAATTTTTGACATTTGAACTTCAGCTGTGACCTTGACATTTGACATACAAACATGGGTCAAATACGCGACATGTACGTGTTGATGTTATATAAAAATCTTTCTAGGTATTTATAAATTATGGAGCAGAAATGAAATGCACAAATTTGAACTTTGTCCTGGAATAAGGACGAACAAACTAGTTTTTTTAATATTAAAACTAATTTTCTGTTTTAATAGAAGTAGGCATTGTTAATATATATTATTATATTGATCCCTGTCAATGAAAGGTACAAGAGGTGCTTTCAATATAAATATTGATAACCCACGCTGTGAAAGTAGGTCAAGTGGCCAAAATGAGGTATGCAAATCACAGAAACATCCGAAAACGGGCAACAATTTAGTCACAACATAACATAAAGTCACAATAAACAGTATTATACGGTATACTTTTACTCGCATGAACGTCTCTGACTTATATTGACCTTTTGAAAATTCCAAAAACATCTGCAAACGACGCAACGAAAGTAGGTCAAATTCCCAAAAGGACGCTTGGTCAACATATCAATCATGCAAACAAAATACTGTACTGTGTTGAAATAAAACAATAATATAAAATAAAATCTTTAGCGATACGTTAATACTCAGAACCTGAATGCACTAATAAATGAAATATTAGGTCATTAAAGTTGAGCATGTGCGAAATGCTGCTGCTTTGTTCCGATCTTGTTGAAGAATGATTCAACTCCCGGTAATTTGTGGTTACAAAGCAGTAATTTAACATTGGCAATTATAGGTTACACACCAGTCACGATGTTAACAAATAGAAAGGAGCACCAATATAAATTAATTTATAATTCCTGCGTCTTATAAATTATAGTTTTCTGTTCATCGCATTGATTTAGTCCTGCGCTACCACAGAATTACCATAATAAATTAAAACCAGATTACTAAGGTAAAATCACACAAATATTAGACTATTACTGTAATTTTAGGCTGACTCCATTAAACGACAATATTGTAAGTACGTTAAAACAATACAATTAGTAAACAAATTTAAAACGACACAATGATGTGCTGATTTAAATAATAACAAGAAAAAATCTATTCAAAGGCAAGCTTACCTTAGCGCGCTTCGAATTCTTAACTACTTGAAGATTTAGTGGCCGATCATACCGCGTTCCCCAATAATACTGCCGACAGTATCTAATACCACTACGAAACCCACATGTTGTGTGCACGCATGTGAAATCTTAAACCATGCGCATATCTTTAACTACCTGTAGGTCCTGAATATGAGCACAACTGGTAATGGGTATTTACGTTTTTATATTGGGTATTATTACTTTAGCAAGATTTAGATGGTTATAGCAGGTATCTACTTTTGCAATTTAAAACGCTAATTTGAGGCCGATCAAGTTTTATTCATATTTCCCATTTAACTATAGGCAACATTGGAACTATATTGACGATGATATCTGCATGTTTTAGATGATCAGCTTTATAGATTAATTTGTTGTTACAAATGATGTCACTAATCTGACTTGATTATTAACTTCGAATGCGGAAGAGTCATTTAAAATTCGTATTGATATTCTGCATTAGTAAAATAAACACATAAGTTGCATCATATATTATTGTAATGACTTCCAATATGTTATACATATATATAACCAATTTAAATTTAATAAATTCATTCATATGCCAATATATCAATACCAGTTCATATAGCAGTTCAGTAATAACGCTCAACTTTAGAACGCTATAACGTGAATTGCGAACTTTCTGACGGAAATCATTCCTACTATTGATTGTGGAATGAGAATATACAAAGTTGTGCAATAAATTAACAATAAATATAATAGCAAATCAATTATCTGCATTACATTTTTAACAATAAGCAATTTATATTAAAGCAATATAATTATCACAACATAACATTTTGATAGATATTTTAATGAAAACATTCACGAGAAACAATGGCGTTTTACATTACGCCAGTGCCACCTACGGTTAAACATCACCATGTTAACATGTGCTCGATAGCTTTACACAAATTTGCATTAAAACTCAAACAATCATCATTCATATAGCTGTAAATTCAGGTAAAGTTACCAGTCCGTTTACAATATTTCTCCATGATATTACATGTATTTTGTAGCTTATCAGCTGACAACATCTTAACAAAGTGAAAATCAATAAAATAACTTTTCCCGCCCGCTCGGATTTTGAAGGGTTACATTAACCATCGGTTGATGCTTAACTATTTAAATAGAAATAACTTTAAATAGTAATGCTTTAAATAGTAACAATGGATAGTGCAAACATTTTGCTTATGCATACGAATAGTTTGTTATGACGTGATTTTCATTCCTCATTGATTGGGATCACACAATGTTAATCTATTTGAAACCATATGGCTTATTATTTTGTATAAAGAGTCAGGCAGTGATTCAACGTTAATAAGAATCACAAAACAACACGTTTGTAATCTTTCATGAAAAAGGGAGTTAGTCTGTCCTCACATACGGTGTCCTAACCATGCAAACATCCATGACGAGTGCCGCCAGTCCAACACTGTCATTGGAACTGATGGGGTTACTGTCTGCCGTGTCTGTGACAGTAAATCGTGTTACAGTTATAAAAATTGTAACCGTGAGCCTGGAAGTTTTATTGGCTAACAATATTGTGACATTCATATTGTCATTAATTTTCCAGACAAGCTGTAGCATTGAAACGCAATAAACAATAAACCATACGTTTAAATCTAGACTTTGTCGTTGTATGGTTATGATATTCTAAGCTGCAGCCAGTGATAGTATTTCCATGCCGTAAATAAATGCCCAGAATGATCATGCTTGACCAAAGTTTCCTGAATGATATAAAAGGTTCTGATTTTTTCCTTAAATTGAGAATAAATCACTTGTTCGCCTGTAAAGAACAAATATTTCTGCTTCTGTAAACCTTTGATATTTTGTCCGATGAACACATTCTATGTACAATCGCATTATCAAAACTCATATTTTGTAAGATACGATGCTTACTAGTATGTGTTTCTAGGAAAACCATATGTTAAATTAAAAACGATTTATTATTCTAAAGAAACGTTTGTGTAAATGAGAGTATGAAAGCAAATATCTACACTGCTCAGTCAGCATATATAATTTACAGAAGAAACTTGCTTTTATCTGTGTTGATTTTATAACATAAATAGAGAATGTTACACCGTCCAAATATTCAGTTGACAGAATGTCCCCAGTACACCTTTTTTTCGGTATGCTAGTATATGGAACGCCATGACTGTCTTATGTCGTCACGATTCGTGTTGTCTTGTTCAGGATTGTCTTATTATGTCAAAAATACGTGTCATTATGTTAAGATTTAGTTTCATCATGTGCTATGATTAGTCGAACTTGTCAAACAATTATGTTATTATGTCAAAAAAGCGTGTCATTATGTGAAAATAGTGTTTCATCATGTGCTAAGATGAGATGAATTTGTCAAAAGTATATCTTATCATTTCAAAAAGACCTGTCATTATGTTAAAATATTGTTTCATCATGTGCTAAGAGTATGTGAACTTGTCAATATAATATGTTATTATGTCCAAAAGACGTGTCATTATGTTAAAATGTTGTTTCATTTAAGATTAGTTGAACTTGTCAAAAGTATATGTTGTTATGTCCAAAGGACGTGTCATTATGTTAAAATGTCGTTTCATCATGTGCTATGGTCAGGTGAGTTTGTTCAAAGTATATGTTATTATGTCCAAAAGACGTGTCATGATGTTAAAATATTGTTTCATCATATGCTATGATCAGGTCAACTTGTCAACAGACTATGTTATTGCGTCAAAAGTACGTGTCATTGTGTTAAAATACTGTTTTATCATGTGCTTCGATCAGGTGAACTTGTCAAAATAATATGCTATTGTGTTTAAAAGACGTGTCATATGTTAAAATGTTGTTTCATCATGTGGTCTGTTCAGGTGAACTTGTCAAAAGTATATGTTATCATGTCTAAAAGGCGTGTCATTATGTTAAATTGTTGTTTCATTATGTGCTCTGGTCAGGTCAACTTGTCAAAAGTATATGTTATTATGTCCAAAAGACGTGTCGTCATGGTTAAATGCTTTTTCATTATGTACTTAGACTAGGTGAACTTGTCTAAAGAATATGTCATTATGTCTAAAAGACGTGTTATTATGGTAAAATGTTGTTTCATCGTTTATAATTCTAAGGATTTTGTACATTAAACTAGTTATTCTATCATATACACATGTTGTTTTGTTGATATATGATTTTAACTTGTCAAGACCTAGTCTTATCATGTCTACAGTTAATTCGTTTTGTTGCATCTACGTGTTGTCTTGTCCAAATGTCATGTTGTTGTTGACACAAATTTATTGGAGCGTAACCATGAAATGGCGGGAAATCAGAGCACGATGGAGCCATTGGAGGAAGTTCTCACTCACGCAGGATTGCAGACATTAATAAATTTAAGTCCGAAAAAATAGAAGTAAGCGCATTTGCGGCGCTTTCCGATGAGGACATGGTGCGCTTGGGAGTGGGCACGATTGGGGATAGATTGCGCCTAAAAGAATCGCTAAACAAAAGCAGGTTCGTACCACAGACTTGAGACTTGAGTATAGTCTATATAAAGCTCTAGATCTAGTTTTTTTTATACCAAATCTTAGCTGTACCTGAATCAATACGACTTGTGTGGTATATGCTACTGATTTTGAAAGACGATAAGATCATATATTACTAGTGTTACGAATAAGCTAGATCCATGGCATAGTCCATGGACACGTTGCTGTGGTAAAATTATTAAACTGTTTGTATGAAAAGATAACGACTAACCCCATTAATGACTCGTGCCATGTTGACCCGCCCCATATATATAACGATTCGCCCCATTGTAAAATGAATCTGCCCTTCATTTTATGTTTGTCAAATCTTCACAATTTTAAAGTTTACAAAAATGTTAACCTTTATAAAGTGTTTTTCCTTGGATGGCCATTTACCAAATTCCTTCAAACCATTTTAATAAATTGCTTGAGATTCTCCACGATAACCTAAAGATGCAGTACTAAAGTCCTTTAAACCATTTTTGGTGGTGGGGGAGGAGGCTGCATGTTAAACCGAAATGTTTTTTGCTAAATGTGTCATAAACTGAAACAGCCTGTAAATATTTCAAACAAAACATCACAATTTTTCATTTCACTCTTTGATATCAATACATGTTGGTTCTAACTAGATAACAATATTAATATTTTTATCTTCAAGCAGATTCCCCTGCCATTTAGGATGAACTTTATAGTATGCTCCATTTCATCAACTGCTTGGGCGTTCTTCAGGAATGTTTGTTTAGTAAGCGTCCCATTTAACTGTAACAGCTTGTAAATATTTTAAACCAAACATGACAATTGAATTTTCATTTCACAGTTTAATATCAATACATATTGGTTCGCACAAGAGAACAACATTTCAGTCTAAAGTCCCGTATATGCCCGCAGCTTCCCCCTGGGGGAAAATATTTATAGGTACACTATATACCGACTTGTGTAACCAGGTGCAGCTACAAGACTTTTAATTAGAGAGGTAGAAGCCTGCACAATTAAGCCTTATTCATTATAAATATCACCAGAACATAGCGATTATGCCATGGTATACTATTCCTTGTTTTGATAAATTGCTTTAGGAATTTAAATTTCTTCTATTCTTTCAGACAAACTAAATAAAGAAAAACAACATTTCACAAGCATTTTCTTTTGAGGAACCTCTTCTAAATATCCCCGTGAAGTGTTAACTTTGCAGAAAGACTGTTGCATAATTGACTTATGTAAATGATTGGCTGAGCAATTATAGCCATTTTTACACTCATTTAATTTTGCAAAGTTGGACAAAAATTACTTGCATTCTCTATTTTTGTGGGTATGCGAGTCCAAATTTGATACCTGTACAAAAATTAAAATGAAGGTAACAAACTGGAGCATTTCATTTCAGTTCTCTGACAACATGTTCATTAAGATTCGATAAAAGCAGTTGTTGTTGTTGCTTCTTTATGATGATGATGCTTAGAAATATTATAATGATGATCTTATGATCATGTTGGAGATTCTGGAGTTGTTGATTTATGGTGATGATTATTTGATCCTAATTATAATATTTGAGATTCTGTTATTGTTGGTGTTGTTGTTGTTGATGATGATGAGGAGGAGGAGGAGAATAATGATGATGAATGCCTCTACCAAATTTCTACAAATCATGTTGATCCGTTCAAAAACAAGGCTGCCAGGGTCAGGCCAGTTTTCCAACATGTAACTTGAAACATCTATGTACACGCTATTTAACTTTTATAAGCCATTATGATGGGAACACATAAGGCATCACTCAGTGTTTGTCTGTAAATATGGTATGATGGGAACACATAAGGCATCACTCAGTGTCTGTCTGTAAATATGGTATGATGGGAACACATAAGGCATCACTCAGTGTTTGTCTGTAAATATGGTATGATGGGTACACATAAGGCATCACTCAGTATTTGTCTGTAAATATGGTATGAAGGGTACACATAAGGCATCACTCAGTGTCTGTCTGTAAATATGGTATGATGGGTACACATAAGGCATCACTCAGTGTCTGTCTGTAAATATGGTATGATGGGTACACATAAGGCATCACTCAGTGTTTGTCTGTAAATATGGTATGATGGGTACACATAAAGCATCACTCAGTGTTTGTCTGTAAATATGGTATGATGGGTACACATAAGGCATCACTCAGTGTCTGTCTGTAAATATGGTATGATGGGTACACATAAGGCATCACTCAGTGTTTGTCTGTAAATATGGTATGATGGGTACACATAAGGCATCACTCAGTGTTTGTCTGTAAATATGGTATGATGGGTACACATAAGGCATCACTCAGTGTTTGTCTGTAAATGTGGTATGATGGGTACACATAAGGCATCACTCAGTGTTTGTCTGTAAATATGGTATGATGGGTACACATAAGGCATCACTCAGTGTTTGTCTGTAAATATGGTATGATGGGTACACATAAGGCATCACTCAGTGTTTGTCTGTAAATATGGTATGATGGGTACACATAAGGCATCACTCAGTGTTTGTCTGTAAATATGGTATGATGGGTACACATGAAGGCATCACTCAGTGTTTGTCTGTAAATATGGCTGCTTTGTTCTGAGAAGAAATTTTCCTGCAAGACTGAATCCACATATTTGCATTAGAAAATGAATTATTATAAAAGTTTGACAGATACAGTGATAATGCAGATACATATCAAAGCTATGCCCACAATTCAAAATAACCATATTAATCACTTGATAGTCTGAAATTTCCCCACATTGCTACTGAAGCCATACACTGTCATCCATCTATTTGTATCTTGTGATACAAGATGAACGATACTGTAGTTGTTCTACGGGCAGTGGTTACAGAGCTACGTTTGCGTGTCATTAGAATTTTAAGCCAGTGCATAATTATTTCCCCTGAGTGGCGACCTTGACATTCTACTTTTTTTATGATGATTTTGTGCCGACTGTTTTTGTTTGGACATAAACTAATATGGAATCGGATTACCTTCCAAATAAATATACCGGTACACACATTTGGCATTTTTACTTTATTTGATTTAAGTGGCATCTGGTGGAAATAATTTGATATGTAGTTTAAAAACTAGTCAACATGTCTGAAATCTTTTATCTGAATAGACAAGTTACATATGCAATACATATACCATTGTTTGTTACCATGCGAATGTTGGAAAAATACTTATCTCAGCAGAACCAGATCCAGATATAACGGTCGAGGGGGGGGGGGGAGCGGGGGTCACGAGCCAGATCCAGACTTGACGGTCGAGGGGGGGGCAGGGGGCACGAGCCTATGACGGTCGAGGGGGGAGCGGGGGGCACGTGCCAGAGCCGAGAGGGTATTTGTGTGGGGTACAATGGGTATACTTACCTAGCAGCCTTTGGATGCGTATTCATTCATTCATATATTCGTTCATATATTCATTCATTCAATCATCCGTCCATCCATCATTTTTTCATTCATTCATTTACTCATACATTTGTTAATTCATTTACTCATTAACCCATTAACTCATTCCCTCTCTCATGAATCCATTTATCCATCCAGATTCAACCCGAACCCATCCATCAGTCTAACTATCGTGCATATACTTAGATATATCCGAACTGAAACCACACACAATTGAGTCAGTCAATACTATAAACCGGTTGTTTATATCAGATGATTTTAAAATGTTTCCTTCCATTTAAAACATTTCATATCTGTATATAATTATGCCACCGATTGAAGATGGCGGGGTATATTGGTTTGCTAATGTCCGTCCATCGCTAGACCACTTTTGTTTCAGCTCTCCAAGTCCAACAAGTTTTATCCGATCTTCATCAAACTTCATGAAAATGATTGTGGGCATAATATCTCGGCCAATTTTGATAATCAGCCAAATTGTCCCAGAAATTGTAGAGTTATGGCCCTTGAATTATCTTACATTGGAATTTTTAGCCGTTTTCGCTCTCTTAGTCAAACAGTTATAATCCAATCTTTACCGAACTTCATGAAAATGTTTGTAATTATAATATCTAGGTCAAGTGCGATAACCTGCCAAATCAATCCAGTGATTGTATAGTTACGGCCCTTGAATTATCTGAAATTTGCATTTTTAGCTGTTTCCGATCTGTAAGTCAAATAGTTTTCATCCAATCTTCACCAAACTTCACGAAAATGTTTGTAATAATAATATCTAGGTCAAGTTTGATAACCAGCTAAATCAATCCAGGAATTGCGGAGTAATGACCTTTGAATTATATGAAATTGGAATTTTTTAGCAGTTTCCCCTCTGTTAAGTCCAACCATGTTCATTCAATCATCAACAGACTTCATAAAATGTTAGTGGGCATAACATCTCAACCAAGTTTTAAAATCCGCCAAATCGTCCCAGAAGTTGTGGAGTTATGGCCCTAGAATTATCTTAAATTGGCCGTTTTAGCCATTTCCGTAAACAGTTTGTTATCTGATCTTTACCAAACTTGGTGGAAATCTTTGTGAGCATACTAGTAATAGCTCGGTTAATCAAATAATCAGATAATCAAACAAATTGTCCGAGTAACTGTCTAGTTATGGCCCTGTAAATATCTTAAATAAGCCATTTTAGCTGTTTTGACTATTAACTTTAACAATGTTCATCTCATCTTCATCAAACTGGTTGAAAATGCTAGAGTTATCATATGTTAGCCAAGTTTGATGATCAACCAAATTGCCTCTGGAACTGCACAGTTATGGCCCTTGATTTGTTTAAAATTGTCCTTTTTACCAGTTTCGACTTCCTATAATGTCCAACAGTTTCCATCTGATCTTCACCAAAATTGATATTTTAAAGATTGCTTTTAACCTAGAGGGGGCATAACTGTTTTACAAACACCTCTTGTTTTCCAATATGCATATTCTATTCTTTTTATTATGACCCCAAAGGAGGGCATATTAAAATTAAACCAACCGTCTGTCCGGCCACTGTTTAGTTTTTAGCTCAACCTTTCGAAGAAAACGCAAGCTATTCTACTCGCGTTGGCGTCAGCGTCCAGTCTAGGTTTAAGCTTTACAGTAAGCTAGTTCCTCGGGAATGGCTTGAGAGATTTCATTCAAACTTGAAACATTTATTCCCCATATTAAAATGAACCTATAGGCCAAGTTTTGTAACTCTAGTTAGAAATTTGTCAAAATTATGGGATTTATACATTTGGTAATGTTACATATAAGCTATTTGAATAGGTTAAAGTTTTTCAGTAAGCTAGTTTCTCAGTAATGGATATTCCCCATTTTAAAATGAACATATATGTGAAGTTTGGTAACTCTAGTTTGAAATTTGTCAGCATTATGGACCTATTTACACATTTACATTGACGGCGTCAACTTTTGATTTCCACTCTCTTACTCGAGAATGAATCTATTGCACAGATAGCCTACAGTAATACTTTACTTGGGATTGCATTTGGGGTGGGGTCAAAGTCAAGGTCACTGTTACTAAAAATAAATAAAAAAGTTTCTGCTCAATTACTTGATAACAAATTGAAAAATTAATTAATTAAATTATGAAATAATAATAACCTATTTATAGATACCGCATAGCTGGACATCGCATGGGATTGCATATGGGATCGGTGGGGTAAAGGTCTCTGTTTTGAAAATAAGAAAAATGCCATCCACTCAGTTACTGGAGAACAAAATGAACTTTGTTTAATTGGCCCCTACTATCCATACAGTTTGTTTTTGAAAAAAAAAAGCCAGTAACTCTGACAAGCACAAGAAAAGTCGAGCGCACTCTCCTCCCACAGCTCTTGTCAAAATAACTTAGCAGAAGTGGTAAGCATTATGCGACGGCATGTGGCGTTCAAGAATCAGGTCTGTAGCTGAAAGGTCAAGGTCATTTATCAAGGTCAAAGGTCAAATAATTTTCCAGATCATAATATTGTAATTCATGCAGGGATTTTCAGATAAATTGACAGAATTATCACAATCATCAGATGATTGTAGCATGCACGAACCTGATTTGTGAAGTTAGGGAATTACTTCCCTTAATTCAGGAGTGTGCAAAGCATTTTTCAAAAATGATAAAAGGCATTTTGTTGATTTTGCACAGAATGATTTAAGATAGCAAGAGTATGTGAAGCATACAAGAACCAGAACTCATAATTGCCTTAAAGTTTTAATTACTACCCTTTATTGATTTTTTGTCAGGACTAAAACTATTTTGTGATATCGAAATTACTTCACACAATAAGAGAATACATTAGCAGAAAGTAAAATATATAAGGTCAATTATTCTTTTGCAAAATTAATTGTATGCATACAGAAAAAGTGGCGCCATGTAGAAATGGCTGCATAGGTGGGGGCATCCGTGTCTGTGGACACATTTCTGTTTCAAATAAGTTTGACGAAATTTGTGCTATCATAAGATGGGGAAGTGAAGCATACAAAAACTATAACTCATAATTACCAAAGCTGAAATTACCCGCCTTGAATATTTTGTCGTCTTCATAATAGATTTAAGAATATATATGGAATAGTTTTGATACCTCAACTCACCACATAGAGAGAGGCCATGAAGATGAATTAGATGCACAAATACCATGACTCTACCTTATTAGTTTTTGAATTGTTTCTCTTTAGTCATTGAATCTTCACCCCAAAAAAGCTTTTTGGACGTACAGGCGATACATCCTTACCTTGGTTGTGAGGTAGCTTATTTAATTAGTTGACTATTATGAAACTTGTCAGCATATCTGACAGACATCTATTACATTTTTTCAGCATTGAGCATACTTCAGAATGGCAAGATGCCAGTATTTCTGACCCCCGAAATGGTGGAGGATATTTTTTCCATGGGAGAGCCAAGCTCGTTTGCCCTTAAGAATCTGAGAGAAGGGTTGAATACTTTGGGTCTGTTTGATGTAAGTATCCAAGATTAATTCTAGAAGTTGAAAATATTTTGTGATTTATTACCATTAATATTGAAAAGTTGGCCTCTAGAAAGTGAAAGGTAAAGTATTTAAAAATATTGTTGGTAAGCTGAAAACACGTAATTGGGATGCATATGTTCTGTTCATGTGTTTATTTTTATGCTCCCTGAAAAATTGATGTTTTCTTCATAGCTTTGGGAATGGGTCCAGTTATAAACGGATAAATAAATGGGACTATATTGCTTTGCAATTAATGTTGGTCTGTCTGTAGACCAAACATTGTCCAGGTGATAACTACAGAACTCTAAGACCTAGGTTCTTTAAACTTAGTGGGTATGTTGGTGTTGACTAGTACAAGATCTCCATTGATTTTGGGGTCCTTGGGTCAAAGGTCAAGGTCAGTCTGACCAAAAGATTACAAACACAGTCAATAAATGTTAAACTTTTTTTCTGGGCAATAACTTTTCATGTTACCTAGGGCACATGCTCTTAAAACTTAGTAAGTAGGTTTGTCTTGACTAGTAGATTCCCTATTTCTTTTGGAGCGCCTTGGTCAAAGCTAATGGTTAAACTGACCAAAATATGTTAACAAACAACAAATAATTGTTAAACTTGTGTGGGCACATACTATGCAACCATTAGGCGAAGTTTCTAAACTTGGTAGTTAGGTTGGTTATTCTGGGCAATAACTACATATCCCTAAGGTCTAGGTTTTTAAAACTGGATTTGTAGGATGGTCATGACCAGGAGAAAATCCATATGAATTATTTGGTACTCAGGTAAAAGGTCAAGGTCAAACTGACCAAAAGGCAATAACTAATACTTTTTTCCTTTTGTCACTTTTTCAGCAGAATAGATTTATTGTGTTTATTATGGGAATGCATATATAAAATTTTCAATTTGCAGTACAACAAAAACTTGCATGGATATAATAAACTAACAGTAACTGTTATGTTGGTATGTATAAACCATTGCTTTTTGTATGTTTCAGTTGTTTGTCGAACTTCCAGAATTGAAATTCCTTCTTCAGCCCACACTCAATACATTGACCATGAAAAGGATAACCATGCTGTTAAAGCCATTGTTTTCCGAAGAAGGAAGCAATTCATGTCTTCTTGAAAAAGATGTTTACAGCTTCTTCATCAGATACTTAAAAGAAGTAGCAGGTGAAACACATTTACAGTTATATGTTGCATATTCATATGAGATATGAGTGTTATGCCCTTGTCCGTCAAAAAGTATTAACTGCTAGAGTGAAGAAACTTTATAAACATATTATCAGCATGAGTACTTGTGCACCTGGGTATGCTGGTGCAGATTCGTCAGGGATAATCAGATTTATGGCTCTTATGCTCCCCGAAGGGGGGAGCATATAGTTGCTGCTTTGTCCATCCATCTAAATTCTCATTCCAATGCCATTCAGTGTGGGTGTCTAATGAATTTCCCCGACAATTTTATCCATCATACTTGATGTTCGTCCGTCCTTCCGTCTGTCTGGTACTTCGTTTCCGCGTGAGATCTCTTGACTCAATTTCAATGAAACTTGATACGCAGCATCCCTATAGGGTGTACATATGCATATTGTCAGGTCGTTCCAGTCTGATGATTTTTAACTAACTATTCAACAAATAGTTTGAGCTATACTACTGACCTGTTTGTCGGCGTCGCCGTCGCGTAATGCTCTGGTTAAGGTTTGCGTGCTACAAGTCCATATCTCTGTAGCTACTACAGATATTCATTCGAAGCTTCCCGCATGTCTTCGGAATCATTAAGTGAGGTCACTGATCAAGGCCCATAGCTCTGACCTGCAATTTAGCAGAATTATGCCCCTTTTTGAACGCAGAAAATAGGTTAAAGTTTGCGTTCAACATCTCATATCTCTATATCTGCTACAGATATTAACTGAAACTTAATACATGCCTTCAGGGTCATTATATAAGGTCACTTACCAAAATCCATAACTGTGACCAGCATTTTAGCAGAATTATGCCCCCTTTTTTACTTAAAAAAGTCAGGTTTAGGTTTGCGTGCAACAAGTGCATATCTTGGTAACTACTACAGATATTCAATTAAAACTTCACCTCAGTCTTCAGAGTCATTATGTAAGGTCACAGGCCAAGGCCTGTAACTGTGACCAGCAGTTTAGAAGAATTATACCCCTTTTTTGTAGTGATAAAGGCCCATAACTCTGAAAGCAGTTGAATAGTTGAGCACGCTGTCCTGAGACAGCTCTTGTTCAGCGAGTTATTGCCCTTTGATTATAAGTAAGACGTTTTCCTAGGAAATGTTTCATTTCCACAGGAGAACTCGTTCTGGTCTGATGTTTTTAGCTTACATGAGCACAAAGCGATCAAGGGTGCTATTGTTGTCAGTCTTTGACCAGGGTCCATTGTGGCCGTCATCTACATTTTTACTTCAAATAACTTATTCTCTGAAACTGGGGGGGGGGCAGTTTTCCTTATATGGCTTTATTGAAAACTTTCAAAATCTTCTTGTCTGAAACCACAGGCTTGATTTGAAAATAATTTCATAGAAATGTTGCTTGGGTAATCCTCTGCCAAATGCCTTCAAAACATTTTGATTCGTTAAAAAACAAGGCCACCGGGGGGGGGGCAGTTTTCCTTATATGGCTTTAGAGTGAAAACTTTCGAAATCTTCTTGTCTGAAACCACAGGCTGGATTTCAAAATAATTTCATAGAAATGTTCCTTGGGTAAGCCTCTGCCAAATGCCATAAAATCATTTTGATTCGTTAAAAACATGGCCTCCAGTGGGGCGGGGCAGCTTTCCTTATATGGCTATATTTAAAACATGGCCACAAGGGGGAGGGGAAGTTCACCATAGCTGTAGAGGCAACTTTAACAGTCTTTTTGTCTGAAACAACTGGCTGGGTTTCAAAACAATGTCACAGAAATTTTCCTTGGGTGACCCTCTACCAAATTCCTTCTAATGTATTATAATGATTTATTAAAAAAACATGGCCACTACGGCGTGTGGAAGTTTGTGACTATATAGGCAACTTTGACTATCTTCTCGTTGGAAACCGCTGACCTGATTTCGAAATAATTTCACAGAATTGTTCCTTGTGGGACCCTCTACCAAATTCCTTCAAATAATTTGATTTGTTAAAAACATGGCCACTAGTGGGTGTGGAAGTTTGGCTGTATATGCCGTTTTCACAATCTTCTCATCAGAAACCACTGGAGCGATTTCAAAATAATTTGCATAATTTTCCTTGGGTGACCCTTTACCAAATTCCTTCTGTTTTGATTAGTTAAAAAGCATGGCTCCCAGGGAGTGCGGAAGTTTATCCCTATAGGCAACATTGATAATCTTTACCAAATTGCATGAGCATGTTTGTGGGCATAATATCTCGGCCAAGCTTGATAATCAGCCAAATCTCCCCAGGCATTGTGCAGTAAAGAAAGGCCCATGTATTGTCATAACTTGACCATTTAAAGTTACCTGTTCACAGATTGACGAATTGGCGATTTTCCAACTTTTTTATCGCAGATTCCAAAAATATAACAACAGTGTATATGCGAAATACCACTACAGACATAGAAAAAATTTATATACTTAAAATAAATCAGTTGAAATTGATAAAATTATGCTAAATGATGGAATAATTGGTAGTGTTTCTTTTGTTTTCTTTAAAATTATTGACAACATGGATCACTTTCTTAAAGTATAAAAAGCAGGGAAAAATACAGAAATTGCGATGGCGAAGTGGCTAAAGCAAGTCTTTTAATCTGGAGGTCGCAGGTTTGAACCCTGGTGGGAGCATTTTTTTTTCTTATCGTAATCATTTTCTAGTTATTATACTTGAGCTCTTTAGTTCTTATAGTCAAGTTAAGACATGTAATGGTATATTTCAAAACATGCAAAAATCTGTGAACACGTCCCTTTAAATATTTTCTACCTGTTTTATCCGACCTTCACCAAACTTTATAAATTACAGATTGCTTTTAACATCGAGGGGCATACCGGTACCTGTTTACAAACAGCTATTGTTTATTTATTTAGTTATTTTTATTACCTGGTAGCTCACCTGAGCACAACATGCCAATGGCGGGCAAAATAAACGAACTTTTAAGTTTTTATATCAGGGAAAGGAGGTTGAAATTGTGAACAAATTTACATACCTCGGGATAGTGTTTACTACAGGTGGATCCTTTTCAGCTACATATGAAGCATTAGCAGGTCAGGCCCTTAAGGCAATTTATAAGCTAAAAGCTAATCTCATCCAGTTTCCAGACATTTCAGTTAGTCATTGCTTAGATTTATTTGACAAACTCATTGAACCTATTCTAAATTATGGAGGTGAAGTATGGGGTTTAAATAATAATAAGTGCATAGAAAGAATACATTTACGCTTCTGTAAAAATCTGTTAGGAGTAAGACAACAGACACAAAATAATTTTATATACGGGGAGCTCGGTAGAAGGCCGCTTATTTTTTATCGATATGTTAAAGTTATAAAATATTGGATAAAAATTATACAGTGTGATGATGTTAAATATGTCAAAGACGTTTTTTAAGATGTTATTAAATGATTTTGAACTATACCCAGAAAAAGGGTCTTGGGTAAAATTGTTAAAAAATGTATTAGATAGCCTAGGCTTTAGTGAAGTATGGTACTTTCAGGGTGTTGGTGATGTTGATGTTTTCATGTCACATGTTAAACAAAGAATTTCAGATATGTCAATACAAAATTGGTCTGCAGAGCTTGTAAATACAACTAGAGGTACACATTATAGTTTGTTCGGAAAGTTAGAAATTCAGTCATATTTTAAATTTGTTAACATTACGAAGTTCAGAATTGCCTTAACACGTTTTAGAGTTTCAGCTCATCGATTAGAAGTAGAGTCAGGTAGATAGCATAAGCCGAATAGAATACCCTACAACGACAGGAAATGCAAAAACTGTAATGTACTTGAGGACGAATTCCATTTTTTGTTAATATGTCCGTTATTTATAAATTTACGTAAACAGTATATAGACAAATACTATTGGAAAATTACAAATATTATGAAATATATCGACTTAATGAAATCGACAAATGAAACAACAGTTACACGGCTCGCAACTTATATTTTTAAGGCCTTCCAATTGAGAACCCAATTATACTACGATTGAGTTTTTCTCCAAAATAAATAAATACATGTATAATTATATGAATTTTTAGTAATGTTTTCTGTCAAAATAATACTTTGTGGATTTATCTTTGAAATATTACAATAACTTAGACATTTTTAGTAATGTTTATTATGTTACGTTTATTCATTGTAAATTAATATTACTAAATAGAAATTATTGTAACGTGTATACAACAATTTAAAGACACTCTGTTTATGTATGTATGTATTTTAATTTAAAATAATTTGCACCTGTAAGCTATTGACAATTGCATTGTAATTATTATTTGTGTGTAGAATGTGTATCAATGTATACCCATGGGCATAATGCCTAAAGTATGTATAATAAACTATCAAACTATGATCGCCTTTTGTCCATTCTTACTAATTCATCATTAATCGTTTGTCATCAACATTTACCTTGTGAACACTCTATAGACCTTATTTTATTTCGCAATCCTCATGAAACTTGCTCAGAAGATTTGTTCTAATGATACCTCGGTGAGTTTGAAACTGGGTCATGTGGTGCCTAAAACTAGGTCACTAGGTTAATTTGAAGAAAAGGCTTGTGAACACTCTAGAGGCCACATTTTTTGCACAATCAACATCAAACTCACTCAGAACACTTGTTCTTATGATATCTCAGCAGAGTTTAAAACTGGGTCATGTGGGGCAAGAAAAAGCTTGTGAACACTTAAGAGGTAACTTTTTTACCGGTCAACATGAAACTTGGCTAGCTTTTCAGGAGAGCCAACTAGGGCCTTACAGCCTCTTGTTTAGTTAGTTGTTTATCTTTTCTGACAGTAATGTGTGCTTTTATTTATAATTTTTTTCAGCTGGAAGAAGAGAAAATCTGACACTGTCCAGTGTACTGGCATTTGTGACCAGTACTGATGAAGAACCACATCTTGGCTTTAAGATAGTGTTTTGTGACAGCTACAATGGCTTTTTGCCAACAGCTAATACTTGTGTCAATTCACTGACATTGCCTAGACCTTCACATGAAAACAAACTGCCAGAACCAGCAAAACTATTTCGGCTGTATGATTATGCATTCTCAAATGCTTTCTTTGGGTTACAGTAATAATTGGAAAAACTTGTGTATGCACATACAGTATGGGCAAAGTTACTTTGTGTGACAACTATTGTTGTGCTTCAAAGAAATGTCTGTATATTTTTATGCTCCCCAACTAGAAGCATTAAGTCACCGCTACATCCGCCCGTCCGAATTCTAATTCAACTGCCATTCAGTTTGAAAGGATGTCAAATGCTTTTCCCTGTCAATTTTATCCATCATTTCTGTCCTTCAGTCCGTCCAGCACTTTATTTCCATGCAAGATCTCGGGAACTAATGACTCAAATTCAATAATACTTTCTATGCAGCATTCCTATACGGTGGACCTGAGCACATTGTCAGGTCGTTCTGGTCTGATAAATAATTGGATTTTTTTGTTCCGAGCAAGATCTCGAAATCTTATAACTCAATTTCAAATAAAAATTTATTTGCAGCACCCCTATTTGGTGGACATGCACATATGATGATTAATCAGGGAGTTGTTGTACTTTGATTATATTGTATAGAGCTAGAACTTTTGATGTTAACTTCAAATGAATGCAGTACTTTGCCAGTTCCAATGTTAGTTATATTCCCACTCCCAGTAGGTGGGGGGGGGGGCTATATAGGAATCCCCAGGTGGGCGAGGCCAATTTTGCTTTTATGGCTATATTTAAAAGTAAATGTCAAAAAGCTTTGCTTGGATTTCGAAATAATTTCACAGAAATGTTCTTTTGGTGGTTCTCTATCAAAATGCTTATATTATTTTGAATTGTTAAATCAAATAATGTTGCTGCCAAAGTGCGGGGCCTTTTTAGCTCACCTGAGCACAAAGTGCTCATGGTGAGCTTTTGTGATCGCCCGTTGTCCGTCGTGCGTCCGTCGTCAATTTTTCATTCAAACGACATCTCCTAAACCACTTGGCAGATTTTTACCAAATTTCACAGGAATGATCATTGGGTCACCCTCTTTCAAATTTGTTCAAATTGTTATGGTCCGCTGCATATATAGGTCACCAGAGCTAAAAATAGATTTTAAAAGGTGTAAACTTAAAAAATCCCTGAAACCGCAAGGCCCAGAGGTTTCATATTTGGTATGTGACATCCTATAGTGGTCCTCTACAAAGATTGTTCAAATTATGCCCCTGGGGTCAAAATGGGCTGCACCCCGGGGGTCATGTGGATTATATAGAATATATAGCAAAATGACTTTAAAAATCTCCTCTGAAACCGCAAGGCCCAGAGGTTTCATATTTGGTATGTAATATCCTATAGTGGTCCTCTACAAAGATTGTTCAAATTATGCCCCTGGGGTCAAAACGGGCCACACCCTGGGGGCAACATCGTTGATATAGACTTAAATAGCGAAAAGTCTTTAAAAAATCTTCTCTGAAACTGCATGGCCCAGAGGTTTCATATTTGGTATGTAACGTCCTTTAGTGATCCTCTACAAATATTATTCAATTTATGCACCTAGGGTCAAAACTGGTCACACCCCGGGGGTCACATGATTTATGTAAACTTAAAAGCAAAATGACTTTAAAAATCTCCTCAGAAACCGCAATGCCCAGAGGTTTCTTATTTGGTATGTAACATCGTATCGTGTCCTCTACAAATATTGTTCAAATTGTGCCCCTGAGGTCAAAACTGGCCACGCCCTGGGGGTCACATGGTTTATATAAACGTAAATAGCAAAGATTGTTCAAATTATGCCCAATGGGTCAAAACTGACCACACCCCAGGGGTCACATGGTTTATATGAACTTATATAGCACAATGACTTTAAAATTCTAATCCTCTGAGACCGCAAGGCCTAGAGGTTTCATATTTGGTATGTATATGTGGTCCTCTACAAATATTGTTGAAATTATGCCCCTGGGGTCAAAACTGGTCACGCCCAGGGGGTCACATGGTTTATATAGACTTAAATAGCAAAATGACTTTGAAAATCCTCTCCTCTGAAACGGCAAGGCCCACAGCTTTCCTATAGTACGTAACATTGCATTGTGGTCCTCTCCAAAGATTGTTCGAATTATGCCCCTGGGGTCAAATCTGGCCACACCCCAAGAGGTCACATGGTTTATATAGACTTAAATAGCAGAATGACTGTAAAAGGCTTTACCTGAAACTGCAAGGCCCAGAGGTTTGTTAAGATTGTTCAAATTATGCCCCTGGGATAAAAATAAGCCACACTTCGGAGATGCAAATTCCAATTGGGTTACAAGGTCTCAGGTGAGCTTCCTAGGGCCCTCGGGGCCCTCTTGTTTCCTTATATAGCATATCAGGGTCCTTTTGATCAAGCACTCCTTAAGTCATTGGAGCGATACAGGCACTCGTGTGCCTCTTGTTTTCATTTTGGATTTAAATTGTCACTGGGGTTTATGAGGTCCTTACTACTGGGGTACTTGCGAAAATGTTTGCGTAGTTTCCTTGTCCCTGGTGTTGTGTATCGGTCTGGAACTAATGTCAAGGTCATGGTTACTAAAATAAATAAAGTGATTTCTCCCAATTATGCAAGAAATGAAATTCAGTAAAAGCTCTTTTTATGCCCCCAAAGGGGGCATACAATTATTTGTTATAGAGATCTTATGCAAGATCTCTGGAACTAATAACTAATTCAATAAAACTTCATTTCCACTATCAGTATTATTCACTTGAAACTTGGAATGTACTTTTGTCATGAACTCCAACGTCTATTGCAACCATCAGCATAACTGTGTTTTGTATTTTGACTGTACTGCCCCTGTTTTCATAGTTTTTCTGGCTTAAGTTTATATTCACAAGTCTTATAGCTTGAAAAGTACGTAAGTTATTCACTTGAAACTTGGGATGTACCATTGTCATCGACTCCAACATCAAGTGCAACATAACACAATTTTGTATTTTGCAAGAGTTATGCCCTTTTTCATATATATTTTCAGGTTACATTTTAATGCCCCCACCATCAATGATAGGGGGGGGGCATATAGAGTTTACCCTGTCGGTGGGTATGTACGTGTGAACGTGATGTATGTATGTTTGGATTCTTGTCCGGACAATAAGTTTTTCCAGCACTGGATGATTTTCAAATAACTTGGCAGAAATGTTAAGCATAATGAGATGGTGTGTCATGTGCAGGAACCAGGTCCAAGGTCAAGGTCACACTTAAAGTTCATAGGTCAAATATAAGAATGTTAGCCATACACCCTGTCCGGAGCATAATTTTGTCCAGCATGAAAGGAATTTCAAATAACTTGCCACAAGTGTTGAGCATGGTGAGAAAATGTGTTGTGCGCAAGAACTAGGTCCAAGGTCAAGGTCACACTTGAAGGTCACAGGTCAGATATAAGAATTTAAGTCTTATACCCTGTCCGAAGCATTATTTTGTCCAGCGGGGAAGGATTTTAAACTAACTTGGCTATGCATGGTGAGTCGGTGTGTTGTGCACAAGAACCAGGTCTCTTTGTATGATGTGAAGGTCACACTAAAAGGTCAAAGGTCAAATATAAGAATTTAAGCCATAGACCATGTCTGGAGCATAATGTCCAGCAGGGGAGGATTTTGCTTCTCTTTATTCATGAGTTTCTAGTTTTATTTAAATGTTTCATAACTTCCAAATTTCATAGGTTCAAAAAACTACATAAGGTTTTCATTTAAAACTTTGAATAAGTTTTGTATTTCAACAAATTTATGTCCATTCCATTTTCCAAAATATGTACCAACTGAAATACTTCTAACAGTAAAGCGCGCTGTCCTCTGACAGCTCTTGTTTAATTACTTGGCGCAATGTTTTCCATAATGAGATGGTGAATAGCACTCGATTATCAAATTAAAGGTCAAGGTCACACCTATACGTCAAAATGTGCTTGTTCATGCCTTAACTTGCCATGGATTTTAAAACTACTTTTTATAAATTTTAAACTAGCAACAACATGTCACGCGTCTGAAGTTGTTGCTTAAAAGTTAAAATTTACTTTTTGATTGATGGACTTGTAACATGGCCAAGAATGGATAGATTTTACAATAACTTTGCACAAATGTCTGCCTCAACAAGACAGGTGGATGCAGAAATTAATAAGTGGGGCGTCCGTCAGTTCTACCAATATTCTATTTCTTAAGATTTATGATGTTTATCAGTATATGTAATGCTGAATTTCATTTTAACATTTTGACTCGGAGAAACAGCCTGCTTTCTATTTTGAGTCTTCAATTTAGTTAATTAAATTGACTATTTTTATGCTCCTGGCATTGCGATGCGAGAGGCATATAGTGATTGTCCTGTCTGTCTGTAAGTGGTTAACTAGATTTTACCATTTTGTCTAAAACCAAAGCACCTACAACAACACTTGGATACTTGCACAGTTGTTGCTTATGACTATTCCTTATCCACTCATATCGCCCAACCTTTGTTTGACCTTCACCTAATTTGGACTTGATAATTTAAATTGGCTATTTCTTGGTGAACTATATTTTAACGTTTTGTCTAGCACCAACACCGCTTTCTACACTTGGATACTTACACAGTTGTTGCTTATTCCTAATACACCCATATCACCAAACTTCACTTTGACCATGACATAATTTTAATATTTGGCTGTCCAGCACCAACCAGGGACATGTGTGTTAATCGAACACAGCGTCTTGTTTTATGTCTAAATTCAAAAATATTGTTTCCTTTGCATAGTTAATTATATTTTAATGTTATGTTTCAGGTTACAACTGTTGGCTGTTTCACTTTTGTTAAATTATTATTGTTTGTCTTATTGTCAAAACAACAGATAGTTGTTGACCATTCACTCATAACAGTGGTATTAAAGGGACCTGTTCACAGATTGGCTAATTGAAAAAGACTTTCAAAATTTGTATACCCCTACTCTTTGAAAAAGTGTGGTTTATATATGAATTCTACGTGTTGGTCCGTACGTAAGTACGCCGGTACGTGCGTCCATTATTTTGTTTGCCCTCCATAACTTCGTAACGCCTGGAAGGATTTTAATTAACTTTATTATTCCCCATGACCAGACGATGTGTCGCGTACCTGACCCATGCGCGTCAATCAAAAGGTCAAGGTTACAATTCAATACTTCTTTTTTACTGCCGCTCCATAACTTCGTAATGCCTAGAAGGATTTTAATATAACTTGAGATTAATATTTACCATGACCAGCAGTTGTGTCGGGTACATGACCCATGCTTGTCCTACAAAGGTCAAGGTAAACGTTAAAATGTATTTCGTTTCCGCTTCATAACTTCTTAATGCATGGACGGACTTTAATACAACTTAAGATATTATTATTCCCCATGACCAGAAGATGTAACGCACACATGACCAATGCTTGTCCTTGAAAGGGCAAGGTAACAGTTGAAGGTCAAAGGTCAAAAACTTGTATTTCGTTTCTGCTCGGTAACTTCTGAATGCCTGAAAGGATTTGAATATAACTTATTATTCCTAATGACCCCATGTCTCGCATACATGACTTATGCTAGTCTGTCATAGATCAAGGTCATAATTCAAGGTCAGATATTTGTATTGTATTTCCACTCCATAACTTCTTAGTGTCTGGAAGGATTTTAATATTACTTAACATTGTTATACTTCATGATCAGATAATGTTTCACGTATGCTTTCCATTCTTGTCTGTCAAAGGTCAAGGTCACAATTCTACGTCTGCATCCGCGTCTGATCTTGGTTTATACAGTTTATCATCAAATGTCTTGTATCTACAAAACTACATAAGTTATTCACTTCAAACTTGGAATATACCTTTGTCATTTACTCCAGCATCAGGTGCAACATTCCCCACAACTCGGTTTTGTATTTTGACAGACTAATGCGCCTTTTTGCACATAGATTTTCTTGTTATAAGTTTATATTCAAAAGTCTTACGACTTGACAACTACATAAGTTATTCACTTGAAACTTGAAATGAACCTTTGTTATCAACTCTCAACATCAATTGCAACATTCCCCATAACTCTATTTTGTATTTTGAAAGAGTTATGCCCCTTTTTCACGTAGATTTATGTTTAAAGTTCATATTCAAAAGTCGTATAACTTCAAAACTAGACAAGTTATTCACTTAAAACTTGGAATGTACCGTTGTAATAAACTCGAACATCAGGTGCAACATTTCCCAAAACTCAATTTTGTATTTTAGCAGAGTTATGCCTCTTTTTCACATACATTTTCGTGTTAAAGTTTTAATTAAAAAATCTTGTAACTTTAAAACTACAGAAGTTATTGACTTGAAACTTGGAATGTACTTTTGCAACATTCGCTATAACTCTGTTTTGTATTTTGGCATAGTTATGTCTCTTTTGCACATAGTTTTTCAGATTTCAGTTTTATTTAAGTTTTATTACTTAAAACTTGATAGGCTATCCAATTGAAACTTGGAATATACAGTTGTCATCAACTACGTCCTCATTCATCAGTTGCCACAATCCACATAACCCTGTTTGTATTTTGACAGAGTTATCCCCCTTTCCACAAAGATTTTCAGTGTTACGTTTTTATTCAAAAGTCTTGTAATTTTTAAACTACATAAAGTATTAACTTGAAATTTGGAATACGTGCTTGTAATCAACTCCAGCATCAGGTGCAACAATCCCCATAACTCGTTTTTTGTATTTTGACAGCGGTATTCCCACTTTTCACATAGATCTCGGGGTTAAAGTTTTTGTTCCAAAATCTTATAATTTCTAAACATGTATACGCTTTGTATTTCAACAAATGTATGCCCCTTCAACTTTCCAAAATATGTACCAAATGAATAAAACCTAACATTGCATCGGCTAATAAACATCCCTACTAACCGGTCATGAAAATGTGGGTGCAACGTCCCAAAAATATGGAGGTCAGATTATCAACAACCGTAAATTTAAAATACTAGTAAATTCCATTAACATGAATGTTGAACTACCACTTTCTCTGTTTTTAGCTGTTAATTATTATTCTAACATGACATTTACTGATTTTTCTATATACAAAAAAACTACAACAAATTATCGTTGTTAATCTACCAATAAACAACGCAAAAAAGTATTTTGTTATTGACGTCATTTGTTCAGTTTTTATCAATGAAAGTGACGTCACAATGAATTTGTATCAAGGAATGACGTCACTGGCGTTCGAACGTTCGCTCGGGAAGTTGTGCGGAACATAGTAAAATGTAGTTTTCAATACAATTGCCAAAAAAATCAGATCATTTTAGAATCGAAATAATAGTCAATTTATCGTTGTTGATCCGCCAGTAAACAACTCTTTGTCGTTCTGATGCGTGGCTATTAAACCACATACTGGGCTAACGCCCTCGTCGTTTAATTTGTACACATCAGAAATGTCTTGGCCGATAAACAACGATAAATCGAATATTATTACGCATGCCATCTGTACGCTTAGCTCAAACATATTTTATCGCAATAGATCTAGTAGCCTACCTTGTGTAAGTCTTAATAAATTATTTGTTCTGTTAATTTTAAACCTTGATCTTATTTTAATAGTTTTGTCGTTTTCAACTTCTATACATGTGTTCTTTGAAAGCATATCTTATGTTAATCCAATGCTTTTAATCGATCACTAGAATAGACAATTCTATGTAAAAATGTGTATGGTGGTTAGAGAATTCTTAGTGAATACTTTAAAAAATTATCTACAAAGTTTTCTTCAGAAAAGGGTTTAGATTTTTGTGAATTTGGATTAAAATTGGATTCAATTAAATTTTAACCGATACCTGGTACGTCCTCTAAACAAGTGTGGTGACCTAAACTCGTTTGTTCATGAAAAGATATAGGAAAAACTACCGAACTCGCCTTTAACAAAAGTGAACAGAACTGTACACGGCACACAATTTTACTGTTCATGATGTAACGTAAATCTTAAAAACTATTATCCGACACCACTGGATCAAGTCAGACTGGTGATAGTGAAAACTAACAAGAAAAAATCGGCACATATCTTATATATTGGCGTATAACTGCCAACTTTCACATTTCCATCGAAAAGTACAAGTTGAGAATGAATGTTGAAGTTGAGCTAATAAATTCAAAATGTCGCTTCGTATTACAAATTATGATTTATTTATGTATTCAGTACCAGTATGGGTAAGTAATGATCTCAGCAAGATATGTGTAAATATGTGTACATCTGAAACACATACATATTAAACTACATCTTTGTTACCAAAGCTTATATACTTTGAACGCATTAATATGACTTGCTAAAAATAACCTGTTGTCAGCTATTTTGTATACTGTTTACACTCTATTGTTAATTGCATAGCTAACAAATAGTACTAATCTGTACTTATCTTGCCGTAAATATCAAAATACTTTTATATAACTGTGCACCATGCGAGGTTAGTAACAGCAGTTGTGGTAAATATTAGATTAACAAAATTTGTTTTATAATTGACATATTATTTTACAAAGACACATTTATTGTATAAAACAAGGTACGGTTAAGGCTCACTGCCTTTCCATAGCATTTATCTGGTGGGCGATAAAGGATCTGTAGTTCATAAAACATCTTCCCATTATCAGGGAAAGTGCGTATTGGGTCAACTGCAATTAACTGACCACCACACATTTTTGTCAAAACCAATTAGGGATTTCATTATATTCACGCGCTATTCTGAATACATTTTGGTAAACGTTGATACCGAAGTTTGGACAAATCCAGTTTCTAGGACACTCGCGCGAAAGTCGAAGTAAACACTCCTCGCTAATTTCTGGATGGTCTATTTGAAAAAGCGGTGTTTCATTAATTTGCGGAATGTTTTCACTATCATGTACGGGCGGAAGTAAATCCAATGTATCTAATTCGCCGTTCAGAACCCCTTCAGTCCACAAGCGCAAAGGTGATGTACCCACGGTTCTCAGTCTGTGGGAAGCCCAGGCTTCTCTCCAGATATTGATCTTTTCGTTTATTTTGTGCAGGTATGTATAGTGCAGAGAAAACATATGTAAGGGATTTAGCACGCTCAAAATACTTTCATCTTCCATAAATAAAAAGAGCTGATAAAAGTGAGCTAAGACTCCTTCATATACGTCGCGCCAGAGTCTCTCAATTCTTTGGTTGTGTATGCTTTTTCCTGTTAGAATCACACGGGCTCCTCTTGTTTCGTACATAAATTCGGCAATTCTTATGTTTTCCAGGCCTTGATCAGTTCTGACGCAACGAGGCATACCAAACTTGTATGTAGCTTCACAGAACACCTCTAGAAGCGACTCAGATCTGTTGTTATCTAAACAGCGTAAAGCAGTCACTAGTCTGCTGAATCCGTCTATTGCGCCTGCAATGACAAAGCCCCACCTAATAAGTTTGTGATTTGTATCCACGTGCCACATATGGTTTGGTCCTTGAACGTGATAAATGCGCCGGTGCAACCTTACAAGTTGCCGTTCTTTTATGCCATTCTGATCGTGCTGAAGTAGAATAGCTCGAAGTCTGTACCTAGGTATCTAAAACACATAATTCCTATAATGACTCAGATCTTGTAATGAAATAAAATAAAAGAAGTAATTTACTGTTATTAACAAACTCGTATCAATTTCCTACCACTTTAAACACGGTCTGTATTCACTGGCGCCACCTTTTTTGGAGATGCATTGGAAAACGAGCCAATTATACTTCCGAGGTGGCGCTAATGGCGAAAATAGTAGGAACAAGTAAAAACAGTGATAGAAGGTGAGTTGGTTTTATATGTTTTATGACCATTTGAGACACTGTTTAAAAAATTGGACAATGTAGTGCGATTCGGAATCAATATTACCTTGCAACAACGTAGAGAAGTATGAGGTCACGACGCATTTTAAAACGTGAGGACTTTTATAAGTTGTTACATGGTTAAAATTGAACCAGGTAATTGATGAATTTGAACGTGTTAAGACGTAATTTACACACAATTAGAGCATTAATGGCTTAATTAATTACTTTCGAAATGTATTATTTGCTGCGTTATCAACAATGTTGGTTTGACGTCGATTAAACATATTATTTTGCATTTTCACGTAAGAGGTGGAATCAAAGCAATGGAGGTGGCGCTCAGAACAGGAGGTGGAGCCAATGCATATTATACAGTTTGAAGAATTGACATTTTTATTAACGTTTCATTCTACGTTTCGTTATAAGCATTACATGTATAATCATATTGACCATTTAAATTGTCACAAATATCACTTAAGCAGTATCTTTTGTAGTGCATGTATACAGTTCATCTTAACAAGTCTGCAAATTCAAGTAAGGTGTACGATTCTTTAAGGATTTGTAATGAATCAAAATCGAACACATTTGAACCTTATAAACGCCCCGTTCCAGAAGCGACCCTGGGTCTTTTAGTGCCCGGTGTGAAGCACCTAGTACACTGCACCTCGGTTTAACGTCTCATGCGAAAGACGACTTAGAAGGTTAGGGTGTAGCGGGGGGCTCGAACCTGCGACCCCTGGGTTGCGAAGCCAGTGTGATACCACTAGACTACGCATCCGCCACAAGCCCGGGTTTCCCACGACACGCCTCATATATATATACTATATATCGCTACGCGCATGCGCGCTATTGATAAATGCAGTCTAACGTATGGATGTTTCCATTTAAGTGCGCGATTTCATAGGCGCGAGTTCGAATCCTGCTGGAACCGTGTATCTAAAAAAAAACATTTTTGGCGTTGGATAAATTTTTCTGTCAATATAATGTGTTGTTTAATACGTGTCTATATAAATACCGTCGATATGTCCCTTTAACAAGCAATTTCTACCAAACTAGTTCATATATCAATATTCGAAATATACAGTAGAACGACATACTTACTATAATATTTTTCTGGCGGAGGATCTCAATTAACATTCGTTCTCCACACCTGGGAAATTCCTGTAATGTTTCTTTTACTACAACAGTTAATTGCTCATCGTCTATTTCCGTGAACAGGAGTTTCTTTAATCCAAATGCTCGCATTCGTCGGTAGATTGTTCTTTCAGAAACACCGAGTAATTGAGCAATTTCAGTTATAGTAAAATTAATGTTTATCAAATATTCTAAATAGTCTTTTGGTATCACATACACAGGTGCCCCTCCACCATTCCCCGGTAACGAACTTGGTTTAGAAGGTCCATTAGGAATACAAGCTATCCTCAGTTTCATGATTTCACCCCTGTCACTGAGTCCTACACAGGTCATTTCATATAACGACATCTTGCACACAATATCAGGAGAAATATTTTCATTTTTAAATGCAAGTATAAGTCGCTCTAATCCAATGTCTTTCAATATCTTCTCCATGTTAAATTATACTAGTTATTTATTTAATTACAGACACGCTTAGTACAACAGTTTATAATCTAAACGTTCATTATAACAAAGCTATTAGACATAACAAAACACCGATCTGACAAGTTGACCTTACCCGATGATAAAACAAGATGTGAACATTACATAACATATTCTTTTTTGACAAGTTCACCTGATCATAGCACATGATGAAACAACATTTTACCATAATAAAACGTCTTTTTGACATAATAAGATATTGTTTGACAAGTTCACCTAATCATAGCACATGATGAAACACTATTTTAACATAATGACACGTCTTTTTGACTTAATAACATATTAGTTTGACAGGTTCACCTGAGCCTAGCACATGATGAAACACTATTTTAACACAATGACACGTGTTTTTGACATAATAACATATTAGTTTGACAAGTTCAACTGATCCTAGTACATGATGAAACACTATTTTAACATAATGACACGTCTTTTTGACATAATAACATATTAGTTTGACAAGTTCACCTAATCCTAGCACATGATGAAACACTATTTTATCATAATGACACGTCTTTTTGATATAATAACATATTAGTTTGACAAGTTCACCTGATCCTAGCACATGATGAAACACTATTTTAACATAATGACACGTCTTTTTGACATAATAACATATTAGTTTGACAAGTTCACCTGATCCTGGCACATGATGAAACACTATTTTAACATAATGATAGGTCTTTTTGACAAAATAACATATTCCCTTGACAAGTCCACCTGATCATAGGACATGATGGAACAATATTTTAACATAATGGCACGTCTTTTTGACATAATAACATATTAGTTTGACAAGTTCACCTGATCCTAGCACATGATGAAACACTATTTTAACATAATGACACGTCTTTTTGACATAATAACACGTATGCTTGACATAATAACACGTATGTTTGACATTATAACACGTATGTTTAACATAATAGCACGTATGTTTGACATAATAAGACATTCCTGAACAAGACAACACGAAACATAACGACATAAGACAGTCATGGCGTTCCATAATATGATATAAAAGTATGTGACAGTTAAGACGAAATGTTCTTCGTGTAAATACAGCCAGATCTGCTAGATAAGCGCTTGAACATTATGCTGACATGCACAGCAACATGTTATCTGCGTATAAACGTGAATGTTTTGACCGCGATTTATATTTTATTTAAAAAAAACGTAGCGCAGAGAACTGTGATCCTTACTTTTGTATAAAATTCTAAATTGAATGATGGTGAAAAACGTGGACAGTTGTGCGAGTGAAAATTAAACATTTAACGATATGCAGAAAATGTACTATTTCCGATTAAGAATGATATGTCTATTCTGTCAGGGAATAGTCCTACACGCAGAACTGCGCACGGATGGTCATAATCACCCTTTATACTGTTGAATGAACACTCGAAGAAAATATGCTGCAATGTTGTTAAACTTTATGAAAGCTTGTCAGTAAGTTTCATTACCGCATTCATGGTATTACAGTAACACGACCCGCATGTTTACCTAACCACGAATAGTTTTAATTCCTTCCCAACTATTGTTAATGGATTAATTTCCATTCATTAATCCCACAAACATAAACACAAGTTTATTTGAATATCACACACATTACTACGTGCTCTCTTGTGTGAAATAGTTCAATTGCTAAACATGTGATATCAAATTGAAATGATTGGATACAATTGAAGATTAATTTGAATATGATAGACATTTGTGGAAACGCCCTTTATATGCGGGACGGAACAACGCTTTCTGTATGTTCATCACATGCTTAACATCAGTAAGCTTTTTGATCAACATTGGATAGATATAGAGCATTATTGCGCATTGTAACTTGACCATGTTCTTGATTAATCTTTTTCCAGAAAAAGGTAAAACACATAAATTAAATGACAACTCACCGGTACTGTAAATGTTACATAATTACACTATCTACATGAATAAATGGCTTAGGCGGTAAAATCGAGTCGCGGTCTTTTTTAACCATTTGGATCATGTAAATAAACAACGATTTTGAGTTAGAATGTGTAAGGATTAAACCACGTGGACGTTACCCCAAATGGTTTAAAAACGCTTATCAGAGAAAATAAGGTAATTATTTTAGTGATAACGATAAAATCGAAAATTATTTGCATTCAAACATGATCTCACAACATAAGTATGTTATTTGTTGCTCCGAAGCCGATTTTAAACACCATTTGCCACATATCGAGAAATTCGACCATCCTTCCTAGTTAATGTTTGGTTTTCTTGATTTTTGTGTCGCCTGAGAGGCGACGTATAGGTGTTACTTTTGGCGGCGTCGGCTCCGACATTGTTGGCGGCGGCGTAAATATAAAATTTAATATATCAAAGAACAAATCAGAATAGTATTATTGAAGTATAATAATAAAAATAAGTCGTTATATTTGAAAAAGGGATGTTCCACTGAATCCCAATTAAAAGGGCCATTTTCCAGGTTATTTATGAAAAATAATATTTAAAAAATTCAGATCGCTCACCTGCGTTTAATGCATAATGGCTAATTACAAGAAGGAAAAATGGCACTAAGCGCCTTACCTGAGTATAAAGATCTCGGCCTTGCAATTTTTGATATTGTTTTAGTCTATATAAACCATGTGACCCACAGGGCATGGCCACTTTGTACCACAGGGGCATAATTTGAACAATATTTGTAGTGGACCACTTTTCCATGTTACATACCCAATATGATTACACTGGGCCTTGCGGTATCAGAGGAGATTTTTCAAGTCATTTTGCTATTTAAATGTTTATAAATGTATATAAACCATGTGACCCCCAGGGGGTGGCCAATTTTAACCCCGTGGACATCATTTAAACAATCTTTGTAGATGACCAATCCACAATGTTCTACTCAAAATATAAAACCACTGGGCCTTACGGTTTCAACAAGGAATGCACACTTGCAATATCAGTCTATATAAATCATGTGACGCCCCGGGTCATGGCCACTTTTGACCCCAGGAGCATAATTTGAAAGATCTTTGTAGAGAACCACTATACAAGGTTACATATCGCATACGAAAAAAACTGCGATTTCAGGAGATTTTAAAGTCATTGACTATTTAAGTCTATATAAACAATGTGACCCCCAGGGCAGGGCCAGTTTTGACCAATGAAACATCATTTAAACAATCTTTGCAGAGGACCACTATAAAATGTCACATACCACAAATGAAACCTCTAGGCCTTGCAGTTTCAGAGGAGATTATTAAAGTCATCTTGATATTTAAGTCCATATGAGTCCTGGGGTGTGGCCAGTTTTTTTTTTTGACATTATTTTAGCAGTCTTTGTAGAGGATCACTATACAATGTTACATACCAAATATGAAACCTCTGGAACTTGCAGTATCAGAGAAGAAGATTGTTTAAGCCATTTTGCTATTTAAGTCTATATAAACCTGTTGACCCCTAGGGTGTGCCCAGTTTTGACCCCAGGGGCATCATTTGAACAATCTTTATACAATGTTTCCAACCAAATATGAAACATCTGGGCCTTGTGGTTCAGAGCAGAGGATTTTTTAAAGTCATTTTGCTATTTACATTTATATTAACCACGTGAGCCCTGGGGTGTGGACAGTTTTGACCCCAGGGGCATCAATTGAACAATCTTTGTAAAGGACCACTATACAATGGTACATACCAAATATGAAACCTCTGGCCCTTGCGGTTTCAGAGGAGATTTTTTTAGTCATTTTGCTATACAAGTCTATATAAACCATGTGACCCCTGGGTCGTGGCCAGTTTTGACCTCAGGGGTATCATTTGAACAATCTTAGTAGAGGACCACAACAGGATGTCACATATCAAATATGAAAGCCCTGTCCAATATCCGGTCAAAACGTTGTTCTTCTGAGAAGAGGTCCTTGGTGGAGGCTGCCAACAAAGCATTAAGAACTTTGTTGGAGAGACATGATCTGTGTGTAGTTTTGTGTGTGCTGCACACATTTAATGAAACTGTACAAATGAAATGTTTAAAGTAGATGACTAGACTTTAGGCTCTATGCTACATGTTTCTGTACATGCTGGTGAAACAGACTGCAGTGTCAGAGCCACAGACTCGATTGCTGATTCATTTTGTCTTACAAACAATTGTGCAGTTCCACCTAAGTTAGACTATTTATAGATCTAATGCTATCATTTCATATTTGACATTTCATTATTAAATTAGAAATTTACACTTCGCCTGTGAACAAATTCAATGTAGTAGATCAAAAGTGAAAATATATGATATAAGACGGTCTTATATACTAAGACTGATTGACTACATTTCTTACACATTGCCTAAACATTACATCCATCTAATTTACTTACACAACAACACGATTGACCATGTTGGTGGGTAACATTTTCTATGCATTTCAATGGTCAACTAAACGATTCTCTAAAGCACCCTCACAACAATGTGTTACTTGCTAGATGGTTTTATAAGATCTAAAAATAGCACACTGTATACACCATTGCTGGAATGTCGTCTGCTGTGTTGATTTTTGAGTATTGGAGGCATATTGAAATTATAGTTCTGCAGTATAAACAATGTGACCCCTGAGGTGTAGTCAGTTTTGACCCCAGGAGCATAATATGAACAATCTTTGTAGAGGACCACTACACTATGTTACTTACCAAATATACAACCTTTGGGCCTTGCGGATTCAGAGGACAATATTTTACAAGTCATTTTGCAATTTAGGTCTATATAAACCATGTCATCCCCGGGGTGTGGCCAATTTTGATCCCAGGGGCATCATTTGAACAATCTTTGTAGAGGACCATTATGCAATGTTACCAATCGATTATGAAACCTCTTGGCCTTGCAGTTTCAGAGGAGAAGATTTTTAAAGTCATTTGGCTATTTAAGTCTGTATAAAACCATGTGAGCCCCGGATTGTGGTAAGTTTTGACCCAGGGGCATCATTTCAACACTCTTTGTAGAGGACCACTATGCAATGCTACATACCAAATATGAGACCTCTGGACCCTGCGCTTTCAGGAGAAGATTTTTAAAGTCATTTTGCTATATAAGTCTATATAAACCATGTGACCCCTGGGGCATGGCCAGTTTTGACCTCAGGGGCATGAATTGGACAATATTTGTAGAGGACAACTACAGGATGTTACATACCAAACATGAAACCTTGTGGTTTCAGAGAAGATTTTTAAAGACATTTTGCTATATAAGTTTTTATAAACCATGTGACCCCCAGGGCGTGGCCAGTTTTGACCTCAGGGGCATCATTTGAACAATCTTTGTAGAGGACCACTATACAATGTTACCTACCAAATATGAAACCTCTGGGCCATGTGGTCTCAGAGGAGAAGATTTTTAAAGTCATTTTGCTATATATTCTATGTAAACCATGTGACCCCCGGGGCGTGAACCGTTTTGACCCCAGGGACATAATTTGAACAACCTTTGTAGAGGATCACTATAGGATGTTACATACCAAATATCAAACCTCTGGGCCCTTCAGTTTCAGAGAAGATTTTGCAAGTTTACACTTTTTAAATCTATTTTTATCTCTGGTGAACTACATATGCAGCGGACCGTAACAATTTGAACAACTTTGGAAGAGGGTCACCCATTGATCATTCCTGTGAAGTTTGGTGAAAATCTGCCAAGTGGTTTAGGAGGAGATGTTGTTTGAAAGAAAAGCTGACGACAGACGCACGGACACGCCGACGCACGGACGACGGGCGATCACAAAGGCTCACCATGAACACTATGTGCTCAGGTGAGCTAAACAACAGACCTAATTTTTTACCTTAGATATCCGACTGTAACCTTGGAGGTACAGACCTTGGTCTTGCACGTGACCCATCTACTCATGATTGTAAACATTTCTGCCAAACGATTTAACAATCCATCCAAAAATGACAAGTTATTGACTGGATACGAAAAACAGACCCGATGTTTTACTTTTGACCTGCAAGTGTGACCTTGACCTTGGAGGTAATGAACTAGCCTGTTAGCTAGTATTGAAAATTAAATTTAAGAAAGAGGTTTTTAATATGCGGTGTTATTACGGTGCTATTATTATTCATTTTTGGTTGTTCATCTCCAGAATAAATGGATCTTATAATTTAGTGTCATGCATTTGCAAGACATATTGAAATGTCTTACTTAATAATAGTACAATATTACAACCATTAAATGGTACGCAATTATCATTTCTTGATTTTGGCATGAATGTTCAAGTACGATGTTATTAAACTCAATTCAATAGCTTGTATTTCAAAAGAACAGTATCATGAGAATTGGCTGATGATCAAGTCTCAAACACTCTGTTATATCTGATATGCCAATCACACAAAGAGTTATTCAATCAGATGATCAGAAGCTTACAATGCCAATTAGGATGGGTATAACCCTCTACCATTCTTTTTAAATATCCTATTGAACATTTTGTACTACAAAGCTTGTGGTTATTTTATCAGGACCATTTTACACAAAGGAATTCACTGAGGAGGGGATTTTTTGAGCTATTAAAACCTTTTAGTGTCTACTGATGTCTACTGATTTGTTTCAAACTTCATAATAGTTTTTTGTATCATAGAACGTTTTAGAGGCATTATTTTTCTGCTAAAGTTTTTCATATTGTTTTCAATTGAAAAGGTCAAAGTAGCACTGGTAACTTTGTGCCAAAGATATACTAATGAGAAATATGTACATAGATCTGTAGCTGTGCTTTTGCAAGTTAACAATTGCTCTACATTCCGATTTAAATCTGTAAATTCAGTAACAAGAGATATAACATGATACGCTTTGTAACCAAACATCTTAATATGTAGTTATACTTAGAAGTGGTTAATTTTACTTTACCTTGTGCTGATTCCAGTATTGATAATGGCACCATCCAATGTAGTCATTTTCAATAAAATATGCACCAAGGTTAGAGTAGAGAAAATGGAATAATAAATGGTAAAATGGCAAGCAGCATTATTTAGACAGGCAGAAGCATGAGCAAACCCAGTATATTGCATGTTACACTATACACTGTATTTCCACATTAACTATGAACATTAAACACAGTACTATGAGTCAGATCTCATTGTTTAGAAGCCATATATGACCAATAATTATAGATATTTAAAATCAACATCTCAATGTTTTCTTCCTATCCAGAAATAAAGATGTATATATTGCAAATATTACCCAGATGCCCATACATACATGCATGAATTTTCTATTGGCAAACATGTAGAAAAATTATGACTGCCGATGGCACAAAGTTAATGACAAGTAAACTTTGAGCAAGCGAAACTAATAACAAGAGATGTTTGTATTCACAACTTGCAGCCAAGTTGTGAATATGTGCAATTGTTAAGAAATTTTTTTAATATGCAAGCCCAAGCAAGGTCTCAATATATGGTATCTATGTATTAAGTTTCATTAAAATATCTTGATGCGTTCTCAAGTTATTGAGCCGAAACCGTTTTTCCATCTTTTGCAACGGTGACCTTAACCCCACCCACCCAATATCCAATCCCAAGCGAGGTCTCGATATAATGTATATAATTATGTTCGAGGTTTCATTAAAATATCTTGATCCGTTCTCAAGTTATTGTGCTGGAACCGTTTTACTATTTTTAGTAACGGTGACCTCGACCTTGACCCCACCCACCCCATATGCAATCCCAAGCGAGGTCTGAATATAAGGTATTTATGTACAAACTTTAATTAAAATATCTCATTGCGTTCTCAAGTTTCTGAGCGGAGACCTTTTCCTATTTTTATTAATGGTGACCTCGAACTTGACCCCACCCACCCCATATGCAATCCCAAGCGAGGTCTCAATATAAGGTATCTATGTGTGCATTTTTATTAAAATATCTCGATGCGTTCTCAAGTTATTGAGCGGAAACCGTTTTTCCATTTTTAGTAACGGTTACCTTGACCTTAACCCCACCCACCCCATATGCAATTCCAAACGAGGTCTTGATTTAAGGTATCTATGTTTAAAGTTTCATTAAAATATTCAATGCGTTCTTATGTTATTGAGCGGATACCGTTTTTCTATTTTTAGTAATGGTGACCTTGACCCACCCACCCCATATGCAATCCCAAGCGAGGTCTCAATATAAGGTATCTATGCATGAAGTTTCATTAAAATATCTCGATGCGTTCTCAGGTTATTGAGAGGAAACCGTTTTTCTATTTTTAGTAACGGTGACCTTGACCTTGACAACACCCCCCCCCCCCGAAATGCAATCCAATGCAAGGTCTCGATGTAAGGAATCTATGTATAAAAGTTTCATTAAAATATATCAATGCGTTCCCAAGCAATTAAGCGGAAACTGTTTTTCTATTTTTAGCAACTTTGACCTTGACCTTTGACCTGTTGAACTCAACATTTATAGGGTTCTTCCTTTCCTCCCAAGTAATCAGCATACCAACTTTCATGATTGTAGGTCAAAGTGTTCGCAATATATCGTACGGAAACGAAATGGTCTACGGATAGACCTACCGACCGACCGACCGACGGACGAACAGGTGCAAAGCAAGATACTCCCACTTCTTCGAAGGGGAGCAAAACGTATAAGCCATCAATTAGAGACTTCGTAACTTGTTGGGTATACCACCAAGCTTAGCTCCATTGGCCTCTACAGCAGAACCAGTCAGCTAAAGCTCCCTCTATCATCAGGGGTAGAAGAATTGAAGGTCGCCAAAAGCAGACTGGTGATGACACTGAGGGACTCAAAGGAAAAGAAGGTCAGTGAAGCTGGAGTGGTCACACGGACAGGACAGAAGTGGTCCGCCAGCACATCAGTGAAGGACGCAGAGAGCATGCTCGAACTGCGGGATGTGATAGGCAACACCTGTATTGGCCGCCAAGGTCTAGGGACAGGACACTTCCAGCAATTGTGCAAGGCCAAAAGGAAAGAGCAGCGCGATATGGTGATAGAAGAGATCACAAAAAGTGAGGAGTCAACACAGAAGAGCAAAGCAGTAGAGATTGTAAAACAACGAGCCTGGACACGATGGGACCTACCACAGCGTCAAGTCACCTGGAACGACCTGTGGAGAATGGAACCAGTCTGGATCAGCTTCCTACTTCGATCGCTGAATGGCACCCTACCATCACCGACCAACCTGTGCGCATGGAACCTTTCTGACGATCCGTCATGTAAACTGTGTGGAGCACGAGGAACCATGGGATACATCTTGTCTGGCTGTAAAACTGCCCTGCAGCAGGGAAGATGCTGATGGCGCCATGGTATAACAGGTCCAAGCAGACGTGCAGGAGAGGGAACGAACAACCCAGAGACCTAGGGTAACAAGTGGTCCTAGCAAGATCCAGTTTGTAAAACCAGGAGAGAAGAAACCATCGTCACTAACAAGTCAGCATGGTCTCCTACAAGAAGCAGCATCATGGGAGATGAGAGTAGATCTCAAGCAAAAACTTGTCTTCCCGGATGTTGTGCAGAACATCCTGAGGCCAGACATTGTGATATGATCTACACAGAGTAGGAAAATCATCCTGGTGGAACTAACTGTGGCATGGGCGGAAGAATGTGAAGAAGCCAAATATGATGAGTTGATGGAAGCCTGCATACAGAGAGGATGGACTGCCTGGCTATTCCCAGTGGAGACTGCTGCCAGAGGCTTCACCGCCCAGTCAACTTGGAGGATACAAGGGCCAGCACCCCTTCATGCTGTCCTCGTGAGGGGACACCTTCAATCGCTACAGAATGAACTGATGAACAACACCCCAGAGTCTCCCGAGAGGGGGGGAGGATGATCGACTCACCAGGACGGACACACCGGAAAAGAACGGAACACGAATAGAGACAAGATCATAAGCACGCACCGTTCAGTTGACACTGACAGGAGAAGTGGCAACAACTGCATGTCCTTGCGGAAAGGTTTGCAAGAATGTCAGAGGACTTCAAAATCATCAGGCAAAGTCGAGGAGCTGCTATGCTGTTACTCTAACACAACGCACAGAATGTACTTCTGATGAGACGGAAGAGGTGGCCAGTCAGGAGTCACACCACAGTACTGATGACCTCTATGTAGAAGAGTCTCAACAGATCAGCACTCCGACCAGGGCTGAGGAGAGAACTCAGCATAATGCAGACCTAATGCAGGGATTAGACAGAGTGAAATGGCCCAAAGCAGTGGAGAAAGAAAAGTGGCGGAGATTTGATGAAGATCTAGACAATATCCTTAATGCAGTCCTACAAGGACCTGCAGAGAGGAAGATCAAGACTTTGTCGACTATGGCTTACAGTTTGGGGAAGGAACGGTTCGGAGTAAGAGAGGCCAGAGTAAGATCTACACATCCCACGAGAACAGAAGAGAGTGACAGATAGCCAGTATCAGAGGAGAGTTAAACATCTTGAAGACAGTATAGGAAAGCTTCAGAGGTGGAGAAAATAGGGCTGCATGTGCTAGGGAGACGTCAAGGGTCAAATTGAAAGGTCTGAGACGGGCAGAGAGGCTTCGCTCTGGGCGAAAGATGAGAGCTTAACGGAGGGCACAGTTTGTACAAGACCCTGTCAGGTTCACCAGATCACTCCTGAGTGACTAGCGCTCAGGTAATCTAGATAGTCCTCAGGAAGAAGTCGAACAACACCTGCTCAGAACACACAGTGACCCTGATTGGGAAACACCTCTTGGAGAGAGCTCGAGGAGTGAGGACGCTAAAGTGCCTGATGTCCCATTTGATCTCCAAGAACCATCATGGAAGGAATTTCAGGAGATAGTCAGGAAAGCAAGGGCTTGTTCAGCACCTGGACCAAGTGGGACAACCTACAGCGTTTATAAGAATTGCCCACAGCTGTCAAGACGCTTGTGGGGGCTGATGAGAACACTGTGGACGAAGGGAATAATCCCTGATAGCTAGAAGAGAGCGGAAGGCTGCTTCGTCCCCAAAGAGAAAGACTCCAGAACTGTTGAACAGTTTAGGACCATTTCCTTGCTCAGTGTGGAGTGTAAGATCTTCTTCTCTATCGTTGCTAGGAGATTAACTTCATACCTTACCAGCAACCAGTACATTGATACATCGGCCCAAACGGCAGCTATTCCAGGATTCTCTGGGTATCTTGAACACATCAGCATCTTGAGCCAGATGATCACAGAGGCAAAGGCTGATAAGGGGGACCTCACAGTAGTATGGCTGGACCTGGCGATTGCTTATGGAGGGATGAATTTTTCCCAATTTGAATTCCAAAATGTTAGAAAAAAATCTAAAAAGACCCTGAAAAGATCGACCATGTTCCTGTATTTTATTTTTGTTTTACCCAAGCGTAAACCTCCACGCACAGCTGCAGGGCCTTCCCCAGGCAATTTTAGCGCCCCGGTGTCCGGGCGGTTAAATTTTAACTTCGGAACATATCCGGGGCGCCTAAAATTAGTGTTGCACATAAACATCGCCCGGGGCATGTGTATTTTATCAATTAATTAGCAGTGTTGTCTGCAGCAGACCGCCAATTCCTGCTGTTAAAGCTAATCACTTTGGTCACCATTGCCGTTTGCCACTCTATAAAGTCAGTAAATGATCAAAGCGAGTGTCACTTCGTCGACAATTTTAACAATTTACAATTATTCCTAAGCCGCAATCATTCACCGTGAAGCACAGCCCTGTAGGCGGAGTTTCAACATGCAGTAAAATCGATATAAGCCTATAGAAACGCTCAGTTTATCTTCGCTTTGGAATGACGTCATGACTGACCAATCAGCGCAGTTGGCATGTATGCACACACAAGTAACCTTATACACGCGTCAATAGTATTAACGACCCCAAAAGTAAATAAGCTTTCGTATTTTATAATATGCACACTTATTTATTCAATAAATTTCATAACTGTAAAAAATAAAAATCGTAATCGGAAAAGCCTATATTTAGTGTTACTGCTCAGTGTTGTAGTTTCGTCAACACAAGCGGTCTTGTTTATGTATATATATATATATATATACCATGTAAAGAGCGTGAAATGTCTACTGACAACCACGATGTCACGTGGAAAGCGTGCGTGTACTGACCATGTGCTTTCTCATTACAGGTCTTTAACATTTGACGCACATAGGCACAATGTGCACGGGGAAATTCTCCCGCCATTTTTGCAAGAACAAAGCATATATAATATACATGTATTTTAATCATGATTCTTACAATGACGCTTTTGCTTTTAAATGGCTAGAGGTATACCGTTTAAACGGTGATGCTTTGTTTATTTCAATTCGTTTAAACGTTTACAAAAAATTGAAAACGTGTTAGCCTTAATTTTAAGAGCTTAAACGCACCAGATAACATCATATGACATATGTTGCAAAAAAAAATTGATGTAAGGACCGGGTCGCCTGTTTTTACATCTTTTATGACATTTTTTAATGTGAGGAAAAACGCTGTTATAATTCAATTTAAACTGATCAGTACTATATATATATATATATATATATTATATATATATGTTAAAATACTGATTTATTAATTTTATAAGTAAAATACTCTTCATGTATAAGGAAACACCCTATAAACCAATAATAATAACAGAGAGGTAACTCCTGCCTAACCATTTTATTCGGCGTAGCTGTTTAACCCAACTTTTGACCTATCTCAACATCTAATCAAATATGTTGTGAACATTTCCTGCCGGTAGTCACTAATGAATAAATCCTACCATTGCATTGGCTAGTTTAACAGAAATCCCCACCACGGCCTGTAAAAAAATTGGCTCCATTTCTTTTTGGAGGTGAATGGAAAAATTCAGACATACCTCTTTACTTTGTTTATGTTTTTGACTAATTTCCAGTTCTTAGCTTCACTTAGCAAGTTGCATAGGCTCAATTTGTCCCTGTTAATATTGCATATTGGATAGGCAACATTCCATAGAATACACACGCTGACTATCCTGCGCCTGTTAATAGTACCGGTATACAAGCATTCTAACAAGCATCCAGCAGAGCTCCAGATAACTTTTTAGGGCAATTCTTATTTTACTCCCTAATTTAAAACTGAATTCTTAAAAAATGATTTATCAATTCAATGCCACTAACTGACTTTTTAAGCCTATCACGCTTCCAGAAGAAACGTCCACGTCATTTAGGCTCAGGATAAGATGGTCAGACGGTCGTGGCCGAAGTGTGATTTAACAACCTTATACAACTTTCATTTTGTCGTTTTATTAAACTATCTTTCTCTTGATACATGTACGTATTAAAAGTAATGTACTACATCAATAATAAAACCAGTGATCAGAATCAGTCCTAAAAATATTCGTCAATTAATCAGAGCCAAAAGTTACTGATGAATCAAATAATTACTACTAAATATGTGGACTTTTATTGTTCAACAGAAATATTTCACCAAATCATGTTTCTACCAATTTATTTTATTATACTTGGTTTTAGTTTAAACAAAAATGGATTGAATTTACAGATTTGCTGTTGTTAAAACAAAAAAGTAATAATGGAATATTAATTGCTTGACTTTTAATTAGACTACGGAAGTTAATCATTTATTACGGTACTATTTACCTGGTACATTATAGAGAATATGTAGTGTACAACGCCCAGCACCCCTCCCCCTTGACATTGTAGTGATTTGTCTATTATACATGTAATGTAAAAGGCATAACATCTCGACACTAAACTAAGTACAAGTTCTTTATAAGGAAGTGCATGTACATATGAGTAGAATACATATTTTACAATTTTAAAACCACAGGCAAGCATTTACTTGCGCAATTTATATTACATAAATGATCAATAATAATACCAGTCCGTGCTAAAATGCATATACATTTATGAAAATCGTTCAATGGACACAGTGACAACCTATGAAGAAATGGTTCATAGCATGATTGTACATGTATATTGCATTGGATGTACAATATATTTGATTTATAATACCCAGGGTGTTCGTTTGACCCGAGCACCCGGGTTTTGACCAGTGGTTTTCATGGAAATCATTAAATTGACGCATGGTTAAATCCCCCAAAGAGTCATATTGACCCTTGGTAAATGTCTGGATTGCGTCATCACTTCCTTTCCAACTGAAGCTAGTCAGAACACTGTCTGTTATTAACACATTAGGCCTACCTTATCTTAATCCGTTTTGCATTTACTGATAAGATGAACTTCCATGCCAGGTTGTTATCAGTGTATGTATTTGACCCTTCCACCAATAATAAAACAGACATTTTCCATAATGCACCTTTAGCCTCATTGTGAACTTCTGTTTGTTACACCTATTGTTACAGCATTTGTGTCCTGTCAACCTGGATAATTCATTCTGATGTTTACATGTTCAAATGTTGATGAAATGATGTTTAAAATGTTAAATAATAACAATATTTCACATAAAATATAATAATCTAAAAACAATACTGATTAACAATACCAGAAACACTTATGAAAAAATCGGCCGAAAATGTACAACTGTCAATATTTTCGGACAGCACTTTCGGATATTTGTTGAAAAAAAAAATGGCTGCATTAAGTTTTGTCTTTCTTTTATATTGATCAATTATTGCAAAATCTTACCTTGTTAAGTCTTTCTAAACAATTGTACATTGAATGAAATCATTATTTTCTTGCAAACAAAGTAACTTTTAGTAAATTTTGATTGGCGTGACAAATACATTATAAATTATTTAGATTAAAATAGAATCACTGATGACATATATAAGGCTAAAAGATCGGTTAATTGTACGGACATTGCATAATGAAGATATCTTAAACATATGGCCTTCTCATAGTTTCACCGCGCCTTATGATGCTCTGCATCTTTGTTTTTCTTTTCTTTATTGAACAAGAGGGCCCTAAGGGCGTGGCTTTCAACCCCGCGGCGTGGCTTATTTTTATCCAAGGGGCATAAGTTGAACAACCTTGAACAAACCTCTTGGCCTTGCGGTTTCAGGTTAAGATTTTTTAAGTCATTTTGCTATTTAAGTCTATATTAACCATGTGACCCCTCAAGGGTGGCCAGATTTGACTCTAGGGACATAATTTAAACAATCTTTGGAGAGGACCACTATGCAATGCTACGTACCAAATATAGGAAAGCTGTGGGCCTTGCGGTTTCAGCAAATATTGTTTAAGTCATTTTGCTATTTAAGACTATATTAACCATGTGACCCCTCAGGGGTGGCCAGATTTGACTCCAGGGGCATAATTTAAACCATCTTGGAGAGGACCACTATGCAATGTTACGTACCAAATATAGGAAAGCTGTGGGCCTTGCGGTTTCAGCAAAGATTGTTTAAGTCATTTTGCTATTTAAGTCTATATAAACCATGTGACCCTCGGGGGTGGCCAGATTTGACCCCAGGGACATAATTTGATAAATCTTTGTAGAGGACCACTATGCAATGTTACGTACCAAATAAAGGAAAGCTGAGGAAAAGATTTTTAAAGTCATTTTGCTATTTAAGTATATATAAACCATTTGATCACCCCCCGGGCGTATGCTTTTTTCACAATTTTTGGCCGAAAATTCACAAATGGAAAAGTGGAAAAAAAAAAGAAATCTTAATTAATGTTGTGAATTTTGTTTACACAGGATAAAATTTCGGTAGTAGTTTTATGTCTACATCGCTTTGAAAGGTTACTCGATTTTAACAGGATTCGTGTCACGTTTTATTGATATTTTCGTGAACCAGTCGGTTAGTGAAACATGTGCTCATCGGGATCACTGTAAACGCTCATTGTGTTATAATCTGTATTGAATCAATCGTTTGAAGAATTTTAAACGTGTAAAAACTGCAGATTATTTTCTTGTTGTTTTTTTTAAGTAATCACAATGTATTTTTCACGAAACTCTCAGTATTATGTGAAATTCTTTTTTTTAAAGACATGCTTATCTTACAGGAGTCATCGTGTCCAACAGGCAATTTTAAGCGAGAAAATAGTAAGTGAAGCCCCCCAAATTCAATTTGTGCTGCAGTTCTACAGTTTCAACTTAAGTGTCTTCACAAGTAGATTCAATGATAGTAACGAGTGCAAGTTAGTCAGATTCACATACTGATAGTGGTGACAAAAATAACATCGATGAAACCCCTGTGTTGTTCTCCTTTGATGAGCCTTTTACATCTCAATCATGTGACATTTCTATTGACTCTTGTGTCTGACTCAAGTAAAGCCATTGGACATTTTGCTAATTTAAAGAATAATTGACAATATCAAATCTGCAAAAGAGAGAAATTTAACTGGAAAGTTTCATGGTAAGGTTTCATGAATGTAAAGCAGTCTTCGTCGTAACCGGCTTGCCCGATGCCCGGGACAAGTAGATTTGATTTCGGGCGAGCAGAAAATGCCAGACGCTTGCCCGACCGGGCAAGTGTTTTTTTACAAATTAAATAGAATAAATTCATCAAATAAACACACAATTTAGAGGTTGTTTCAGCAAAAACAAAACATTAGCAAAACATTACCATTCTCATATCCGCACTTTAGTATTTACGCATAAATTAATGACGTCATCAAGCATTGCTATCTTCGATATTGTGTAGACGCTTAATAAAATACGTAGAAGAATATTCGTAGTTGAGTAAACGCTCCTTTATTAAAATGCAAACTACTTTTGACGAAAAACGGCAACTTCTGAGTGCATGCTAGTTTGTCTAATTCTTAAATTAATGTTTGCATGTATGTCCATTATTAGCGAAAATGAATAAATTTATATAATCATTGTGTTTAAAATTTAAAAAAGTGTAAGCGAATGGCGTACGCATATGAAACTGTATTGCTTTTTGTTGTGAACTCTTTTCGACCAATGTAGCACGTAGTTTAATGTTTCCATCCGCTTTGTGTCACATGGAGGTCAAAAATGATGAACCTTCAGTATATCGAGGGAGCTCAGCCGAAAAAGCGTAACAAGAAGACAAACGTGATCAAAGGGAAAATAAAAAAAGTATGAAGTCAAGCGCCAAAGATCATTCCAGGTAATCTGGCAAAAAAATCGCCCGTGGCTAAGATATGACGAGGGCCCCAATATTATGTTTTGCCACGATTGTAGGGAATTTGGTGTGCCAAAAAAGAGTCCGTATTTGTAAGGGGGACCTCCACAATCAGGCTTGATGGCATTAAATCCCATCAAACATCAGCAAGTCATATAAAGGCTGTCAGTGCTGTTCTCGCCAAAAGTGTTCCAGTACAAAAAAGCACGGCAGGCAAGACACTAGTTTCTTTGAAGAAAGCCGAATACGATCGTTTGGTGGTTAAAATGCGAAATGCTCATGCTGTCGCAAAACATAACCTTAGTTTCAAGAACTATGAAGTCCTTTGTCGTCTTGATAAAATGAAGGACCTTGACATTGGCAATCAGTATTGCACGGACAAAGCTGCCGCATCTTTCTGTTCATCTATAGCCCAAACATGTCAAAATGATGTTGTAGATCATTTGAAAGCCTGTAAATATTGCAGTGTCACGTGTGATGGCTCAATCTTTACATAAGAACATCAACTGAAACATGCACCATTAATGATTCATTTCTCTCCATTGGCACTGCTGAATCTGCAACCAGTGAAGATATACACAAGTTTATTATGAATGTCTTCAAGTCTCTGAACATAGAAGACACCATGCAGCAGAAGCTTGTGGGATTTTGTGCCGACGGTGCATCTAACATGCAAGGTAATGGTATTATTCTGAATGTTCAATATAAAATTGGTTCATATGCTGAAGTTCTAATTAAAAGTTTTACATAGCAAATCTATTAAGTCTGTTCTAATCTGTTTAGTCACATAATTCAGTTACCGACAAATCAATAATAATAATAATGCTCAAATTATATATCAGCAGAATTTGTATTCAAATTTACCATGGCAACTGTATTAGTCTTTTTATTCTAGGATCCAAGAATGGTCTAGCGGCATTGATGAGGAAACAGTGGCCCCATGTTGTCTTTACACACTGTCTTGCCCACAGACTTGAACTGGCGTTTACGGATGTCATAAAAAAGTCCTCATCACACCTGTATGACAAACGAACAAGGGCCAAGCACTCCCGACAGTTAAGGGTTTGAAGTAAACGCGTAAAATAGTAATGAAAAACATGAATTAAATTCAACGCGTGTGTTCTAAATGGATATTATAGTGAAAAGGTGAAAAGGTGTGGATTAAAGGAATAGAGACATGAAATCACCAGGCAAGTAGGATACTTCCTGAAGTATGTTTTTTTAACTGAAATTTTGAAAGTAAAACATTCCCGCTTTACAGTATGTGGGAGGGGTAACATCAGTAAAGAACTTAGCAAGTACAGTGGTTATAAATATAACTCGAGAACCTGTTTTTGTATTGCAACGTAACATGATACAAGAACGAGAACGAGAACGAACCAGCTTATCAACCGTTATTTGCGGCAAATTCGTCACGCATGACCGAGCCGCTTATTGACAGATTAAAATAGTAACAATTGACTATTTTATAACTGCGGGGAACTAATAAATATGAATAAGAGACCCCATTCATCCACGGCGAGCGAGAGCAACGTTACGGATACGAGTTGCACGGAATTACCAGTGTTTGAAACAGTGTTGGAAACTCAGAAGGAAAAAAATAAAAACAAAACGAGCAGCAAAAAAAAGAAAACCGAACCCGCAATTACAAACCAGAAAACCATGGCGAACTTTGTAAAACAAAATACAACAAAAATGCAGACAGAACAATCGGATTCTGCTATTGAAAAACGCCTTGATGAGATTAGCACCAAATTATCAAATGTTCTCACAAAAAATGATACTAGTATCATCAAAAATATAATTAAAGAAACACTTGAAGAAATAAAAGATAAATTTCTCGGATCCCTTATCAAACGAATAGACATGCTCGAGGTCAAAGAGTTTGACATTGAACAGGAACTTGACACTCTGAAAAAGCAAATCCATGACCAAAATTGTGAGATAATTGCTCTCAAACAAGCAAACCTACACTCAGAACAACGACAGGCAGCGGGTCTGAACGAATTGGAGCAGTACGGGCGCAGAAACAGTATCCGCATTTCCGGTCTTACAAATGACACTGACCATCAAACGTCGATGTCTGTTGCCGAACAAGCTGCATCGACATTGAGCCAGAAGCTTGGTTTCCAGGTTGAAAGCAAGGACGTTGACGTAGCACACCGCCTCGGTAAATATGTGCCCAACAAACATAGACCGGTAATAGTAAAATTCGTAAGGCGGCAAACCAAAATTGAAGTGCTGAAAAGGTCCAAACTACTTAAAGGCAGTAACATTTTTATCAACGAAGATCTTACAAAAATCAACGCCGAAGTATTTGCTTCCTTGAGACTTAAACAACCGGACCGTGTGGAAAAAGCATGGTCCTATGAAGGAAAATTGTTTGTCCGTTATCGGGGACAGGAGCGCAACGAGCTAGTTACGTTTGACAAGTACAAAACATGGCTTGATATGCCATGGCCTAACAAAGCAACCGCTACAAATAATACAACTTACGCCCGGAAATTGTCCTCTGGTGGCAAGGCTACACCGACCCATAAAGAATAAATAGTAGAATGGTGGCAAGAAACTGGTCCTTGATTAGCCAAATTCAACTGACATAATACTAACACACATTGGTGTCTTATACTAGTTATGCTTATAACTTGCACCACCACGATATATACAAGCAAAACTATACGAATTCAGCAATCCAAAGGCATACATCTCATCACACACAAAAATACACATGACTGTACATAACACGCACGCAAGCACGTGCACACACACACACTCGCACACACGCACACACGCGCGCGCGCACACACACACTTCCACACACACGCACACACACACACACGCACGCACGCACGCACGCACACACGCACACACACACACACACACACACACACACACACACACAATAAGTCTATCCATTCATAAAGAATAGCTAAACCTACAATTTTCGTTATAAACCTTAAAATGGTTGCTATTTATAATGTTATCAAAAGCAGGAATAGTTTGATAAATAAACGTCGCTTAACATTGCATATACACGTAAATACAGGAACAGTGTATTGATTTAATTCTTGCGGTATAGTTATACGTTGTTATTTTATTAACTTAAACAATTAAGATATTTTAATAAGCACAAATATATTAATATTATGACGACATAAAATGTAGAATATGGTATGTGTACATGTTTCTAATATTTCTATGACTTATGCACTATAAATAGCCTTTAAATATTTTTCAAAAAAGAGTTTACATATATACGCCGGAACTGATTATTGATTTAATTCTGACTGCATTGTTATGCATTGTTACTTTATTAACCTAAACAATTTATTTATTTTGTCAACTTTAATTAGCAAAATATGTATAATTTTATGACGATATAAACTGAAAAGTATGGTAGGTTAGCACGTTTTTTATGTTCAACGTAGTATGCACTTATAGATAGTCTGGAAATAATGTTTAAAAACAAACAAATAGTACAAGTTATTTTAACAAGTAAATGAGAAGTGTGTCTTTTTTGGTTGTTATTTTTGTTAATAGGGTATACCCGGGTTCGTTTATAATTTTAAATGTCAAAACTTCAACTTATATTTATCTGTATTTGTATACTACCAACTTACTTTAATAGTCTTTCCTTAGAGATTGGAAACTTAAGTTTAAATCATACTAATTTAATATCTTGATAGCACAATATCTGCCAAGCATTCCAACACCTAAATTATTTCGCTGTTCGCACCCAGTTTAGGTGTTATTGTAGTGCTTCTTATCAAAACTTTTTCAAATAATGACCCCTCAAACACTTTCAATTCTTCCATACATTATTGTGTCTAAACTCTTGTAATATGTATATAAACATATTGAAGGTGTCTAATAGGGGAAAATATTAAAAAAATCCACTTTATATTGTAACCTATAAAACTGTAGAACACATTATAACTGTCATGAGACCGAGAACTTGTTGTTCTGAATATTCTACTCAGTACAAATGTAAATATTTACTTACTTGTGTGTGTTTACTTTTGTATTCTTTTTGTTTTTTGATGCATATGATGGTAACTTATTCTAAGTATACTTTTTTACGTAGGTTTTGTCACTACTTCCACAAAACACTTGTTCTTGTGTGTAAGCCACTCAAAATATGTTCCACATACCTGTATATTAATTTATTTATTGGAGATTTATTCTGCTGTATTCTGTTGCTATATCTTGAAATTATATGAGCTCTGTAAAAATTGCCTCCCTGAACTGCCGCGGCCTTTATTGTCATAAGAAAAGAACTGATGTCCTACATTTTCTTAAAAATAAGGAATATCATATTTATTGTTTGCAAGACACACACTGGCCCAAGCAATTAGAAAAAGAAATAAACTCTAGCTGGGATGGGCAATGCTTTTTTAGTCATGGAAAATCAAATGCCAGAGGTTGTGCAATCTTAATCAAAAAAAATATTGCTTTAAAAGTCCATAACATAAAACATGATGAAATTGGAAACTTATTAGGATTAGATATTTCTATTTGTGAAACAAAATTATCGTTAATTACCATTTATGGTCCAAATTTAGATAGTCAACACTTTTATGAAACTGTTTTTAACATTATTGATGAATTTGGAAATGAAGATTTTATTTTGTGTGGGGATTTTAACTTGGTACTAGATCAACAACTAGATTATAGTAACTATAAAAATTTAAATAATAACATCAACTCCAGGAACTTTATTTTAAAGGAAATTGCAACGAGAAATCTAAAAGATACCTTTAGGGAATTACATGAAAATTGTGTCCGCTTTACATGGCGACGTACTAACCCATTGCAACAAGCAAGATTGGATTTCTTTTTAATTACTCCAAACATGCTCAACTTTTTAAAAACATCAAATATCAGAACAGGTATTAAAACTGACCACTCTATTGTTGATATTTCATTGGATTTTCATCATATTGATCATGGTAAAGGTCTTTGGAAGTTTAATAACTCTCTGTTGCATGATATTGATTACTTAACCTGTATAAATAGTAAAATTGAAGAAATTAACAGTACTGTCTGCCAATATATAACGTAGAAAATATTCATACAATAAATAATAATGAATTATGTTTTACAATAAATGATCAGCTTTTCTTGGAAACTTTATTAATGGAAATAAGGGGAAAAACTATTTCTTATTCGAGTTTTAAAAATAAACAAACAAAATCAAACGAACAACGATTGTTAAATAAAATTGAATTTCTAGAACAAAACCTTAATGAATCAAACAAAGAAACACTTGCACAACTAAATGCGGAATTAAACAGCATAAGAGATGCTAAACTTAAAGGGTATATTATCCGATTCAAAGGTCAGTGGATTGAAGAAGGCGAAAAAAATACAAAATATTTTTGCTCACTTGAAAAGCAACATTACGTTAATAAGAACATACCTTTTATTCAAAAAGAAGACGGGGAGATAATATATCATCAATCTGACATTTTAAAGGAAACGTGTGATTTTTACAAAAAACTAGATGAAAAAGTTGAGCCAAAAGAAAACTATATACTAAATGATTTACAAAATATTAATATAAATAAAGTAAGTTCAGCACAATCAATCGAAATTGAAGGTTTGTTAAAATATGAAGAGATAACAAATACTCTAAAATATATGAAGAATGATAAAAGCCCAGGATCGGACGGTTTTACAACAAATTTCTTTAAAATCTTCTGGAATAGAATTGGTGTTTTTGTTATGAGAAGCATATGCAAATAATTCATTTTCAATAACTCAAAAACAGGGCATTATAACGTATATACCAAAAGATAACAAACCGAGACAGTTCTTAAAAAATTGGAGACCTATTACGCTTCTTAATACCGTCTATAAACTAGCTTCTGGATCAATTGCAAACAGACTGAAACCTCTTTTACAAAATCTTATATCGAGGGATCAAACTGGTTTTGTTGCAGGTAGATACATTGGAGAAAATACCCGCCTCATATACGACATAATGAATTATACTGAAAAAAATAAAATACCGGGCTTAATAATGATGATAGACTTTGAAAAGGCCTTCGATACCTTGTCATTCGATTGCATTGAAAAAACGTTGGACTTTTTTAATTTTGGACCAAGCTTTAAGCGTTGGGTATCGATTTTTCTAAAGGATACTCGGACATGTGTTCAGTTAAACGGATTTTTGTCCGATAGCTTCACAGTAGGCCGCGGCTGTAGACAGGGAGACCCGATTTCACCATATATTTTTATTCTATGTGCAGAGATTTTAGCAATCAAAATTAAGAATAATAATAATATAAAAGGAATATGTATTAACGGCATAGAATACAAAATTTCTCAGTTTGCAGACGATACTTCTTTATTGTTGGATGGTTCTGAAAATTCTTTAAATTCCGCTCTAGACACACTCCAAGATTTTGCATACTTTTCCGGATTAAATGTAAACTTCGATAAAACTAATGTAATTTGGATAGGATCTTTAAAGTACAGCACCCGAGCGATTAAAACAAAATACAAACTAACATGGGAAACAACAAGATTTAAATTGTTGGGAATCATTTTTGATGTCGATCTCAATCTGATTGTTGATTTAAACTTTTCCGACAAATTTATTAAAACTAGTAATATTATTAACCAATGGAAAAAGAGAAAACTAACACCTATTGGTAGAATTACCATTGTTAAATCCCTTATACTACCTCTTTGTACTCATTGTTTCTTTGCAATACATACTCCAAAAAGAGATATTCTTGATAAATTGAATAAAATGTTATTCGACTTTGTGTGGGATGATGCGCCTTACAAAATTAAGAGTTCGACCCTTACACAAAGCTACGAAAATGGTGGATTACAAATGGTAGACATCTTTGCTTATTGTAAAAAAATTAAAGTGTCATGGATTAGAAAATTACGTACATGTTCAGAAAGCAAATGTGTTATTCTTATGAGGTCTATTATTGATGTATGTAAACTCTTCAACACTGGAAAACAATATATTGCTATAATTAAGAGCGCTGTTAAAAATGATTTCTGGTATGAGGTATTTACGTGTTATGAACAATTTCTAGATGTGTTAAAAATTATTGATGTTGAACATGTTCTTAGCATGCCATTATTTTATAATGACAATTTTACCGTTGGTAATGAACCCCTGTTTTTAAAAGCACTGTACGATAGAGGCATACGATTTGTGAGAGATATTGTCATTGATTCAACAATTTTTTTAACAAAATTTCAAATGGAAAGTATAACGGGGAAACCTATTAATTTCCTCCAATATGAGGGACTAGTTAAAACAATAAAATTATTTTTTCGGAAAGTAAATATACATTTTAACTTCAATGATGTTTTAAAATACGGCCCGTCTCTGTCATGCTATACAAAATATTTTATATGCCTGGACAGCAAAGATAAGACAATATATAACTGTTTTATCCAAACTGAAATTGAACCCGTTTGTAAAAGCAAATGGACTGACTTTGTTACTACTAACGAGGAATGGAAACATATTTTCAAAATAGTTTTTGACATAACACGTGATAGTTACATACAGTGGTTTCAAACGAGAATTATTTATAATATATTGGGTACAAACTCCCTTATGTATAAAATGAAACTGGTAAATGATAATATGTGTACTTTTTGCCATGAATTCGAAGAAACGATTCGTCACCTTTTCTGGTTTTGCAAAAATGTCCAATGCTTGATCAAGAAATTAAACGAAGCTCTGTTAAATAATAGAAGTTATACGACAGAAATTGATTACAAAACATTGATGTTAGGTAAGTCAGACAAAAACAAGCAAAATCTAAACATACTTTGCCTCGAAGTTAACAAATACATATTTACGTGTAAAAAAGGTAACATAATACCAAACTATACAGGTCTTATAAATAGTTTAACTTTTACCTACAAGATATACAATTCATTTAAACTCACAGAAAAGGAAACGAGGGGTTGGTCGCTGGTAAAATTAATATGTGAACCAAATATTTTTGTGGAACATAACATTGAGTGAAAATTTCTATAGAATCGAGAAAAGGAAAAAGAAGTGATATTTCCTTAAATATGTAATTATTAATTGCCAATAGAAAAGTACCTTATATATGCTTTTTGCTCATATTTTTTTGCCTTTTTGCGTTTCTTGTACATTTAAAAATGTAACGGTCTGTATGATACTTCATTTTGCTAACATTGCTTTATGCATGTATGCATGTTTAATCATATTTTACCTTTCAATCATTTGTTACAAAAAGTTTTTCAAGCCTTCACCAAAAACTACAAAGCTGTCAGATTGACGCTAGAAAATGCCTCGCATGAGAACCCTAAGGCCGAGGGTCTTGCCAAGATGATGAAGGATGGACACATTATTGTGTACTTGCTGTCTTTGAAGGTATTTAAGATAAAATATAAATAAACTTTTATTCACTTTATCAAATCATGAAAGCATGGTCTCTTGAGTCGTACTGAAAATTCACTTCTGTCTAAAATAAAAACTCTAAACATGATTTTATTTTGATTGCATTATAGCATTATATAACACAGGTTTCATAGTTACATGTTCTTATGTTAAAGCCTTTTCTAAGCGCAAACTGAAAACTTTTTTAATTTTCAGAGAATCATTGGAAACTTTACGGGACTGTCGTCGTACCTGCAGAAAACCAACAATAGTCTTTCGGATGCAGTCGCGCGTGTAAATTCAACAATGACAACCTTACAGCAGTCAATGGCAGGTACATTGTATCTTTAAGACAATGGCTTTATTGGCAGCAATGGCTTAATTTTATATTGCACCTGAAGTTAAGCGTTTGAAAGAATTCTGACTAACTTCTTTCTCCTATATTTGTGGATCTAGCTAAACTGTACTGCAACTACTTTACTTCAAGACCATCTTACGATTGACAATAAAGGTGTTACTTATAATCGTTATAAAATATTTAGCTGTATACAACCTTTTACATAGAGATGACGGCACGGTCTCATCAGTGCTCGAAAAAGAGGAATACCATGGCGAAGCTTTAACCTTTCGAGGTTCTAAGCCTAGCTTGCATCAGGCCTCACTTATTGATGCAATTGTGAGTGCTTTAGAGACGCGCTTTCCTAGGCTCCCACTCATCAGTGCGACTTCAATCGCCAGTTTTAGAAACTGGCCTTCCTAACAGCCTGATGATGTCAAAGGTTTTAAAAGTTCACAAACTGTTCAGTTATAGTTGTTCTTGTTTGAACTGTCAGTCTGGATTAATTGTTTTATGTTTTAAAAGTATAATTTTTACAAAACACTTAACAGGTACTACTGTCTGCAGTCTACAAAAGTGCAATATTTTGTGTGCGTCTGATTTATTCAGTGTCGGTGTTTATAACATTGTTTATAAATATATGCTAGTGTCTTTACTACAGAACAGATACGAAACCTCGTGTGTTTACATGTAATACTGATTTACTTTTTTGTATGTTACATTGTTTGCATGTAATTTTTGTTATTTATGTTGTTGGAGTTAACTGTTTTGTATTTTATCTATAAAATATAATAATTAATATGAATATAAATAATATTGTACTGATATTTAATAAATCATGAATGCATTTATTCATCATCATGTTTCATGAAACTGTCATCATCTTTCATGTTTAGACACTCTTAACATCACTACAAATCTGCATTAAATATTTCATAAGAAAAGTGATCCGGCACTTCTCCAGAACTTTTTTAACACCCATTGTACTGCGATGATTTTACTTTGGTCGCATAGTAACCTGTCCAGCTAAAATTAAATATATGTTCAGTATCTACATATTATGGCGAGGAAGAAGTACAGTTTGTCTTCAAGCACTTTGAAGATGTCCTTCACAAGCAGTCAGAAGACGTTACCGTCGAGGACATTGTAGACGAATGGGCAACACTGAGATCACTCATCTATGAAAAGTAAGTTGCAGCGGTCTTACTGCTTTGCCAGTATACGTTCATGTTCTATATGCATGATGCATCTTGGTCATTTTATACATACTGTATTATAAGTATTATAAAATAAAGTTATAAAATATGTTGTGGCCATAATGGAATCCTGAATAATGCAGTTAAAGGCGTCAACCTGTCGTTCAGTTCTTTTTTTATCAAATCATGAAATGAGTTCATGTTACAAGCATTTACATTAAGTGACTGATAGCTATTGCATTAAATGATCACTGACTGTCACTGATCATGATGCAGGTACACCAAGGAGGTTGAGGCTGCATCACTGACTTGGGCTGTTGTTTATAGAGATCTGGGTAACTGTGAGCTACACAACATTTTCAACATGATCGGCATATTGCTGGCTCTGCCACCAACGTCAGTGAACAATGAAACAGCGTTCTCAGCCATGAAGCTGCTGAAGACAAAGCGCAGGGGAAGACTGACTTCACAGAGGTTAAATGACCTTATGACTGTGAAGTTGACTTCCCCTAGCATTGAAAACTTTGAACCAGATGCAGCACTGACTCATTGGATGGTAAGTTAACTGTTCAAGTTTTAAGTAAACATTAACAATCAACTGTGTGTGATGGTCTTATGAAACATTAACATTTCAGAACCGGTAATGCATTAATTTATATACTAGTCATTGATAGTGCTTTGTGTCTCTTACAGCATGCAACTCCTTCTGGACAGACACGTAGAAGGGAGACAGGTGAAGCAGCATCAACAAGTGTCACCATCATTGCAGACTCAGACTCTGAGGAAGAGGCAAGAGGCACCCACAAGGGATACTTCACCCACAGAGCAGGTAAGTAATGCATGTTACTGACGCAATTTAAAATCATTTTTCGGCGTAGCTGTCTAAGATCACTTTTGACCTAGATTTCTTGCGATAATTATGCAGCGGGAAAATTGAATGCCAATAGAATTTGGCAAATTTTATATTTTTAGGGAGGGCAAACTTACAACAATGGTTTAATGTATACCAACAACTGTTGCATATTTTGGGGGATTAAAATGTACATAATTGTTTACATAAGCGGTTAAAAATAAAGTTATAAACATATCTTTGACATACACTCTAGAACTGAAAATAATTATGAACATATTTTCTCATTATATGTCAAGAACATAATATTATATTCGTTCTCATAATTAATCCACTGTTTTGTTTAGCCTAGCTGCACGCTCTATAAATAACAATTGATTCTAACGAGTTCAACACACCCACGATCATTCTAAAATTAGCGCGCATTTAGCTGCCGGTGTGTAGCTGTTATAATATACATGCATCAATTAGCGTCCAGAGAATCATAAGAGCAAATATTTCAATAAATGGGCAATTTTTGTTTATAAACTTGCTGTGCATGTTAATTTGAAATTGAATAGTGGTTGCGTTCTATTAAGAATTAAATAGAATTGCACATTTCTATCAACTTCTCCAGTAGATGTTAATCAACCTATAAAAAGATATAATTATGTCAATAAATAAAATGTGGTCAAATAAGTCTCGTAATAATACGTCGAAATGTTATTCATGTTACTTTTACTTCATTTGCGTAGCATTAATACATTATTTGCAATACCAATTATCACAGAAACCCTTGATACATCATATTCCTACCGAATATAATTTTAAATCGCCATAGTCTAATGAAATTGTATGTGTGTGTTATCAAAAATGGAAGGCATCATTATTTCAAACGCGCTGAATGTTCCCTGAAGATTGCTTTTCATTAGGATACACGGTATAAATGTTCAATTGACTTCGAAATGTGTATTATGCATAGATAACTTGAAGACGAAGGGAGGGTATATTACTTAAGATCTGAATTATATACGCGTCTGATACAAAATAATTTTCATTCATTTCCGCAATTATTTTCGTACATTGTTAATTTGTTAAATTTGACTGACAAAGGACTAGGGTCGATAATGGCCTATTTTGGCCCATAAAATTGTCGATTTTTTAAATATCATTTACAAACAATACCAATTATGCCTGTAGTTAGATCATGGCGTGCGCTTGACGTTAACATGAAAATCGAAACATCGCGCGGACGTATTACGTCTCGCGGAACGTTCAAACAGCGCGCGTTTCTTCGAAAACAACGATTTCGGTCAATTGTATCACTTGTGTTGTAAAAGTTAACTATCAGCGCATGTGAGTACCACAACCATTTTTCAAAGAGACACGTAATTTAAATCAGTATTTTTGTTTTGTTATTATCTTTTTGGTACTCGCATGCGCTGTTGGTTAAAAATAATAAAAAAAGTAAATTTAGACATTCGGGGAAATTGGCTTTTAACTGAAATTTTTAATTGATTAGTAAGCAGCTTGTCATTCGTGGCTCAATGATATCGCTACACTTGCAGTTTGCCGTCTTTGGTTAATGCACTTAACACCAGTAATCCAACAGAACACGGCTGTTCAGTCGTTTCCCCGGATGTTATTACTACTAAATCAAACAATTGAGAACAGTGTTGGTAGATACATCTACCGTTTTTTAGCATTATCGGCTTATAGTTTAAGGTAAATACTTCCTAGATGCATTAATAGCAAATACAAAAATCTTACCTGATTTGATATATCAATAATCCAACATGCATTATTAGATCAACTTATGTTCGATTTGAACATAATCATAACACACTATACTAGTTTTACACTCTTTCCAATTATGTGATTTTCCTAGCTCCAAATACGATATTTACCAGCACTGCCACATTCCATTTTCCATGAGGCATGATGTTGCTCGAAATACAACGTATTTAAACCAGGACACACTCGTACATACTGTACAGTAGTCATTAGACTCCATAATGTTCTTCTGTAGATTTATAACACTCGCATGCTTACACTTTCGGCGAAAACATTTAATATCATATAATAATTTCTAACACATTAAATCGTGTTTTTTTTTCAAGATTGAAGATTCTTACTGATCTACGTCAGAAGTTATTTTCCAAAAATTGTGACGATTCTATTACGTCACATAGCTAACCTATGATAACTGTAGTGGTGTAGCGCGAATAGTACAGTATTGGACAGGGCCAACACTATATGCCCCCACATCATTGATGGTGGGGGCATAATAATAATTACATATACACTTTATGTTAAGATTTATATTTAGAAGAATTTTGTTTTTTCAGATTAAACTACATTTCGCCACCTTAGAATAAAAAGAGCCTTTCTTACATGTGTTAAAGAAGCAGATACGTTATTTATTTTATGCTTTCCAGTGATTTATAGGGAATTATCACTGAAATAAAATTGGTAATTCTCTGTTTGAAACAGTGAAAATTATCACTCCGGTAATTTTAACTGTGTTTCATTGGTTCCCGATTTCATACAGTAAATGAAATGGACCGTCAACGATGCCGGGCTCATTTTTCAATTTAAGGTTCTCCATCCATTATTAGATCGTCAATTTCCGTGTAATGTCGCCACTATCCGGTAGTGCCGAACTATGCCGAAAACGTTCGGCTAACTGCGTAATATAAACATTACGCTAAAACGAGCTAGGAAATAATATTTGTGCAAAAGATATAAATAACGGTAAAATAGATTTCTTAAATAATAAAACATATGTTTATACGTATATTTAGAATTTCCGTGTGCTTTATTTAAGAATATAGCAATTTTTGATTAGCTAAATTTTGAAATGAGTGTTTCCCAAAATGGCTTCGTTGTTGACAAAAAAAACGAGACAGACGTGGAAGATTTCAATTTTCGAAACCAAAGAAATGCTGTTAAGTTAGGACTTCGATTCGTATCGACCACAACTATGTTTAAGGGCATACATAATGTAGGGGTTCAGATTGCCAAAGTCCTAATTACTACTTGTAAATTTATATTAAACTTGGCAAACATGTCAAACGAAACAGTTGGCAGGAAGGTCGTCGAATTGTGGTGTGTAGTGTTTTGTTGAACAACTTTCAACCGTGTAAGCATTGTGGACTAAGCCCTGTACCACTTACTTACAACAATGTAGTTGGTGAACTGCAGCATGGAATTGGGGGATATTTGTGTGTTCAGGGTAGGCATGTCAATGATGTAGTATGTGCCAAGGTGAATATTGTGCCATATGGAAAAGCTCATGTGAAGAAGAAAGTTAAGGAATCCCCAGCTTTGTGGTGAACACGAAAATTGGTACCGCTAAGTAATTAAATGCTTGGCTTTTAAGTTAAATATTATTGGTTCGGCGAGTCGCGGTGGCGTAGTGGATATGTGGCCGCCTAGCGATCAGGAGGTCATGGGTTCGATCCCCTGTGAGCGTTCTTAAGATCTCCCCCAAAGACATGAAGTACTGGTTCTACCCAGGAAACATACTCGAGAGTGTCTCATTAAGCCGAAGGCTTATTGGTTATATAAAAATAAAATATATTTTAAATTTTAAAATCTAAATATAACAATTTAACGCATTTTCACAGTGTCATTCATTTGTTGTTATTGTTTAATGGAATACCATATAATCTCAAGTACATTTTATAATACTGATGTCACACATTCAAAACAAATATGAAGCCGGTATCCTCAATTGGTAAGCTTTGGCACTAGTACGCTACGGCAATGGTACCCTTCATCCTATACTTCTGAAAATCTTACCAAACATGCCTTGCTTGCAATTCGGGTGATCTAACAACTGAGCTAACAAGCCCGGATAGCACACATAATTCCTGAGTTTTATAAATTGGAACAATGACACTAAAATCCATAGCACTGACTGCCCATATGTTCCATCTCTTCATGGGGACAGTACATGCATGCACAAAAAGTAAAATCACAATTGTTCTGTGATATACACCCACAATTTATTGTAATGACATTATATGTATTTAATACACTTTACAGAAGGTGATAGAACGCCATGCTGGAAAGCATCTGAAAGTTGTTGCCCTGGCACCAAAAGAGAGTGCAGCAGATGCATCATTTTCAATGGAAATGCAGTAAGTTACAATATAAATAAATTAATTTCTTTTTAGCCATAATACTAGTAGGCAATTGTCTAAAAGGTGGAACAGCTGAAACGAAGTCTACATGTCTTTATGATTTCTCATTTTCTAATGAGTTTTAGAGTTTAAAATAATCAAAGCTTTTGTCACAATCAGGCTTAAATATAACCTGGTTTTAATATCTCAAACAAATCACAGAAAATGATTTGCTCAAAAGGAGTTATATTTGCACTAAGAAATGTGACATTATATGAAATCAGTAATCCCAAATGAAATAACAATAGTAATTTCAATGTACAGTGTATCTGTTGTCAATGTAGTATGTGTTTCTGTTTGATAAGTGTGTGTTTGTTCTGTTTGATAAGTGTGTGATTTCTTTGTTGATTTCTTTTTCAGAGCGATGGCTTTCAAAATGTATGTAGAATACAATGTTTATATGAGCCGTTTCGTGGGAAACCCGGGCTTAATGCGTGTGCGTACAGTGTCGTTCTAGATTAGCTTGTGCAGTTCGCGCATGCTTATCAGGGACGACACTTCCCGCTGTTATGGTATTTTCTGTTTCGATGTATAGTTTCTTCTAACCAAAAATTTGCTGTAGGCGAAAAGTGTTGTCCTGGATTAGCCTGTGCGGACTGCACAGGCTGATCCGGGATGACACTTTACGCACCTGCATTAAGCCTGGTTTTCCCACGACAGACCTCCTATGTATTATATCATGCTATATAAACACATATGTATTGCAGGGATGTTGCAGAAGAAAGTATGCTGGCAAAAGCTAAAATGAAATGAGATGATTGGTGATGGTGATGTAATTCATCCAGAAGCATCCCCTTCTCTGAAGTATGCAATATTTATACACAGATATATTTTTATAGACTTTTAAGAATAAAATTGTAATTTACTTACTAAAAATGTAAAGTATCCTAAAGACTTGTCAAGCATTCTGATTTGTCAGAGAACATGTTACTTTTGTATATTTATTATTGTAAAAGAATATTACAACTGTCAAAACAGGACAGTTTTTGTGTCGCCTGAAAAAGCGACATATAGATGTTACTTTTTTCGGCGGCGGCGGCGATGTCGGTGGCGGCGTTTCCTTTCGCTTGTCCGGAGCATAACTCTTAGACTATTAAAGCTATCAACATGAAATTTAATAGGTAGATAGATCTCATTGAGGAGAAGTGCAGTGCACAAGAACCGTTACCCTGCACCTCATACTTTTGGAGTAATTGCTCTTGGTTTATTTTCATACTTAATTTTTGTCCGGAGCATGACTCTAAGACTATGAAAGCTATCAACTTGAAACTTCATCGGTAGATAGATTTCATTAAGGAGAAGTACAGTGCACAAGAACCGTTACTCTGCACCTCATACTTTCGGAGTTATTGCCCTTTGTAAATGTTCATACTTAGTTTTGTGTAGCATTTTTTGGTTTTAATTAGTCTTTTCTTTGCAATTAGCCAGAGTGCAGTGCTTTTGAAGATTTCAATTAATCTGTTAAAAAAAATGAGCATTAAACTTAAATGCTTCTTCATTTGGATTCACGTAAGCTATCTGGCGTCAGGCGACACATCTGACTCGCGGAGTTCTAGTAATTTGTTAAGCATCTGAAGCAGCAAATCTGTTGAAAAAGTAGATGAACAAATTCTCAACCTCTTTAGGAAATCGAATCCGGGACCTTCGGAACACGAGTCTGACATGCTAACCACTAGGCTACTGTATACAGTATGCCACTACGACTTCCAGCATGTAAAATTCTGCCAATTGTAGTTTCTGATATGATATGATATAACTGACCTCAATTGTGATAAATCGACTATCTCCAGAATGCTCGGTAAACCTCGACGGCTACTGCGTAATAACCTCTAAACTGTTCTTTATCATGATAAAATAATAGTAAAATGAGTTTTAAACATTCCCTACTCAACAAAGTTGCTACTCAACAAATTTACCTTTGCATGAGTTGGCGATAACAAGATGAATAGGTAAGGATTGGACTTTTTCTACTCGGCTCCACTTGTGACACACAAAAATTCATTCATTAATGAATTAGGAAGCTGAATAACATACTATTTTATTTTCGTCTGCGAGTACAGTCATAATTTGATCCTACATTGAAAGTTGTTAACTTAAATATTCCCACCATGTCATGTTCTAATCATATTCATTATCATAATGATTACCATTGGACAAATTAAATAATATTCAAAACGGCACTTCTTACTTTCGTGTAGTCGAATCTGCCTGGCATAAAGCTGTTGCTGTAAGGATCATAGTTATTTGATTGTTTGGCTTTTAAATAGCCGTACCTTAAGTTGTTCTGTGAACAACTAAACAAGTAAAACTATAATTATGTGTAATTTGTCACTAGAGGATATTATCTTGTTATTGATTTCTGGCAAACTAAGATTTTAACAAAACCTATAAAATACTTATTTTGAAAAATAACAGATCAATAACTACCGATTATGTGGAAATTACAGCTTGTCAGTGAACTGAAAATAGTGGTGTATTTTATAATACAAGGTGTCACTTGCGAGCTTGTAGTCGACTACAACGATGATATTTGTCAACATTCAGATACCTTCAGAATGTCTGAACAGATTGTGAATGATTGATTTATGGTCCAATTATAATTATCTCAGAGGGATAATTTTTTTTAATTATTTTCATAATTACATGCAAAATTGCCAACACCTTAAATGCTACCTTTGTGCTTTGATGTGGGCACTATTAGCTCTGGTCTCACAAAGGCAGCTAACTTCACTGAAGAATGTTTCTATACAAAGGCAGATCTTTGGACGTGGTCACATAGTTGTTTGGTATTCGCTTCATAATCATAATTATTGGAAAATAAGTGGCACAATTTGTAGCTTTATCGGTGAACATTGGAAATTGTGTTATTATCATGTCATGTTACAGTATTGTCCTTTACTTGTAGCAAATTAATCAAATATAATTAAGTCAAATTTTCTTCAATTTAGCAATACAATTATCCGTATGTTCATTTTTGGGGGGTTCATACAAATATGTTGTACTTGCATTTTTGTGGAAAAATTCGGTAATTTAGGGAGTGTACTGTTGTATCATGTCTTTCTATATTGCATGAAAAAACATCCGTCATAAATAGTTTTATGATTTGGGCAGACCCTAACCCTGTGATTGTGTAGTATTAAGAAAACATCAAATTCTGTGGCATGGCCAATAAAGCTAAGTTGTTATAGCTCAACCAGTGTATCTGTTCCTATCATTCTATGACATTTCTATGTTATGGCATTGGCAGTTATGATTTGGCACTGTCTGCCAAGATGGTGTGTGTAGTATTACTCATAAGGCGTAAAAAAAAAAAAATGTTTATTTCAGGTTACCCGACCTACCCTAAAAAAATTCCCCACCCTAGAACATTTTATTGAGTTTGTCAGATATTTTTTTGTTGTATTTAACTTTTTCCAATAGTTATGTTTTTTGGATAAATAAGAGTTTTGTTTGGATAGCATCCACTTCAAAACAATGTTTAAGGATATTACAAGTATGTTTTGAAAATTCATTTAGTTTTTGTGTCGCCTGTTTGGCAACATATAGGTGTTACTTATGTCAGCGGCGGCGGCGGCCCCTTTTGCTTGTCCGGAGCATAACTCTAAGACTATTAAAGCTATCAACATGAAACTTCATAGGTAGATAGATCTCATTGAGGGGAAGTGTAGTGCACACGAACAGTTACTCTGCACCTCATACTTTTGGAGTTATTGCCCTTTGTAAATTTTCATACTTATTTTTGTGTCGCATTTTTGGTTTTAATAAGGTTTTTCTTTGCAATTAGCCAGAGTGCAGTGTTTTTGAAGATTTCAATAAATCTGTTTAAAGAAATTTGAGCATTAACCTTATGTGCTTCTTCATTTGGATTCACGTAAGCTATCCGGCGTCAGGCGACACATCCGACTCGCGGAGTTCTAGTTTAGACATTAATGTTTTATATGGTACAGTAATATATACAAATATGAAGAATATTTTAAATGCGATAATGAAAACTATTTTGCATTATTGAATTATAACTGTTTCAGACAGCTGTTGTCCCAGCAGTATATAGTGGATGCCAGATAGGCTATCGTCTGATTCCGAAGATGAAGCCCCAAGCGACATTCCAACTCATCCAATACTTCCATCCGATAGTGCGAAAAGAACATTAAAAACTGTTATTCCCAAGCTAGGACTTAAATGTTTAATGGACATGTGTTATAAAAAACATTTGTTTACTGTCAATGGTGTTTGTCAGACTTTGTCCTAGGTATGCGAGGTTATAAATCCCATAGCATACCGTCAATTAGAAAACTGAGACCCCTGTAACAGATCATTAGATTAAATCATTCTAGCATATTCATGTGCAATTTGACCTATCTGTTTCTCGTTTTCTGTAGATTATTACAGGATATTCATGTACATATTTATTTTCATATTTGGATAATTTTCAAGATTAGCGCTCTCAAGCTTACTGAACTGGGGAATAGGTTTGCAGGGCAAACAGTTCTTATAAAGAAATGTATGTTAATATGTATTCAACAAGATCAGTTTTACAATGTTTGCATTTATTAGAATTGTATTGTCATAGGAAAGTGTGAATTTCTTTTTTTCAAATAGAAGTGGTTTTGCCATATAAGATGTAATTACTAATTGTAACCTATTTTCGTTGAAAAAACTGCATGGATGATGATACATTTCGAGCTTCAATTTATACAAAAAAGCTTTGATAACCTTCATTATGTTTATTTTTTCAAAATATACATATACAGGCATTACTTGAAAAGCATTTAAATGGACCTATATGAAGACAAATGAGAAATGGACACACTTTTGTGAAATTCCATGTAGGTAAATTAGGTCTCATAAAGTAGTGGGTGCACATTGAAAAGTACATGACCTGAAATACATGGTAAACTTTCTTTTTTTTTTTTTTTTTTTTTATAGATTACTTATAAAATATATGTAAACAATTATGGTAGTCCAACCTTACTATAAGGTGATTTTACACCAATCTTTATAGGGGAAATTTTCATCTTCTTATAAGTTTGTAATGTTTTGAGGACTGGAACTGAAAGATGCAAGTAAAAAGAAAAAATGTTCATAGTAATTTGCAAATTTTTGTTGTATTTTATTTTAAATACATATACTTGACTATTTAAAAACATAAAGCTCTGCACAATATATGGATATTACAAACACAAAAAGATAGAAAAAGAGTTTTGGTGCCTTTCTGGAAATTGCCCTTTTTCGAAATATAGGGTTACCATACTTAAAATGGAATTTTGTTTTAATTCCATGGTAAATTGTTAAAATACATAATTGAGGTGCGTCATGGGAAAACCGGTCTTAATGCATGTGCGTAAAGAGTCGTCCCGGATTAGCCTGTGCAGTCCGCACAGGCTAATCCGGTACGGCACTTCCCGCTTTTATGGTATTTTCTGTTTCAATGAAGTGTCTTCTAACAATAATCCACTTTAGGCGGAAAGTGTCGTCCCGGATTAGCCTGTGCGGACTGCACAGGCTAATCCAGGATGACACTTTACGCACATGCATTAAGTCCGGTTTTCCCACGACGCGCCACAATTATGTATTTAGAATAGCCTTAGGCTACTATTAGTGAAAAAAGTACTTTCATTCGGAATCTTAATATTGCTAATGATGGATGGATTACCTTAAACGCATTTAGATAGCACATAAGATGTAACGAATCGGCGTAAAAAGCATACAATAAAAAGAAAATGTGTAGGTTTCGGTAGAATATCGATTTTTGATTCACTCGTGATAATATAAAAAATATATTTTCACTCGTGGCTGCGCCACTTGTGAAAAAATAAATTTCTATGATCACTCATAAATATAAAATCGATATTCTACCGAAACCAAAAAATATCCTCTATTTTATTCTAAGGTGGTGATTCACAATTCATCAAATTCATCTTAAAATAACACACACCCACACGTTTTAAACTTATTTCGTCACTTTGTTATGCTTATTTAAATATTACTATGTAATATTCATGTTTAGTGTTTGTCCCAATGTTCAACCCAATCAGAAGTCTCAGAAGTTGATATTGTACAAATAAAAACACACCTGATTTTTGAATATTTGGTCGGGAAATCCAACAGTATCTACCGCTATTCTAAAAATTATCTAAATTTTATTTAGATCCTGATCGATATATAAATCAATCCAAATGCATCGCTTGCATTTTAAACATAACTGTCTAGCTCTGCTCAAAATGTAGGTTATATTCTAAAGTTAGTTTTCTAGTCCGCATTCGTGTTCATATATCAGACTTCGCGAAACCTCTAAATCAGCTGTGACCACAATTAGTATCATTCGTATAGACCACATGTTATTTTCATGATAAATACACTGTTAAATAATTAATTGAATGATGTAAGCTATACAGCTAATTGTAGTGTCGCCAATCCTTTATTTAGTAAACAAAAGTTAACCTAGCATACTGGTAATATATATAACTTAGGTGTGTTATACATTTTGTCAGACGCCTATGTCTGGCTGTCTGACAGGTTTCGCGTTGTCTGATTTACTCGTGTCCGTGACCTTATTCACGATGAATCGTGCAGTGAACGGAAGGAAAAAGAACAATCGACATGCTAGTTTTCTGCCTCCAAAAGTATAATTATACTTCAATAATACTATTCTGATTTGTTCTTGATATATTGATTTTTATATTTACGCCGCCGCCAACAATGTCGCCGCCGACGCCGCCAAAAGTAACACCTATACGTCGCCTTTCAGGCGACACAAAAATCAAGAAACCAAACATTAACTAGGAAGGATGGTCAAAGTTCTCGATATGTGGCAAATGGTGTTTAAAATCGGCTACGGAGCAACGAATAACAAACTTATGTTGTCAGATCATGTTTAAATGGAAATAATTTTCGATTTTATCGTTATCAGTAAAATAACAACCTTATTTTCTCTGATAAGCGTTTTTAAACCATTCGGGGTAACGCCCACGTGGTTTAATCCTTACGCATTCTAACTCAAAATCGTTGTTTATTTACATGATCCAAATGGATAAAAAAAAAGACCGCGACTCGATTTTACCCCGCCCGAGCCATTTATTCATGTAGATAGTGTAATTATACAAACATTTACTGTACCAGTGAGTTGTCATTTCATTTATGTGTTTTACCTTTTTTGGTAAAGAGATTAATCATGAGCATGGTCAAGTTACAATGCGCAATAATGCTCTATATCTATCCAATGTTGACCAAAAAGCTTACTGATGTTAAGCACGTGGTGCATGTGATAAACAAACAGAAAGCGTTGTACAGTCCCGCATATAATGGGCGTTTCCAAAAATGTCTATCATATTCAAATTAATCTTCAATTTTATCCAATCATTTCTATTTGATATCACATGTTTAGCAATTAAACTATTTCACACAAGAGAGCACGTAGTCATGTTTGTGATATTCAAATAAACTTGTGTTTATGTTTGTGGTATTAATGAATGGAAATTTATCCTTTAACAAAAGTTGGGAAGGAATTTAAACTATTCGTGGATAGGTATATATGCGGGTCGTGTTACTCTAATACCATCAATGCGGTAATGAAACTTACTGACAAGCTTTTATAAAGTTTACCAACATCGCAGCATATTTTCTTCGAGTGTTCATTTAACAGTATAAAGGGTGATTATGACAATACGTGCGCAGTTCTGCGTTGAGGACAATTCCCGGACACAATAGACATAGCATTCTTAATCGGAAATAGTACATTTTCTACATATCGTTAAATATTTAATTTTCACAGGCACAACTGTTCACGTTTTTCATGATCATTCAATTTAGAATTGTATACAAAAGTAATGATATCACAGTTCTCTGCGCTACAATTTTTTTTTATAAAATATAAATCGCGGTCAAAACATCCACGCTTATATGCGGATGACATATCGCTGTGCATGTCAGCATAATCTTCAAGCGCTTTTCTAGCAGATCTGGCTGGGTTTACATGAAGAACATTTTATCTTAACTGTCAATATATGTGATTACGTCACTTGAACATCAACATTCAGATAGGCGTTTTGGATTTCGATTTTTTATAATACGCATTGTCATACCTGATGTTAATTACAATCAAATATATATTTAAAATAGCTCGTTTCCAAATAAATAAGTATAGTTTTAATATACTGATAGTAATATATACTGATATATACTAAAATTTTGAATTATCTTTGCTTACTCGTATTGAATACAGTGTATATGTAAATTATACAATACGAAGGTCCGGTCGTGTCCATTACCGCGCAAGTAGTAGGGTTTGAGAGAAACAATGTCTACTTTAAAAATTAATACCGGACTAATTCAGTTTGAAACACTTCATAAACTAGATTAACAGTTTAATCTAACTATAAAAATCATACTGTCAAAAATAAGACGCCTTTATCGCAAAGCCGACCCACTCGCTACGCCCGCTTCTAAGTCTGATACTGCGTCACGTGTTGTTCTTTTCTTGAATGTGACGTACGCATATTAAAATTTCCGTACGTAAGAGTTCAACTAACATTTTATTAAATATTATATCATTCATAAACTAGATTAACAGTTTAATCTAATTGTAAAAATCATACTATCAAAAATAAGACGCCTTTATCGTAAAGCCGACCCACTCGCTACGCCCGCTTCTAAGTCTGATGCTGCGTCATGTGTTGTTCTTTTCTTGAATGTGACGTACGCATGCATGTTAAAATTTCCGTACGTAAGACTTCAACTGACATTTTATTAAATAATATATCATTGCCTGCTTTAGAATGATCCGAGTTGTAAAAAAAAACAACAATTTAATTTTATTTCTAAAATGCGCGATTGTCGGAAAAAGCTGAAATTTTCATGTAATATTGCTTATCATTGACTTTTCAACCTGCAACAACACAAAATCTTTATTTTTACATGCAATACATTTTTATAATCTGTATCTCTAAACTTGAGTTAAATTTGTTGGACGTGTGTTTGTAAATTAGTCGAGTAGTAAGCATCAACGGCACGCCAAAAAATACACCACGACGTCGACTCCAAACGTAACGTCAAATTACGTCAGAACGCTTATACAGTAGTCGTGTTTGACGTTGTAGCGTAAACATATGTGTGGTTGTAAGATTTTAAAAATATTACATCCTAAAAATTGAAAATATGGGATGTTCAGTGATACAAGTTTCGTTAATTTCAAAATGAGGCCAAAATCGGCCCTTAACGCACCTACTCCTTTATATAATAATGATGTTAACGTAAATTATTTAGGTTATTCATGTATCACTGGTGAAAACATGGGTCGGTATGATCGCTTTATTCACGATACAAATATTAATGATTATTTAATTAAGCATACATTAATTTTGAGATCTAAGAAGTTTTCTTATGGTGCTCAAAAATCTGGGGTCCGAGAGGTCGCCTAGTCTAGGTGGGGACCGAAATATCTGGGGTCCGAGAAGCCACGTAACCGATCATCTTGGCCCTCTTGTATTATGTTTAGGGTAAAAATGGTATCTCAATATTAATGTCAACGCCGATTGTCTTTTTTTAAAGACATTTCTTGTTCCAATTGAATGAACATAATTAATAAAGCTGTGCTTAAGTTTGACTTGACATTAATATTTTCATTTCATAAAACTTTAACACATAACATATTGATTTATGTTCAGGCTGCATGACTGCATCTACTAGTTGGACTCGGATGAATTTTCTTTTCATAAAACTTATAACATAACGTTTTATTTTCAGACGGCATCAACTAGTCAGATGTTTTCACTGATGGATATTTATTTCTATAAAACATACAAGTTTTTTTTACTGTTACATAGAGTTTTTATTTTCAGGCAGCATCTTCTAGTCAGATGCAGGAAGTGGCTGCCAACCAAGACTCTCGGTCTGTCTCTGATGACGACTCAGAATCTGATGCTGATAGGGATGTTGAGATGCCTCAAGCCCTTGTTTTTTCCATGATTGGTTCTTACCTACTTTCATAAGCTAAGACCGCATGTAAATAAAACATAAATAACATACAAACATTGTTTTTCTTATATTTACATAGAAAAACCCCAAATAAAACTAAATAAATATCGGGCAAGTTAAACAGATTTCGGGCAAGTGGTTTTGGTAATCAGCTTGCCTGAACTGGCAAGTGCTTTGAAAAAATTAGTGTGAAGACTGATGTAAAGATCACACTTTAATATCATGTGTTTGTACTTTAAGTGTGATTAAATACAACAAAATCACTAGTTATTATTTGATACTTCATGTAGTTTGTATTTCCCTCTTTTCACAATTTTGGCGTTTTACGACGCATTTTTCACAATTTCACAGAAAAGGGCATATTTACAAATCACTGAAAAAAAACACTGCAATGTTACATACCAAATATGAAACCTCTAGGCCTTGCGGTTTCAGAGAAAGAATTTTAAAGTCATTTTGCTATTTAAGTCTATATTAACCATGTGACCCCTGGGGTGTGGTCTGTTTTGACCCATGGGGCATCATTTGAACAATCTTTGTAGAGCACCAGTATAGGATGTTAAATACCAAATACGAAACCTCTGGGCCTTGCAGTTTCAGAGAAGATTTTAAAAGATATTTTGCTATATAAGTTTATATATACCATGTGACCCCCTGGGCGTGGCCCGTTTTGACTACAGGGGCATAATTTGAACAATCTTTGTAGAGGACCACTATAGGATGTTACATACCAAATATGAAACCTCTGGGTCTTGTGGTTTCAGAGGAGATTTTAAAAGTCATTTTGCTATATATTCTATATAAAACATGTGACCCTCGAGGTGTGGCCCGTTTTGACCCCAGGGGCATAATTTTAACAAACTTTGTAAAGGACCACTAAAGGATGTTACATACCAAATATGAAACCTCTGGCCTTGCGATTTCAGAGAAGATTTTTAAAGTCATTTGCTATATATTCTTTATAAACCATGTGACCTCCGGGGCGTGGCCAGTTTTGACCCCAGGGGCATAATTTGGACAATTTTTGTAGAGGACCACTCTAGGATGTTACATACCAAATATGAAACTTCTGGGCCTTGCGGTGTCAGAGGAGAAGATTTTTAAAGTCACGTTGCTATATATTCTATATAAACTATGAGACCCCCTGGGCGTAGCCAGTTTTGACCCCAGGGGCATAATTTGAACAATCTTTGTAGAGGACCACTATAGCATGTTACATACCAAATATGAAACCTCTCGGTCTTGTGGTTTCAGAGGAGGAGATTTTTAAAATCCATTTTGCAATATATGCTATATAAACCATGTGACCCTCGGGGTGTGGCCCGTTTTGACCCCAGGGGCATAATTTTAACAAACTGTGTAAAGGACCACTAAAGGATGTTACATAACAAATATGAAACCTCTGGCCTTGCGATTTCAGAGAAGATTTTTAAAGTCATTTTGCTATCTATTCTATTTAAACCATGAGACCCCCGGGGCGTGGCCAGTTTTGATTCCAGGGGCATAATTTGAACAATTTTTGTAGAGGACCACTCTGGGATGTTACATACCAAATATGAAACTTCTGGGCCTTGTGGTTTCAAAGGAGAAGAGTTTTAAAGTAATTTTGCTATATATTCTATATAAACCATGAGACCCCCGGGGCGTGGCAAGTTTTGACACCAGGAGCATAATTTGAACAATCTTTGTAGAGGACCACTATAGGATGTTACATATCAAATATGAAACTTCTGGGCCTTGTGGTTGCAGAGGAGAAGATTTTTAAAGTCATTTTGCAATATATTCTATATAAACCATGTGACCCCCGGGGCGCAGTGATTCATTTTGATGTGCGTCCTGCGTCAGAGACGCAATAATTTTTGTAAGGATGCATACATATCAAACATGTGCGTCTGACGGACACATAAATCCAAAAATCAATTCGTTATAATTCTTGAACCAAAACATCCTTGACAAATTATTGTTATTTTGCATTTTTAAACTTGATCAATTATGAAATCTATTTTTATAGCATTAAGCTAATAATTATGTAAAGCCACAATTCTTGTAACTTTAAGTATTTTTATTTGTTTTAATTGTTGAATTTTTTTTATTTACCCAGATATTGGTATTCAGGCCTTTTTCTACTGCTCTCACGGGTCCGATAGTGGGATACGTTCCCCATGCTAAATATGCATATTTTTTCCCAATTCTAACCCCAACATTCCCAATTGTAAACAATCTGTAAAAAAAAATTGAAAATGAAAGTGAAAATGTGATTTTTCAATACTTTACAGCCGAGTTGTTCACATTGGACTTTACATTTGGATATCCTCTAATTTTATCTTTGATATTGTTTATAAGGGGAGAACACTCCAATAGCCTTGTAATAAAATGGGCAACACAAAAAAAAACTATTTGTTTGTCCGCTATCATGATATAATATAACATGAATTATAGGCAAATATTTTGTTATTTACACAAGTGGATGTGTCAGTTAAAGGAAGGATTTAAATAAAAGGAGGTAAAGATTTCATTCCAAATTATCACATATTTTCGCAACCTATTTAGTGTAGGTACTACACTATGCTTATCAACACATCATTGAAACTGAATAATGTAGACTGTAGATCCCACAATTTTATTTTGGTGGAGTTAGCCAAATTTGGTGATGAATTTTTAGAATTTTACACAAACTTAAAGGAAATAAGACATGCATAGGATTACAAACTCAGGTTGCATAGCTTGGTTCGGTATTTATCAAAATTTAGAGTGATAATAAAAATTTTAGTGCCGGTAATCTCTTATTTATTGGTTTAAACTGTACATTTTATCAATATACTTACGATTTAGCTATATATTTTTTCCCAATTTTGACATTTTTACGTCGTGAATTTCCCATTTTAACCAAGGTACTTTTTCCCAAAGAGGTCAGAAAAAGGCCTGGTATTTTATGCCAGGGGTCGTTTGACAATTGGTTTTCTGATTGTACTGAAATCCAACTGAATAGTCAATACTGGTCAAAATTTGTTTTAAAGGTCAAAGTCCACGCTTCTAACAAATGTTATTTATTCTTTAGAAACATAGTTTTAGCCATAACAAATCAACTTCTTGTATCAGTATTCATAAATAACGCTTTTATAAGCGAGTATAGCATAAAAGACAACATGATTTTGCGCATATTTCTATCGATATGCCATTTTGTTCCAAACCGGAAGTGACGTATATTCTTCCCAGTGCGTTAATTGCTTTATATATAGACTGTACAAATTACTTCAAAACTCGCGTTATTTCATTAAGTTACAATAACCTAAGACATAATTTATATTAAGTAGGATGTGTCAGATAAATGTAGCTAATAAGAACATATTCTAATGTAAGTATTTGTCTACATTTGATAAAAATAGACTACACATAGTCCTTACTTTCTTCGTCTATATGCCATAGGGATTTGTTTACTTAGTACCACTTTGTGTTATCAACTTATCAGTACTAGACAAATGATAACAATATTTTATCTTTGAGATCAATGGAAATGGATCCTTAGTAGTCTGGCTTCCTGCTGTCACCGCAACCGAGATCATAAACTGTATGGCCCCGACAAACAACGATGACAATATCCTGTGTATTCCTACACAATAACGTGTCAAAAGTAATATGAAGGTTTGACAAGTTGTGGGCATGGCGAATCCTGATTTCTGATCGGTTGATAGGTTTACGAATCATAAAAATACTTGACTTAGACGTAATCTGATTTGTTGCAGTAGTTCAGCCTTATGCATTGGCAATTTAAATTCAACTATCTTTATAATCAAACAGTAAGAAAAAAAATGCAGCGTTTTGTTGTAAACGTAGTCAAAAGATAATAAAAAACGGCATTTTTCATGTAGTGTTTTAATGTTTTTCAAAGCCCTATTACTGAATTATTTCAATACAAATGTTTTAGATAATTCAGACTTATGGCTACATAAGAAGCCCGTCTAATAACATTGTACAAGATTGTAAAGGACGATGTTAATATAATAATATACAGCCTGTTGCTGAAACATTGACTTTATTATGAGAAAATAGCAGTGTTCTGGCGAGGTAGCAGTGTTCTGGCGAGGTATCACGTTAGGTGAGACATTTGTCTCACAGCTCATGAAAAATTGTGGACATTTCCAATTTTTTGGAGACACAAACAAAATACACCTACAATTTCCTACAAATGATAAAATCAATAACAATATTTATTTGCCTTGACTAGCTGTGTCTTGTATAAGTGTCAGTGGTTGGTATGAGTTTTAACCAACAGCAGTTAACATTAGAAACACAGTTAATGTTTGTTTAGTTTTTCTAATTTTATAAACTGTTCAACACAAATGACTGATATAACTAATAAAATTAGTGATTTTCAATGGAAAAGCTTCATTATTTTTGTGCTTAATAAAAAGTGAACGCGTTATAAAATTTCCTTCAACATTATAGGCAAGCCATCTGTGCTCTTTAAACCAAGACTTTTGGAATTTTCGTTCAGGTTTTTAGGTCACGTTCGTGACACTGTCACTTTGAGTTTATATTTTGATGTTTTGCGAGGAGAAATTACTCAATATAACATTCGAGGCTTTTTTCTTATGTGACGCAGCAGAAGACTCCATCTTGGAAAACAAAGCGAATACTCTTCAATACGGAGAAAAACCTCAAATGCATTATGTTATCGATTGGCTAAGATTGTAGCGCCATATTTAATTAAACCAATCAGAAAGCAGACCTCAATCTGTTGTTTGATTCGTACTCGGTACACTTCGAGAGATTTGATATCCGTCCCCAAAAGTTTTCGCATTTTTGACGATCCGTCCCATGAAATTTTGTTCGCGACATAAATCGCTACTAGACCAACTTTTTTTCGACATTTGTGAAAAACAAGCGATAAAATCGCAATTTCGCGGCCTCGCCAGAACACTGAAACAGTATATCCCAAAAATGTTTCACTATCCAGATTATAGATATACTGAACATATATTGTAAGCAATATTAGGATAATCTGCAGCATGCAAGTATTTTTTGAAAAGTAGAGTAACGCGGAAAAATAAAACAATACATAAATTGTCGGCATGTATGTGAGTTAGCATATCACATGCATATGCTTTTTCTATGTAAAACATTATGAAATGGATATGTTTTTTTGTTAAAGTGCATGACAAATTGAAAAAGACACAGAAATACTTCACATTCATAAACTTTCACTGCACGTACATATTTCTTTTGTAGATGGTAATAATTATAGTCATTACACTTAGCAAACTGTGAAAGCGTTCTCGCACATTTGTAAGAGAGGTATCCAATTATCAAAACAACATCCTGTTTGTCACATGACATAATAAGGGGTCGTATACAAACTGCCATTCATTCAAGGCATGATGACACATCGACTGTAAAAACTGACATCTTGAATATAGTTGAAAGTGAAAAATGCAACGGTTAAATAACAATTGGTTTATAAAAAATATAAATGAGCAACATAAACAACTAAGAGGCTTAACTACCAAACATACGATTGTGAACTGTCTTGAAAAGTGATGGGAGTTTTCTATTTTAAATATTACTTCTTTATTATTATACTTGTATGGAAATATAAAAGAATCAAAATAATTATGGATAAGCTAGATTGACTATCAACGAAAAGGTAAGTAATAAAAGTTGGCATAATCTACTTATAAATGACGCATGTGCTAATTGTCATTTACTCGTCCCGCAAGACGTTGTTTAAATACAATAGAATTCATATTTAATAGCTGTTGTGACGTGTTAAAAGCAAGCACAACGACTTACAATACCTAAAAACAAAATATTGTCATAAAAGAATTGTTGAAATGCCATTTTGTTTTTAAAGAAATTTAGTAAGTAATAATGGCGACCTATCTTTTTAATGGAGCGTTGGGATTTAACTACGTCATAAAGAAAATGGCGGCTGAAATTACCGAGCGGCGTACGGAAATTGCCGATGAACAAAATCATCGTTTCTAAGCATCAAACTAATAATTTTCAAATTTTACATACGCAACATTGTAATCTACTGACTTTTATCTACAAAATATCAAAAGTATGTCAAAACATGGCAGTTCACCTTTAACCTTCAATTGTCATGTTGCATAGCCAGGAGTTTCGCTGTCGATCGCAACTGTCACCAAATGCGACAAAATTGCGAAAGTGGCGACAGTTTTTTAAAAGTGGCGAATTTTATTGGTGACACATAATTTTAGACAGTGCCAAATCTGGTATGTGAAATTTCAATTGCAACAAAACTGGGGCAGATTAAGTTACCACATAGCCTCCACAAATTAGCCTGTTGTTGCGGACGAGCATGTCAAGCCTTTCTCTGACGTCACAGCATCAGTTTTCCGCTTGGTTAGGCACAGTCACACTCGGTTGAAATCCAAATCAGCACCATTGATTTTTAATCTTCTGACTATTTATTTATGTGTAAATATTTTATCTGCAATTAGGGGAAATTTCAGTTCAAAATAACAACACAGGTAGCAAAAAAGAGCTAGATCGGACATGTGGTAAACATTCATTCCGAAACGAGGTTGACCTAAATATAGCCTAAAACAAAGAAAAACCGTTCTGTGTCTGGATTTATTTCTGAACATTAACAAACTGTTTGTCCACAATCATGATGAATTTTAACATTAATTTTGGACAGACAGTTGTTATATCAACAAATTAAGATCTGAATTAGAAGGATTATTCACCAATCAGCAATTAAATTGTTATTTTGATATTGTCATATAATTACTTAATCTGTTCAAATGAAGTGTTGTAAAATCTTAATTTCCTACAAGTAACGATTATACTGCTCAGTTTTAATTATAAATATATAGTTATTAATGCTATTTAATAGTGACAGTTACTGTTTGATTCTGAAGCATATCAAATAAAATTGGCTCAAACTTTTTAAGTGGCGAATTTTAGTGGCGACAACTTTTTTTGAGCCAGCGGAACCCCTGATAGTGTACAACTGTTAGTCTGAATTGTTAGTGTGAGTTGTTTAATCCTGTTAAAAGTGTTGTATTGCAATTCACTTCAAAAGACATTATTTGATGAAAAAATATTGGGACTGATGGAATTGGATTGGGACTCATGGTTTCAAAATATGTGATTCCCAAGGACTCATAACGTCAGATTCCAAAATGAATCACTGGGGACGTGGTCCGTTTTGACCCCAGGGGCATAATTTGAAGAGGACCTCTAGAGGATGTCACATAACAAATATGAAAGGTCTGAGCATGCGGTTTCATAGAAGATTTTTTTTAAGTTTTCACTTTTTAAATCTATTTTTAGCTCTGGTGACCTACATATTCAGCGGACCGAAAAGATTTGAACAACTTTGAAAGAGATCTACCCAAGAATCATTCCTGTGAAGTTTGGTGAAAATCTGCCAAGCGGTTTAGGAGATGTTGTTTAAATGAAAAGTTGACGACGTACGCACACACGTACGCACACACGCACGCACACACGCCGGACAACGTCACCATGAGCACTTTGTGCTCAGGTGAGCTAAATATGTTGTCTTTATCGCGCTTACGGTCCAAATTGTTGACAGCATACGGACGATAAGACGCCGGATGCCGCCGGAGAGGTCAACTATACCAAAGGCTCACCAAGCACTTCGTGCTCAGATGAGCTAAAGAACTATCTATGATAATATATGGATTTAGCCAGACTAAAAAAATGACAGGGGGGCCTGAAAAAGGGCAGGAGGGGGGGCTTTTCCCCAAAAAGGGCAGGTGTATAATTATTATATATATATATATATATTATTATTATTAATTAATATTATTAAATTAATAATAATATTCATAATAATATTTTGCAATCCTTACTTTTCATTTCAAAAGATAGAAATACTGTTATTATAATTATTATAATTAAGACGATTTTATCATATATATTATTTACATACTTAAATGCCAGTGGAATGTGTTGTCCTATTTTAAATTTTATTTATATTTTCTTATTTATTTCATATTTAATTCATAGTTATTCAGTCTTCACGAAACTCCGTCGGACCCACGGACCTGACCGACTAAATTTGTCATGGTCCGAAAGAAACTTTAAGTTCGTCGACCCAAAATGTCCGACTAAAATATTTTCTATCAAATCGAAAGTTGAACAGCACACGATCATATGAACATCTATTTTTAAATTCAACGGAATTACACGATGCGTATTTCGATTGCAATTTAAAAACACCAATGACCTCGTATCAATACAGTAAGGACGCCATAAGATTCAGTGTTAGATTATAGGATGCAACCATTTCCGTTTGCGAACGCATGTTTATCAAAGACAAAGAACGCCTACTCGGAAATTAACACACTCCTCTTCCCCACCAGTGTATCAATTATCCATATATTCTAGACGCAGGAGGAGTCAGTTTTACTACAGCCAAACCAGTCAGCCAATGAGAATGCGCTAATTTTCCAATTTGCAAATGAGCGTCGTCGATAGAAAGTTTATCACGCCCTCAGTAAAGGGGCAAGTGATTTGTTACACCATCCTATTAGGTAAGCGTTTTGTGATGCGCGTGTGTTAAACTCACACATATTTAATAAATTCATTACTACAAATTAAAAGATGGCAATATAATTATTACTTGTGCCAAATGAACATTATTCTAATTTTAATATGAGAATTAATATGAAGTTGTGTAACTTGCGTACGCCAATCGCGTCAAAATTATGTCATCATTTGTTAAAAAAAATTACATCTACTATCTAGTGTTCACTAATAAAAGTATTATTCCAAATCATCCATGTATACTAATTATATGCAAAAAACTTTGGCTGAGGCAACATTTGAAATTTAGCGAGAGTATTGGCAGTACACTTGTCAAAAGTGAAAGTAAATAAATTCCAATTCATCAAAAATGTTTTGTTATTTCTTTCTAATGAATACAGTCCTTTTAAATTGTTGTATTACCGGTAATCAACAAACATTAAGATTTTCGACACAAAGCATTGTATTTGTAGTTTTGTGATTGAAAGAGTGGGTGGGGTGAAGATTACTTGGACGCTAGCTTTTGCTATTTAATGTTCATTTATTTTCTTTACCTTTTTTAACCACTAAAAACTACATTTAGTTTTTGGACTATTAAAATATTACATTATACAAAATATGTAAATATATAAACAAGACACTATATAAAAATAATAATAGGATTTTAAATAGAAACTGTACAAAGTGAAATAGATCTAAATATGTGTTAATTAGACTTAAATTAAAACATATTTTATAAATTTCAATGTTTGAAATATAACAAGTTATGAAGATTATCAGAGACTGAATATGAGTGGTAAATATTGCATACATATAACTGTAAATTATTTTGATTTAACATGTACAAATTAACTGCAAATAAAATGCAATGTGAATAAATGATGTAAACCAGTAAAAACATTTAAATAATTCCGAAGAGTGTTTGATTGTGTTTGGTCTGATAAATGTGTAGCAGGTCTGACAGATTCTTCTTGTCAGTCAGACCAAATGTCTGACTGAGGACCTCCGAGTTTCGTGAAGACTGAGTTATTTCATTAAAGAAAATCATTTCATCAATTCCTAATTACCTTGAAATCATATTTCCAATTTGAACAAACAATAAAATCCGTAAAAACATACAGTCATCGACAATAAAACCTGTTACAACTGAGAAGAGCAGGGTTGGCACGAATCACCCACCCCCGGGTTTTCCTTGCGGGTTTTACCGGGTTTTCCCGCCCCGGTCAATACTCTCAAAGTGGGCAATACTGGTCAATACTGGGCAATACTATTATTTGTTCAGTTAATATGCAGTTTTAATTGTTTTTATAAATCTAGATGCTTAGTTTATTTATGTCATAAAAAAAGACTTGTTTAGTTTTGCAGATCCAATATATGCATAGTTATATTCATTCATTTGTATATGGCAACGCTTATCATGAAATATTTCCTATGTTGTTCTTGAAATGGTTCCGCTTGATATTCACATATGTCTCATCCTTCTTTATTTCTTGCATTGAACTGTTCTTTTTTTGTTAACAATAAAACTTCTATGGATATTAATGCAAGCACGGTCATTATTATTTTATAATCTGATATTGGGCAATACAGGGAATTACTGGACAAATCACTTAAATCTTCTTTTTTCATTTCTTAATTTCTTTTTTCACTTTAAAAGAAGGATTGATAATGATGAAGCAATAAAGAATAATAATTTTTTTCACTGATGCACAATTAACAGCAGGAATCAGTCACTTAAGGTGCTAATCAATGCATGATTTCACGATTTGGAAAAGGCCCCTAATTGACACTGGCCTTTGCCTGGCCCCTCAATCATTGAGATAGGTCTAATGTTTATTCAAGGGGTCCAGTTTAACTGTTTGTTGAGCACTTGCAGCATCTGTCTATTCAATCAATGTTTATGTTTGTTTAAGAGGGTGTTCGTACTGTGGCTGGATCATACATTATATCACAATACTGTGTCATTCATTTAATGTACAGCATGGGGCTGCAAGAGGGTCTTGTTGCAACATGACATCAACTAAAATATTTTATAACATAAAACTATGCTAGAATTGTCAAATTTCTCTTACAAATTAATTTCCTCTTTTTCTTTCATTAACATAATTCTGTTACATAATACAAGTATATACTGAGAAAAATATAATGAAAGTGATTAAAAACACATATGCCAAGTAATAATCAGTATTGTCCAGATTGACCTAAAATTCCTTAAATTTTGTGAGAAAGACAAGAAATTATCAATATGAAATAGAAATAAACAATGTTGCTTAAATTATATAGTTGTTATTAGATATGTGTTTATAATTATGTGGAAACTCATTAGTAGTATGCAATGTAAACATAATTGTGCAATATCTTATTTTCCCAGTATTGCCCACTATTGCCCAGTAAAACCCTGTAAAACCCGGTTTTTCCCAGTATTACCCAACCGGGCCGGTCAATACTATAAAACCCGGGTTTTATGCCAAGCCTGGAGAAGAGTGAAAGCGCGACGTCATAAATTAACCAGGCTTCTAGCCCCTGTGAAATGTTTAGGCATACTTCATGAATTCTTCTTAAAATCTGTGTGAATACTTTATGCAGTGGCTTCATGAAGACTTCATGGAAAAGAAGTGAACTATAAATGAGACAAATGCATGAAACATTCATTAAACCAGGTTGCATAGCTTGGCTAGGTATTTATCAAAATTTAGAGTTAAAATAAAAAATTTAGTGCCGGTAATCTCTTATTTATTGGTTTAAAACTGTATATTTTATCAATATACTTACGATTTAGCTATATTTTTTTTCCCAATTTTGACATTTTTACGTCGTGAATTTCCCAATTTAACCAAGGTACTTTTTCCCAAAAAGGTCAGAAAAAGGCCTGGTATTTTATGCCAGGGGTCATTTGACAATTGGTTTTCTGATTGTACTGAAATCCAACAGAATAGTCAATACTGGTCAAAATTTGTTTTAAAGGTAAAAGTCCACGCTTCTAACAAATGTTATTTATTCTTTAGAAACATAGTTTTAGCCATAACAAATCAACTTCTTGTATCAGTTTTCATAAATACGCTTTTATAAGCGAGTATAGCATAAAAGACAACATGATTTTGCGCATATTTCTATCGATATGCCATTTTGTTCCAAACCGGAAGTGACGTATATTCTTCCCAACGCGTTAATTGCTTTATATATAGACTGTACAAATTACTTCAAAACTCGCGTTATTTCATTAAGTTACAATAACCTAAGACATAATTTATATTAAGTAGGATGTGTCAGATAAATGTAGGTTATAAGAACATATTCTAATGTAAGTATTTGTCTACATGTGATAAAAATAGACTACACATAGTCCTTACTTTCTTCGTCTATATGCCATAGGGATTTGTTCGCTTAGTACCACTTTGTGTCATCAACTTATCAGTACTAGACAAATGATAACAATATTTTATCTTTGAGATCAATGGAAATGGATCCTTAGTAGTCTGGCTTCCTGCTGTCACCGCAACCGAGATCATAAACTTTATGGCCCCGAAAAACAATGATGACAATATCCTGTGTATTCATACACAATAACGTGTCAAAAGTAATATGAAGGTTTGACAAGTTGTGGGCATGGCGAATCAGGATTGGTTGATAGGTTTACGAATCATAAAAATACTTGACTTAGACGTAATCTGATTTGTTGCAGTAGTTCAGCCTTATGCATTGGCAATTTAAATTCAACTATCTTTATAATCAAACAGTAAGAAAAAAAATGCAGCGTTTTGTTGTAAACGTAGTCAAAAGATAATAAAAGACGGCATTTTTCATGTAGTGTTTTTAATGTTTTTCAAAGCCCTATTACTGAATTATTTCGATACAAATGTTTTAGATAATTCAGACTTATGGCTACATAAGAAGCCCGTCTAATAACATTGTACAAGATTGTAAAGGACGATGTTAATATAATAATATACAGCCTGTTGCTGAAACATTGACTTTATTATGAGAAAATAGCAGTGTTCTGGCGAGGTATCACGTAAGGTGAGACATTTGTCTCACAGTTCATGAAAAATTGTGGACATTTCCAATTTTTTTGAGACACAAACAAAATACACCTACAATTTCCTACAAATGATAAAATCAATAACAATATTTATTTGCCTTGACTAGCTGTGTCTTGTATAAGTGTCAGTGGTTGGTATGAGTTTTAACCAACAGCAGTTAACATTAGAAACACAGTTAATGTTTGTTTTGTTTTTCTAATTTTATAAACTGTTCAACACAAATAACTGATATAACTAATAAAATTAGTGATTTTCAATGGAAAAACATTATTATTTTTGTGCTTAATAAAAAGTGAACGCGTTATAAAATTTCCTTCAACATTATAGGCAAGCCAACTGTGCTCTTTAAACCAAGACTTTTGGAATTTTCGTTCAGGTTTTTACGTCACATTCGTGACACTCACTTTGAGTTTATATTTTGATGTTTTGCGAGGAGAAATTACTCAATATAACATTCGAGGCTTTTTTCTTATGTGACGCAGCAGAAGACTCCATCTTGGAAAACAAAGCGAATACTATTCAATACGGAGAAAAACCTCAAATGCATTATGTTATCGATTGGCTAAGATTGTAGCGCCATATTTAATTAAACCAATCAGAAAGCAGACCTCAATGTGTTGTTTGATTCGTACTCGGTACACTTCGAGAGATTTGATATCCGTCCCCAAAAGTTTTCGCATTTTTGACGATCCGTCCCATGAAAATGTGTACGCGACAAATATCGCTACTAGACCAATTTTTTGCGACATTTGTGAAAAACAAGCGATAAAATCGCAATTTCGCGGCCTCGCCAGAACACTGAAACAGTATATCCCAAAAATGTTTCACTATCCCGATTATAGATATACTGAACATATATTGTAAGCAATATTAGAATAATCTGCAGCATGCAAGTATTTTTTTTAAAGTAGAGTAACGCGGAAAAATAAAACAATACATAAATTGTCGGCATGTATGTGAGTTAGCATATCACATGCATATGCTTTTTCTATGTAAAACATTATGAAATGGATATGTTTTTTTGTTAAAGTGCATGACAAATTGAAAAAGACACAGAAAATACTTCACATTCATAAACTTTCACTGCACGTACATATTTCTTTTGTAGATGGTAATAATTATAGTCATTACACTTAGCAAACTGTGAAAGCGTTCTCGCACATTTGTAAGAGAGGTATCCAATTATCAAAACAACATCCTGTTTGTCACATGACATAATAAGGGGTCGTATGCAAACTGCCATTTATTCAAGGCATGATGACACATCGACTGTAAAAACTAACATCTTGAATATAGTTGAAAGTGAAAAATGCAACGGTTAAATAACAATTGGTTTATAAAAAATTAATATAAATGAGCAACATAAACAACTAAGAGGCATAACTACCAAACATACGATTGTGAACTGTCTTGAAAAGTGATGGGAGTTTTCTATTTTAAATATTACTTCTTTATTATTATACTTGTATGGAAATATAAAAGAATCAAAATAATTATGGATAAGCTAGATTGACTATCAACGAAAAGGTAAGTAATAAAAGTTGGCATAATCTACTTATAAATGACGCATGTGCTAATTGTCATTTACTCGTCCCGCAAGACGTTGTTTATATACAATAGAATTCATATTTAATAGCTGTTGTGACGTGTTAAAAGCAAGCACAACGACTTACAATACCTAAAAACAAAATATTGTCATAAAAGAATTGTTGAAATGCCATTTTGTTTTTAAAGAAATTTAGTAAGTAATAATGGCGACCTATCTTATTAATGGAGCGTTGGGATTTAACTACGTCATAAAGAAAATGGCGGCTGAAATTACCGAGCGGCGTACGGAAATTGCCGATGAACATAATCATCGTTTTTAAGCATCAAACTAATAATTTTCAAATTTTACATACGCAACATTGTAATCTACTGACTTTTATCTACAAAATATCAAAAGTATGTCAAAACATGGCAGTTCACCTTTAACCTTCAATTGTCATGTTGCATAGCCAGGAGTTTCGCTGTCGATCGCAAATGCGACAATATTGCGAAAGTGGCGACAGTTTTTTCAAAGTGGCGAATTTTATTGGTGACAGCATAATTTTAGACAGTGCCACGACGACGAGTGGGGTTATTTACCCTCGGGACTTCGGTTAAAAACCATTGCCCGAGCACACTGCTTAACATTTAAAACTCTGCGTTCACTGAAAACTATAATACAACCCTTCTTTAAAGGGTGTGACACATAAAATCTTTGCAGTGTGGGTGCGGTGCTTTATATAAAAAATCTATTCGCAAAAATATGCTTAACTGTTAAAACTGAATAGACAACCAGAAGTACATAAAAATACTGTAGTTAGATCAATCTTTGTAAATAGGGAAAGAAACGGTAATAAATGCTATAGTAAGAACTTTTCTCAATATGATGCACTACGTGAACTTTAAGAGGAATGTTGTAGCGTGGGAAACTAATTTGCATACTGAGCTAGACGCTCAAAACGGATAGTAAATGAACAAATCAAAATTCTCGTATCTAATCCGTCTGACCAATCAGCGTGAAGCTTGTATAATAACGTTAGGGTTGGACGAGTATGCACTATTATGAGCAACTGCAAAGAAATATTGAAAATAATAGATCTGCTAGATGGAAATATGCAGATTTTAAGATTAAAATGTTTGTAAAATTGGGGAGAACTAATTCTCTATGAAAGTGGCACAGTTATTTATGCTTTAATAAAGTATAAAGACATTTTGTTGAGTAATTTGTGTTTATTTATTGTTTTCTTTGCAGTTTAATACTTGGATAGAAAAGAAGAGAGAAGATAGCCCAACATAATAAGATTTAATGATGGAAAACATATAATTTTACATGTGTCATCATTTTTCTAGACCCATTTTCCAGCATATGCTGAAATGGGGTTGTTGGAGTCTTATTAACTTAAAGATCTGGAAGAAATATATGATTTAATAACCATATACTGATAAAGAAGTTTGGAAACAATGCAGGTACAGTAGTACCGGTTGTTTATTTAAGATAAAATAGTGAATATTTTAATGTTTTACCAGATCTCTAAGTGGTTCAACATTGTGTTAGAGAATAGTTATGATATTAGCATGTCTATGCTACACTTTAATGCTGCCGGTATATGAAAAGGCAGAAAATTACTGATAAATTACTTAGCAATGCTGTCATAATAATAGTTATACCCTGAATAAAGTGGGTATTTCAATGTAATGCAATATATAGATGACATTTAGGGTTCTAGCCCTTTTTTCTAAATGTGGAATAAGAATACTCTTGATAATTAGTCAAATGAGTCAAGAGTCACCAAGTACTGAAGATTTAATATTATATAAATGAGAAGGGACTTGCCTAGGCAAGTATGTTAAAAGTGTAGGTAATTTTAATTAATTAGCATTAATGCGACGTGCGGTTTACTTATGTTGAACACTTGCAGACAGGGAATATAGCGAGTTGCTCCAACTTAAAGGCCCGGTCACACAGCGCATTACGGCTTAATCACGTACAAAAAGTTTTGAAAATCTGGTGGACGTGGTCGTACGTGGTAATTTCTGGTCAATGTTGGCTTGGCTGTGCTTTGTACGTGCTTTGTACGTGGTCTGGCCGTCGGCGGCTGTTCCACTGCTGAAACACTGCCTAAGCACGGCTAACCACTTCCAGCCACGTGTAAGGTTAGAAATAGGTTCGCGCGTGTTTAAACGCGGGGAAAAAAGAGGCAAGTTAATAATGCCCAGAAAGAAGGGTTCCCCTGCAAAGAAGAGGCCAACTAAGTATACGAAGATCAAGGCCAAGGCCCCAGCTGAGGATGAGGCTCTTCAAGCCTCACAGGCCCAGGTAACGGTTCATGTCCAGGCCGAGGTCCATGCTCCTCCTGCTGATGCTGCCAGTCCAGACCCTGGCCCTCAGGCTGATACTGACCCTGTTGCTCCTGGAGAAGCGGAGGCTGCTGTTGATGGTCAGTACATTTTATTTTAATCAATTCACTGTCTTTTCATTTGCAAATTTTGTTACTTTCAAATTTACATTTCGAATTTCTATTTAGAAATGAAAATTAGAAGCAAGTCACTAAATAAATTGTCACTTAATGAATTTATTTTTCATGTTCAGGTGCTACCCCTGTCGCCACCCCTGCTTCCATCCCTCCTGCCACCACCACTGCTGCCACCATTACCCCTACCTCTGTTGACACCCCTGCTGCTGCCCCTGAGGTACCCATGGAGCTTGGAGAAGTCGCCCCCCAAGCCCTTGAGGAGGGAGAAACACTCATTGTGGAAGAAGTGATGCCTTCTACTCCTCCTCCCCAAGTCGAGGAGGAAGAACCAGTACTCGTAGGCAAGGGCCGTGGACGTTGACATGGCAAGGGTAAGGCGAAGGCTGCCTTCAAGGCCCCCAAGAAGGACTGGACCCTTGACGCTGCTATAGAGGAGGACGTTCTAGAGTGGCTGAAGGCCAACTGCTACCTCTGGATGCGAAGCAAGAAAGGCTACAAGCAGAAGAGGGCTGCCTGGGAGATGAAGGCCCAAGAGCTGGGGATCAATGTGGAGCACCTAGAGCAGTGGTGGAAAGGAATAAAGGACTGGTATGTGAGGCTCTCGAAGAAGACCAGTGGCCAGGCGACCAAGATGCTCACAGAGAGGGAGACCTGGGTCCTGCAACACTGTGGCTTCTACAAAGGTCAGTACATTTAATTACATTGATTTCAACTGTGTTTTGAATTTCTTCAGATCGCTGTCTGCTTTTTTTTTTTTAAATACACTGACAAGAGTAAGAATAATGTTGTTTAGATCTATTTAGTGAATATAAATATAAGAAAAAACGGCCGCATGTTGCACTTGTATCGAGGTATGAACAGTTTAATTTTTAGTGAAACCCCTCCTCGGGTCTCACTTAAATTAAACAGCCTCAATGTTGTTCATACCTCGATACAAGTGCAACACGCGGCGGTCATTTCTTAAATAAACGTCTTAAACCTTTCAGGTTCCATCCCAAATGACACCGGGGATCCCCTCGTCACTCTGGCCCGGGTCCCTACTGCCTCTGCCGCTGCCACGTCCACGGTATCGCGTCCACCCCCCTCAGTGGACTCTGACGATGACAGTCAGGCTCACGTCCTCGAGGACATAGAGTCCGCAGCTGTTGACCAGGCCTATACTTCTCAGACCACGTCCAAGTCCAGCCGCAAGCGTGACAAGAGGAGGAGGGGGGAAGAGTGCCAGGAGGAGGAAGGCACCTGGATGCGAGACCTCAGCGCCATTATGCAGGCCAACCAAGCCCTCCTGGAGAAGCTTGTGGAGGAGAGGCCCCAGACTGACCGTGAGCCCTTCGTACGGTTTGTTGCTGACACCCTGAGGACAGCTCCCCAGCAGCAGTACAACGAGATGAAGGAGTTGATCTTTGACATAGTGCGCCAGGGCAGGCGCCGTCAGCCTGGTGACAGTGAACAGCCATCCACCTTATGGGCCAGAACAGCTCAGGCCGTGTCAGCACCCATAGCCTGCGCATCTTCCCAGCCTCTCCCCCAGCCCTTCAGGCATCAGTTCACTCAGTCCTTCGGCCAGCCCTCCAGCTGCCAGCAGTACTTCCAGCAGCACAACCCCCAGCACCAGCAGTACGGCAGCTTCGTGCAGCAGACCTCGTTCCCCACCGTGCTGCAGACTGCTACTACAACCTCTCCTATAACAAAGCAGTTCTGTAATCAGCAGCCCACCTACCCCCATGCAGCAGCCGCAACAGCAGGAGCAGCCGCAAAACATTTTCCAGGCACAACAGCAAACCTACACGTCTCTTCTCAATACTCCAGAGTTCAGCCAATCCACACCTCTTGCAAATATCTCGCCGATCAACTCCACCCCTGGGATAAGTTCATTACTTGATGTGCCCTCTCTAGACCAACCGCAAGGTCGGCAGCAAGGCGATGAACAGGAGAACCCACTGCAGCCGTAGCTTTATATCGTGAATAATATATATAAGTGAATATATTCTTCGAGGATCAGGTCAATCTGGCTCAATAATTCTAATTCATATGATGACATGTTTGTGAATGATACTTTGTGCTAAATCTCAATTGCTTTGACTCTAATTTTAATGTTTGCTTTTGATGTTATTTGCTGAAGTACAGCATAGAAATAATAAACTAATAAAATAGTAATAATCTTCCTTTATCAGATTATTTTTACTCAGAATTTGTTAAGGATTACTTTGTTAAAATCGATTATTATGTTCTATGCGTCATAATATTTCTACAGAATACCACTGATGATTGGCGTCTTTACAGAACTTAAGCATGTAGTATAATTATTGTTATAGCGCCTACATCATGCTCAACAAAAACAACATAATACCATGGTAATTTGAACAGTCATGCTGGACCGGTAAGTCGAGATCACTATTTTAGGATGAATATACCATTATATGTTGCAACCTAATATAGAATAACAATGCAACAAGATTGATTGAGACCTATTTCAAAATATAAACGTTGATTATGTTGTTTATCAAAACATTTCTTGAGTCTCATTATACAAGAACAAAATAAATTTCCATGCCTTTGGTGGGATTCGAACCCATAACCTCCGAGTTACGAGACGAGCACTACCACTGAGCTATGATGGCTTATACCTATAATTTGATGAGTTAACCTATTCATACCACTGATTAAAACACACACAAAATGTAAACAAACATGAGATAAAATCTAGCAGCTTTTTTTACGAAAATGTTTATTTTCTCTATGTTTTTGAAAAACCTTAATGTTTTCATTTTGGCTTTATACATGTTGAAGGAAATTCAAAGCATTGTCAATTCATTGTTTAAAATTATACATGTAAACAAACTTGACCTTTAGTTACCGGTCCGGCATCTTTAACAAAATTTGAGTAGTAATGTGAAATGCTAGTAAACAATGTTTCTAGATTTATTGCAGGTGTACATGTACAAACTGCTCATTTCATATGTACTTTATATTTTTATGTTTGCTATCTTTATTTTTTTGTATTTAAATGTAATATATGAAAAGTTTATTTATTCCAATTCACAATTAAATACTTCATTAATCTAGAGTTTTAATTTAGTTTCAATCTACTATTTAAAGTCAAAACTGCCAAACACAGGTTATATTTCAATTTATTACTTTAATACAACATGTAATGTCAACAGTACATATAGCAAACATCATAATTACATCAACATTTGCATATCAGTGCTCCAGCTTCCCTAACTAACATGATCAATAAACATAGCTAATGGGGGAGGAGCATGTCATCTTGCCACGGCACCCTTCCAGCGGGCGAGTTACACCACTGCATGATGAGGTTCCTCTGGGCCTTGGCTAGCCTGACATCTCTGTTGGGTCCTGGTACTCTATCAGGCATCGTGTCTTCAAGGTTCCTGCCTTCTCGCCAAGCACCAAGCACCAGGGCTCCATCTGGACGCTCCCAGTCCAACAGCCTGTTCTGCATCACCGGGTAACGTGTTCTCATCAGGTTGTGAAGGAGTACGCACGCCTTGACCAGCAGTCTGACGGTATCAGCTTTATGCATCATAGTAGTCAGAAGAACTTGAAATCTGTTGGCGAGGATCCCGAACGTATTTTCAACTACCCGTCTGGCCCGCCACAGTCTATAGTTAAATATCCTTTGCTCCCTGGTCATGTCCCTGTTAGCGTAGGGCTTCATCATGTAGGTCCGTAGTCCGAACGCATCGTCACCTACTAGGAAGTAGGGTACATCCTGTGTGTCACCTGGCAGCGGATCCGGCTCTGGGAAGCCCGCGATGTCATTGTTCTGCAGACCCTCCTTGAACTCACTTTCATTGTAGATGTGGGCATCAGAGGAGGACCCCTTGCCGCTTACGTCTATCCACAGGAACTTGTAGTCAGAAGACACGACTGCTAGAAGGATAACACTGAAGAAGCCTTTATAGTTGAAGTAGTCGGACCCAGTGTTGGCAGGAGCTTTACACGCAATATGCTTCCCATCTATAGCCCCAATCACATGCGGAAAATTCCATCTGTGGTACCAATCATCAGCTAACTGGCGCCACTGGGCCTCAGTGTCTGGCGGCGAGAGCATCTCATGAGCATACTCGTGGACGATGGCCTCACAGACTTCACGCACCACCAGACTTATGGTGTTGTGGGGGACCCTCCAGGCATATTGCATCTCACGGTACTTGGAGCCAGAGGCAAGGTGCCTCAGGGTGATAGCAACCTTGAGTCCTGGTGCAAGGGGTGCTCTCCAGTTGGAGGTCTCCTTGGTAAGGGCTGGTGTCAGTCTCTGCACAATTTCATCGTACATCGCAGGAGGCATCCTCATAAAATTCTGAAAGGCTCTTGGATCTTCGTTACGCAGCTCGACCATGAGACAGTCGTAAAGCCCCAGCTGAGGTCTCCTCGCAATCCAGTCACGCACCCAGATATTCCGTACCACCACCCTCCTCCTCCTCCTTCTACTTCTCTTAGCAAGGATATGTTGGGCCTGTATCAGTTGGTTCTGCTGGTGCTGGAGCATAAAGATGACAACATCACGGCGTTGAAGGTTCATGTTCACCCCTTGACATCTAGACTGAGAGTGCCAAAGTCTAAGAAAATTGCTGTATTTATATGCCGCAAATCAGAAGTGCTACAGACGTGATTAGGCAGTGAACATTCGTATTTAGCACTTGTTCGAGACGTCGTTTAAACGGTCTTAGGTAGTGCTATGTGCGCGGAAAACCCCACTTGTCAGTGATAAGCCGCAAAACACACGCCATTTCCCTTGATACCAACGCGTAACACCCGTCCGATGACCGTGCTCTGCCCGTGACAGCCCGCTAAACTTTCGCGTCTTACTGCGTCTTCCAAAGTTTTAATCACTGCCGGAACACGGATTATCACGTGTGTTTCACGCGTGTTGCACGTCTTTACCACGTGTATCACCCGTGGTTGTCCGCGGTATAAAGTTTTGAGCAGTTCAAAACTTTTTTCCGCGTCCAACGCCGTTCCGAATTTTCCCCGCGTCCTGCCACGTCTGAACATCGACTTTAGCTCGTCTTAAACTCGACATCAACGCGAACAACATCGTCTGCTTCACGGGAGATCAATTTTTGACGAGTTGTGGCCGTGATTAAGCCGTAAATCGCTGTGTGACCGGGCCTTAAGACCCTGTCTGTTTTGTACCTTAAGAGAGTTGGGCTATTTTAAAATAATAGTACCCCCCCAGGGTGGCATTAAAATAATTGTAAAAACTACATTCATTTATATACATAAAATGCAGCAATATAGGCTGCTAGTTACAAAACAGTCACCTAGATAGGGCCACTTTAAGACAATATGTTAAGAAAATGAACTATATACAGTTAACAATTAAAGGAACAAGAACATTATTTATAATATTTACAGGTTAAAAATATTTTACATGGATTAATATGATACTGCGTACCTTTAATGTAATACACAGTATTGAATTAAGTAAAAAACAAGTAGCCACCCAGGGAGGATTAAAATGATATATTAGAAGTGTAGGGTTGGGGGGCCAGCGGGGGGTTTGGGTCTGTGTTGGGTTGAAAAGAAGGGGAGATAATTGGAGGAGTAAAGATGTAGTTATTGGAGTTTAGTCCCTTGGACCAGAGGGAGTGCACGGCAAGACTAGATTATTTAAAAGTAAGCAAAAAAATACAGAAAGGACATAAAATCTTAAGAAGTTGAATAATGCAGGTAGGAAATAGTACCAACTAGGTAAAAGTGAACTATAATACAGGATTATAATAATCCCTGATAAAAAACTTGCATAGGGTCATATCTAGATAATAAAATTGGATATAATTGATAAAATACAGTAGAAGACACTGTACCTATCACAGTAATACTAATAAAAACTCCAATACCTATTTGTGGTATTGGTCTTGATAAGGCCAAATGCAAATAATTGCAAGGAACACAGGTCCTTGCACCGTGCACTCCAGTCCGGCGTGGTTCTTTGAGGATGGGGGGAATGGGGGGTGTCAGAGGGGGTGGGAGGGGGTGCAATGCAGTCAACTGTATCCAGGAGAATGGACGGCCCCGTCCTTTCTAGTTATTAAAAACTGCAATAAAAAGGGGTTTATTAAGAAACTGAAAAATGTAAATGATGGACTAACGTCATACTCTCTTCTGGAAAATGTTTTTAAAATAAAGAGTACCAGGTCAATACCATTGACCTGGTTTAGAAAGGGCAGGGCATTCCATAGTTTCCCAATGAAGGTAAAACCAAACTTAAGCATTGAAAACTCATGGAGAAACAATGCATTAAGAAGTATACACAGAACTGTAATATATCACAGAATTGATAAAAATAATTACAAGAACTGTATAGAAATTGGTTGGATGTTGACTGCTCCTCCCCCCCCCCAAGACTTAGATCTTATCAGTTATCTCACAGTCTGTGAGAAATGTGGACAGGGCAGAGAAGACCGGGCCCCTAGCCGCTCCCTTGGGGTCTAGCACGTTGGTAAGGTTTAAAACTAGTCCATGGGAGTGCAATGCAGCCCTGAGCCGGTCCCTCTGCCCTGTATATGTGTTGCACTGCAGCAGTAGGTGGGCTGCTGTGAAGGGCTCCCGGCACCGCGGACATGCAGGGTCCAGCCCAAGGACATACTTTCCCGCGCCACCAGGTAGAAGAGTGGTTCCCATCCTCAGGCGCGTGATGGCTCTGTCAAGCACAATGCTTGCTGAGTATTTGTCAGGCGGCCTGAGGGTTTTCGCGGGTCTGAGAAAGGTATGTCGATAGGCAGACAAATTGGTGGTCTTGAGATTCCACTCACCAAGGACAAATTTCTTTGCCAGTGAGTAGATCTCGGTCGGCGCCAGGGATTCCCCAGCATCAACAGCCCCCCTCCTGAGACCCTCCTTTGCCCCCCTGTCTGCCTGTTCATTCCCACTGATGTCGACGTGTGCTGGACACCATACTAAAGTGACCTTTAAAGATTTATCTAGGCACTGTTGATGAAGTTCCAAAATATTAGATAAAATATCAGGCCTAGATCTGCTATTTCTATTTTTGATAGACTCAAGGGATGACAATGAGTCTGATAAAATAGCAGTTTTAGTAGGTTTATTAACCAAAATCCAGCACAATGCATATTTAATTGCCAAAAGTTCAGCCGAATAAATAGACAGGTGGTTGCTGAGTCGGTGAGTTTTCGTAATGTTTTTGGAAGGGATAACAAATGAATTGGCTACCAATCCAGAGTTAGGGCATTTGGAGCCATCTGTATAGATTTTTAGGTGCTCAGCATACCTATTATCAATATGAATAAGAGTTTCTGACTTAACGAGCTGCGGTAGGTCAGATTTCGTGAGGGTCTTGGATAGAGTTATGTCTACATCAACAGGTCCCAGGGTCCAGGGGGGGCGTTTTGGATGGTCTCAGGTCTGCTACAGGGGTCTTGTCGAGACCGGCATCCTCCAACAGGGCCTTAATACTTGCCCCGAAGGGGAAAGCAACGTGCTTACGTTTAAGTATTTTACCCTTGATGAAGGAGCCGGTCCCGACAAGCTGATTTACGGGGTTTGAACCACGCCGGGACATGGCTCTGGCCCAAAAATTAATTGACTGCTGTTTTCTGCGCAGACTCAGAGGTAGCAAACCCGCCTCCTCCTCGAGCATGGCGCTAGGGGTACATTTCAGGGCCTCAGAGCTATCCTAAGTGCCTTGTTTTGAATGGTATCTACCATTTTAAGGGCGTTTGGCGTTGCACATGCATAGATTTGTTCTCCATAATCTATCTTTGGACGTATAAGGGACTTGTAGAGAAGTAAGAGGCTATTTTTATCAGAACCAAAACCTGTGCCTTTCAACATTCTCATTAAATTTAAGTCCCTTTCGCACCGTTCAGCCAAATATTTAAAGTGGTGAATAAAGTTTAACTGTTTTATCTAGGTACATACCTAGACATTTCACCACTTTTTCAAAAACAATTTTGGTGCCGCCTAAATATAAGTCCAAAGAGTGCTTAATTTGGTCGCCAGATAACATACCTACAGTTTTGGTTGGTGAAATTTTGAATCCCCATTCTATAGACCATTTCCATATGGAGTCTAGACCTGCTTGAGCCTTGTTTTGCAGGCGTGACATATTAGACCCCTTTAACCATGCGCCGGAGTCATCGGCAAACTGGGAGATAACCATTCCTGAGTCTTTGACTGTTTCAGGGAGATCATTGACGATGAGGGAGAACAGAGTTGGGGATATTACGGACCCCTGAGGGGTACCGCGGTCAGTTATGGTTTCCTCTGATAACTCCACATCGACTTTGACCTGAATTTTCCTGCCTTCTAGGAAGGCTCTGAGGTAATGGAAGCAGTGTCCAGTGATTCCATAAACAGCTAGCTTTTTTAAGATGCCAAAAGTCCATGTTAAATCGAAGGCCGCCTGAAGGTCCAAAAATATAGCTAATACTGTTTGGCCTTGAATTTTTGCAGAAAGAATATCGTGTTGTAGTCTTGCTAGCTGATCAAGAGTTGAACGCCCTTTCCGAAAGCCAGACTGGAAGGGGTTCAGAATATTTTTAGTTTCCAATAAGTGTTCTAATCTGTTTTTAACCATTATTTCCAGTAATTTGCCTGCATGAGAAGTGAGACTTATTGGACGATATGATTTTGGATCGCTTTTGTCCTTACAAGGTTTTGGAATAGGAATCACCGTGGCCTGCTTCCATTCGGGGGGGGACCGTTCCTGATCTGTATACCCGATTGAATAGATCAAGCCAGATTTTAAGAGTTATGGCCGGCATATTTTTGAACATCATATATGATATTCTATCTGGGCCCATGGCAGAGTTACTCCTACCATTAATTGCAGTAGTTAATTCAATCATTGTGAAAGGTAAATTAAGAGGCGTGTTATTATCCCCAGGCTCGTTTAATATATTTTTATTCTCCGATTCAAATCGCTTTTGATAATCCAAAGTTTCTTGAGGGAGATTTGAATCACTGGAGACAGATTTAAAATGTGTGACCAAATATTGAGCCTTTTCCCTTGGGGTCGTGGCAATTTCGCCTTTATATTTTAGTAGCGGTACAGGATTAGTGCGATTTCCTTTAATTCTGTGAATCTTTTGCCAAAAATCCCTAGTATTGCTTTTATTAACAACTGCTGATTCACAGAATGCTTTCCAATTTTGAGTTTTGGCTTCCAAAATAACCCGCTTTGCTGAGTTTTCTAGGGACCTATAGTTTTTGAGATTGTGCTCAGCGGGGTTCTTTTTGAGTATTTTTAATGCTTTTTTCCTTTCCTGTACCGCTTTGGAACACGCCTCGTTCCACCAGGGCACATTCTTTCTGGCTTTTCCCTTACCGGAGGAGACGGGGATGCTACACTCTGCTATGGACAGGATCTTATTTGTTAAGTTAGTGCAAAAGGTACTGGGGTCCTGGGAGTGAACATCTGCTAGGGAGAGATCTGAATAGAGGTCCGGAACTGATCCCAATTTGCTTTATTTAGAACAAATTTGTGCTCCCCTGAGCTGGGGATATCAGTTCCCTGTACAAGATAGTTGTACAATGTAACCAGTTGTGGGAAATGATCAGATCCAAAATTATCTGTGACGGCGTCCCAAGCAGAAGCACTGGCTATCCCGGCACTAGCTGCAGTAAGGTCGATACATGTTGTTGACCCGGAGGGGTGAAGTCTGGTTGGCGAACCGTTATTGAGCAAGACAAGGTCATGCTCATCCAACCATTCTATGACCCCGCGACCTGCTGCATCTGAGTTCTTGGAGCCCCAAGCGGGGTGATGTGCATTAAAGTCCCCTCTGATTATTACATCATAGGGTCCTTTAATGGTCCTTAAGTCTGTTAAAAGGCCATTTAAAGTCTCAAGATCACATCCTCTTGAGTAAAGGTTGACCAATATAAGGGGCCGGTTCTTATTTATCATTAATTTTATTGCTAGTGCCTCAATAGCAGTGCTACCATCAATCTTTAATTGGTTGTTCACCCCCAGTAATTCATAATTAATACAATTGTTAACATAGATGGCAAGACCGCCAGCTATGTTACTGTTTAAGCTTGTATGGTTCTTGTATTCGCAATTAAAACCCGAAATTGATTTAAATTCGTTTCTAGGAAATTTGGTTTCTTGGAGGGCGAGAACATGGATGCTGGGGTTCTCGTCTAAGTAGTGTTTAATTTCGGTGTGTTTAATGGAGGATAAACCTCCAATATTAAAGGATACGATATTTAGATCACTGTCCATAGTGATTTGAAATCAGTCTGCGCTTGATATTGTTAACTTTGGCTTGGGATGATCTGATTGCCAGCTTATGGCCGGAGAAGGTCCCTTTAAGCTTAGAAGGGGTCCGAGCCGGCCGGGATGGCCTGGTTTTGTTTGATGAGGGTGGTTTGGAGGTGGGTTGAGAAGGGGGTTTCAAAAGGTTGGAGTGGTAGCCGCTGTCCGGAGGGGGGATCCCAGGGTCTGGAGGTATCGGTGGATCCCTTGTACCAGAATGGCTTTCGGTGTCTGATATAATAATTTTAGGGGTAACTTTGGGGGTAGATTCCCTGCCCATTTTGAATCGGGAATCTATTTTGCTGGTGATATAGGAGTTAACCCGACACCCAGTTGGCCTGTCACGGTCCTTTATTATCTCAGCAATTAAGTCCGTCAGCTCGCTGAGATGTATATGGCGATAACGGTGACCTGTCGCTGGCGGATCTTTAATTTTAATGAATGAGTCTCCTGAAAGCGAGTTGCGCTTACTGACATTAAAGGCAGGGGAACTCATAGGGGATGTCTGGGTGTCGACCATTCTGGGACGGTTAGGGGGCACACTAACCAAGGGCTCGTCCTCTATCTCGCAGACGTCTGAGATAGTGCGATTCTCTAGAATACTAGAGTGCACTGACACCAGAGAGTCATTCCCGGTAACATTAAATAAAGAGTTGTCGGAAATTGTAGAGCCGGAACAAGTGGTGCTACTACAATCCGACAGCGGGGAAGACCCTCTGGGATCCACAGAATGGTGTCGCTGTTTGGTTGTGACCCCCTGAATAGGTGAAACGGGGGGGGGGTGATAATACAAGTGTATGGTGTGCAACCGGCTCCAGGCGGGGAGTAACCTGTTTAGGTGGGAGGCTATTTACCGGTTGAGGGGGGGTAACCTTACCCACTGGCCCCTCAACTGAAGGACATGCGCACCCAGTATCGGTCGTGCTAGAACCGGGAGCTGCATGTGTGGGAGGGGACCTGGATCTGGAGCCGGTTGGTGATGGAGTGTGTAGGACACCATCCTTGTGGGCCGCAGTATCAAGTGCCAATAGGTTGCACTCCGCCTCCGACCAAGAAACACCATAAAAGTTGGAATAAGAGGCAATATTAAGAGCTCTCTTATAAGAAGGACAGCCATGGTATGAAGCAGAGTGCGGGCCACCGCAGTTAACACAACGGCGGATATTACGGGTGCATTGGCGTAAGCACCGGGTTCCCGAACAGCGGCAACAAATGGACGGGTTAGGACATTTACCCCCGCTGGCGGTGTGTCCGTACCCCTGGCAGCGATAACATCTGGCAGGGGGTACGGGGCAAGGTCTAACGTCCAGGGAGATGTTAGTCCCCGCAACGTAGACCTTGTGAGGGACAGGGCCAGAAGTGTGAATAGTGATCTTGACTAGCCGCGGAAAACCAGGAGGAGGTGGCCTAGATGGCTCGACCCGCTCTAATTTGATAATGGAGCCAATAGTTGCAGGGATAAAATGTAGGTATCCTTGAAGTTCTGATAATTCCTGGTTTTCCGGGATCCCTGCTATGAGGCCTGAAGCTGTCCTCATGTTTGACGGTGATAAGGCCCGGACCGCGACTTCACCGAGTTTAAAGATTCCTTTAGAAAGGACACTGGTGAGCGCCTGAGCGGACTTTAATTGTAGAAGTACACAGCCAGAGGCCAGGGGCACAGTCCGCTCAATTAGCCCGGGGAGTTCCTTTGCCAGACACGAGGCCAGCTGGAAGATGGTGAAAAGTGAGGTCAATTCTCCTACACTTCTGGCTGACTGGAGAAGGCACCTAAATGGCATGGTGTTGTGGGTTAGGTGGTGAGAGTCTTGCCCAGTAAGCGCCTCCCCCAGTAAAGGGGATAGGTTTGTGCTCCGCCCCTTAACGGTCTTGATGTTCCCAGGCATGGCGGGTATAATGAATAAAAAGACGAGTATACTTAATACGTATACCTGAAAGGGACGAGACTAAAGAAAGAAGGAAGAAATTGAGGGAATAGTGCAAGTACTCGAGTATATAATATTAATAATTAAATTAATATATTTAATATTAATAACTAAATTAGTTTTCACCTATCTACCTAACTATGTATAATATATAAGAAGTTAGCACCGCACCTGTGAATAACCCAATTCGTTCAACATACGCTATAATAAAGCAGAGAAAGTCATTTGGTAATGTTACAATTATAATAGGGAAAAATTGCCAAAGAAAAATTTCGGATACCAAATGACGTCCGAAAAGGTGCAAATTTAGAATGTTACAAAAATATATAAAAAAGAGGGACGAGCGAGGGAAGGACTATACGTGAGCCGTCGGCGAGTATGGTGGCTGTAAACCTCTGTAAACGTCTGCTGTTGCGGAGAATGTTTGCCTCTGTATCGCTTCTTTATGATATATTTTCTTTGTTTATATTTTTCTCTGTACAAGATGGCGGGCGGAAGTGATGAGACAGTGCCAAATCTGGTATGTGAAATTTCAATTGCAACAAAACTGGGGCAGATTAAGTTACCACATAGCCTCCACAAATTAGCCTGTTGTTGCGGACGAGCATGTCAAGCCTTTCTCTGACGTCACAGCATCAGTTTTCCGCTTGGTTAGGAACAGAACAGAACAGAACAGATATTTTATTAAGACTTGTACAAGGTACATCGTCTACAATAAATGAATATAAGTATACATATATATAAAGTATTCGTGACAAAAACATAGGGGAAACAATATGTTATTATCATACGTTATTATTTTAACATACGAGTACAGTGTATGTGCACAATTACGACAGCAAAGTTAAGTATGTACTTATAACGGAGGATGAACGTTTTAATTTTCCTACCGTTCTATATTTAAAAGTGAGTTTCTTATAATAAGTGCTTCCTTAACATACAAAGATATTTTTATTAATCTGGTTTTATCTCTTGTATTAAGTAATTGTAAATACTTATATACTGATGGATGTTTGTAGTAAAAAGTTTGTATATATTTCTTTCTTATGTTAGAGTAACATTTACATACACAAATAAAATGATATTCATCTTCAATGTCTTGAGTATTGCAACATAAACAATGTCTTTCATCACGTACTATTCTGTTTTGGCTATATCTTCCCGTTTGTATTCTGAGTGGTAGTCCACTCACTCTAAGCTTACAAAAATAAGGTTTTAAGGATCTTGGTAATATATCTAGGTAATTTTCATAATCTAAAGTGTTTTAACATGTCTATAGATATATAACACAGAGCTATTTTCCAAATTTGCATACCATTCTTGTTTAAAAGAATCAAAAATTCTACTTTTAAATTCATTTATAAACAATTCTGTATTGACACTTTGAATGTTTTCAAAAACATATGAAAAACCATAATCATTTAATAACTGTCTAACATTCGAGACCCAATTTTTACAGCCATTGTAACTATCTCTAACAGCTAGGTTATATACAGATTGTAATATAATATTTTCAGTCTTAACAATTTTAAGCCAAAATTTTAAAATTTTAACAAAAATTTTGATATACAAAGGATATCTTCCAAGTTCACCATAGACGCATGCATTACAAGTATTAGTTCGAACTTTTAATAATATTTTACAAAACTTAAGATGAATTCTTTCAATATGTTTCGATTTTTTAAAGCCCCAAATTTCACAGGAATAGTTCAATATAGATGTAACAAATGCATCAAATAGTTGACAAAAGGTTTTAGGACTCAGATCGAATTCCTTACATTTACACAATAACAAGTTCATGGCCTTTAGGGCTTTACCAGAAAGGTATTCTTCCTGATGTGAAAAATTACCAGTGTAACTAAAAACAGTACCCAAATAGGTGAAATAATTAACAGATTCGATGAATTGGCCATTGTATGTCCAGCGCTCGGTGTTTAGTAACCCACCTCGTTTTCGAAATACCATGATTTTTGTTTTCGATGTATTTACTTGTAGCCCCCATGCATTACAATATGACAATAAATTATCTAGATGGATTTGTACTTCTTCAGGCGTTTTGCCTACAATGGCCATGTCATCAGCAAATAACAACAATACTAAAACTACATCATCTATAGAAATACCAGAATTAATACCATTTTGTACAAATAACTCAAGATATTCAACAAAAAGAGAAAACAATAGAGGGGACATTACCTCCCCTTGACGCAAACCGACTGCATATTGAAAGTATTTTGAATAACTAGAACATGACTTTACACAAGATTTGACTTTTTGATACATATTGCGTATAATCCTAAGAAGTTTACCTTGAATTCCACATTTATACATTTTTAACCATAATCCATTTCTATAAATAGTATTAAAGCATTTAGCCATGTCTACAAAAATAACATATAGTCTATTATTTTCATTTAGATAATGCTGTACTAGTGACATCAGAATAAAAATAGCATCAATTGTAGATCTTCCTTTACGAAATCCAAATTGAGCATCCGAAATAGTGTTATTTTCTTCACAAAAAGCTTCAATTCGTTTATTCAAGACTGTTGTGAATAACTTAAACAAACAACTCACCAACGTAATACCCCTATAATTATTTACATCCCCCCGACTTCCCTTTTTATGTAACGGTATTATAACTCCTTCTGACCACTTATCAGGAAAGTAACCCGAATTTAAAATACAATTGAATAAATCACATAGGTGAGATGCTAAAATATCGATACTTTCAATAAAGTACTCGTTTAAAAGACAATCATTGCCATAAGCTTTATAACGTTTCAAAGATTTAGCAGCAGCTATAATTTCAGTATAAGTGATCGGTTGGTCTAACTCAGGAAAAGTATTATTTTCAGTATCAAAATCATTTTCTGTACAAAACTGCTCAGCCTCATCATTGTAACAAATAAACAAATCATTGCTTATGTTCTCAAAATATTCTTTAAATTGCTCCAGTGGTATATTATTTTCACATTTTGAATTCCTTCTTTTAAAATATTTCCAAAATTCTTTTCGCTTTTTTTTCTTTAAACCTTCTATTTCAACCATTTTCTTTTTGTAACAGTTATTTTTCTTCTTACAAATTATTTTTTTATAAAATGATTTTTGTTCACACAAGTATATACGATTTGTATCGGTTTTACAGCAGTTAAACAACCTCAACGATTCAAGGTAATTATTTCGTGCGTTTACACAGTCTAAGTCAAACCAATCTGCATGTTTTACACAAGAATCTGTTTCAAAACCATGAACATTTTTTAATGTACATTGTTTGGCAAATAATGGATCTGCGACCTTTCGCAGTACGTCAGTAAAGCTGTTGATTGCATTATTAACAGATTGTCTATTATCAGAGTCTATACAATCAACAATATTATTCAAAACAGATAAATTAGCAATAATCCCTGATCTAAATTTTTGCTTATAAGTTTCATTCCACCGAAATTTAGTCTCGGCGTAGCTATGACCGTTTTGTTTCAAATTACAACAAAGAAGTCACAAGTGTAACGGTGCATGGTCACTCCATTCATTGAACTGACCAATGCTAAAATCGTTTATCAATGGAAAATTACGTTCGTTACACAACAAATAATCAATAGGCACAGTCACACTCAGTTGAAATCCAAATCAGCACCATTGATTTTTAATCTTCTGACTATTTATTTATGTGTAATGATTTTATCTGCAATTAGGGGAAATTTCAGTTCAAAATAACAACACAGGTAGCAAAAAAGAGCTAGATCGGACATGTGGTAAACATTCATTCCGAAACGTGGTTGACCTAAATATAGCCTAAAACAAAGAAAAACCGTTCTGTGTCTGGATTTATTTCTGAACATTAACAAACTGTTCGTGCACAATCATGATGAATTTTAACATTAATTTTGGACAGACAGTTGTTATATCAACAAATTAAGACCTGAATTAGAAGGATTATTTACCAATCAGCGATTAAATTGTTATTGTCATATAATTACTTAATCTGTTCAAATGAAGTGTTGTAAAATCTTAATTTCCTACAAGTAACGATTATACTGCTCAGTTTTAATTATAAATATATAGTTATTAATGCTATTTAATAGTGACAGTTACTGTTTGATTCTGAAGCATATCAAATAAAATTGGCTCAAACTTTTTAAGTGGCGAATTTTAGTGGCGACAACTTTTTTTGAGCCAGCGGAACTCCTGATAGTGTACAACTGTTAGTCTGAATTGTTAGTGTGAGTTGTTTAATCCTGTTAAAAGTGTTGTATTGCAATTCACTTCAAAAGACATTATTTGATGAAAAAATATTGGGATTCATGGAATTGGATTGGGACTCATGGTTTCAAAATATGTGATTCCCAAGGACTCATAACGTCAGATTCCAAAATGAATCACTGGGGACGTGGTCCGTTTTGACCCCAGGGGCATAATTTGAAGAGGACCTCTAGAGGATGTCACATAACAAATATGAAAGGTCTGAGCATTGCGGTTTCATAGAAGATTTTTTAAAAGTTTTCACTTTTTAAATCTATTTTTAGCTCTGGTGACCTACATATTCAGCGGACCGAAAAGATTTGAACAACTTTGAAAGAGATCCACCCAAGAATCATTCCTGTGAAGTTTGGTGAAAATCCGCCAAGCGGTTTAGGAGATGTTGTTTAAATGAAAAGTTGACGACGTACGCACACACGCACACACGCACGCACACACGACGGACAACGTCACCATGAGCACTTTGTGCTCAGGTGAGCTAAATATGTTGTCTTTATCGCGCTTACGGTCCAAATTGTTGACAGCATACGGACGATAAGACGCCGGATGCCGCCGGAGAGGTCCCCTATATATATATATTATTAATTAATTAATATTATTAAATTATTAATAATATTCATAATATTTTGCAATCCTTACTTTTCATTTCAAAAGATAGAAATACTGTTTTTATAATTATTATAATTAAGACGATTTTATCATATATATTATTTACATACTTAAATGCCCGTGGAATGTGTTGTCTTTCTTTAAATTTTATTTATATTTTCTTATTTATTTCATATTTAATTCATAGTTATTCAGTCTTCACGAAACTCCGTCGGACTTACGGACCGACTAAATTTGTCAAGGTCTGAAAGAAACTTTAAGTTCGTCGACCCAAAATGTCCGACTAAAATATTTTCTATCAAATCGAAAGGTGAACAGCACACGATCATATTAACATCTATTGTTAAATTCAACGGAATTACACGATGAGTGTTTCGATTGCAATTAAAAAACACCAATGACCTCGTATCAATACAGTAAGGACGCCATAAGATTCAGTGTTAGATTATAGGATGCAACCATTTCCGTTTGCGAACGCATGTTTATCAAAGACAAAGAACGCCTACTCGGAAATTAACACACTCCTCTTCTTCACCAGTGTATCAATTATCCATATATTCTAGACGCAGGAGGAGTCAGTTTTACTACAGCCAAACCAGTCAGCCAATGAGAATGCGCTAATTTTCCAATTTGCAACTGAGCGTCGTCGATAGAAAGTTTATCACGCCCTCAGTAAAGGGGCAAGTGATTTGTTACACCATCCTATTAGGTAAGCGTTTTGTGATGCGCGTGTGTTAAACTCACACATATGTAATAAATTAATTACTACAAATTAAAAGACGGCAATATAATTATTACTTGTGCCAAATGAACATTATTCTAATTTTAATATGAGAATTAATATGAAGTTGTGTAACTTGCGTACGCCAATCGCGTCAAAATTATGTCATCATTTGTTAAAAAAATTACATCTACTATCTAGTGTTCACTAATAAAAGTATTATTCCAAATCATCCATGTATACTAATTATATGCAAAAAACTTTGGCTGAGGCAACATTTGAAAGTTAGCGAGAGTATTGGCAGTACACTTGTCAAAAGTGAAAGTAAATAAATTCCAATTCATCAAAAATGTTTTGTTATTTCTTTCTAATGAATACAGTCCTTTTAATTTGTTTTATTACCGGTAATCAACAAACATTAAGATTTTCGACACAAAGCATTGTATTTGTAGTAGTGGGTGGGGTGAAGATTACTTGGACGCTAGCTTTTGCTATTTAATGTTCATTTATTTTCTTTACCTTTTTTAACCACTAGAAACTACATTTAGTTTTTGGACTATTAAATTATTACATTGTACAAAATATGCAAATATATAAACAAGACACTATATAAAAATAATAATAGGATTTTAAATAGAAACTGTACAAAGTGAAATAGATCTAAATATGTGTTAATTAGACTTAAATTAAAACATATTTTATAAATTTCAATGTTTGAAATATAACAAGTTATGAAGATTATCAGAGACTGAATATGAGTGGTAAATATTGCATACATATAACTGTAAATTATTTTGATTTAACATGTACAAAATTAACTGCAAATAAAATGCAATGTGAATAAATGATGTAAACCAGTAAAAACATTTAAATAATTCCGAAGAGTGTTTGATTGTGTTTGGTCTGACAATGTGCAGCAGGTCTGACAGATTCTTCTTGTCAGTCAGACCAAATGTCTGACTGAGGACCTCCGAGTTTCGTGAAGACTGAGTTATTTCATTAAAGAAAATCATTTCATCAATTCCTAATTACCTTGAAATCATATTTCCAATTTGAACAAACAATAAAATCCGTAAAAACATACAGTCATCGACAATAAAACCTGTTACAACTGAGAAGAGCAGGGTTGGCACGAATCACCCACCCCAGGGTTTTCCCTGCGGGTTTTACCGGTTTTTCCCGCCCCGGTCAATACTCTCAAAGTGGGCAATACTGGGCAATACTGGGCAATACTATTATTTGTTCAGTTAATATGCAGTTTTAATTGTGTTTATAAATCTAAATGCTTAGTTTATTTATGTCATAAAAAAGACTTGTTTAGTTTTGCAGATCCAATATATGCATAGTTATATTCATTCATTTGTATATGGCAACGCTTATCACGAAATATTTCCTATGTTGTTCGTGAAATTATTCCGCTTGATATTGACATATGTCTCATCCTTCTTTATTTCTTGCATTGAACTTTTATTTTTTTGTTAACAATAAAACTTCTATGGATATTAATGCAAGCACGGTCATTATTATTTTATAATCTGATATTGGGCAATACAGGGGACTACTGGACAAATCACTTAAATCTTCTTTTTTCATTTCTTAATTTCTTTTTTCACTTTAAAAGAAGGATTGATAATGATGAAGCAATAAAGAATAATAATTTTTTTTACTGATGCACAATTAACAGCAGGAATCAGTCACTTATGGTGCTAATCAATGCATGATTTCACGATTTGACAAAGGCCCCTAATTGACACTGGCCTTTGCCTGGCCCCTCAATCATTGAGATAGGTCTAATGTTTATTCAAGGGGTCCAGTTTAACTGTTTGTTGAGCACTTGCAGCATCTGTCTATTCAATCAATGTTTATGTTTGTTTAAGAGGGTGTTCGTACCGTGGATGGATCATACATTATATCACAATACTGTGTCATTCATTTAATGTACAGCATGGGGCTGCAAGAGGGTCTTGTTGCAACATGACATCAACTAAAATATTTTATAACATAAAACTATGCTAGAATTGTCAAATTTCTCTTACAAATTAATTTCCTCTTTTTCTTTCATTAACATAATTCTGTTACATAATACAAGTATATACTGAGAAAAATATAATGAAAGTGAGTAAAAACACATATGCCAAGTAATAATCAGTATTGTCCAGATTGACCTAAAATTCCTTAAATTTTGTGAAAAAGACAAGAAATTATCAATATGAAATAGAAATAAACACTGTTACTTACATTATATAGTTGTTATTAGATATGTGTTTATAATTATGTGGAAACTCATTATTAGTATGCAATGTAAACATAATTGTGCAATATCTTATTCCCCAGTATTGCCCACTATTGCCCAGTAAAACCCTGTAAAACCCGGTTTTTCCCAGTATTACCCAACCGGGCCGGTCAATACTATAAAACCCGGGTTTTATGCCAAGCCTGGAGAAGAGTGAAAGCGCGACGTCATAAATTAACCAGGCTTCTAGCCCCTGTGAAATGTTTAGGCATACTTCATGAATTCTTCTTAAAATCTTTGTGAATACTTCATGCAGTGGCTTCATGAAGACTTCATGGAAAAGAAGTGAACTATAAATGAGACAAATGCATGAAACATTCATAAAACATAGCTTCATGAATAGTTGATGTATTTTCACATGCAGAAAAATGCATGAAATAAAGAATGGGTTTGTTCATAAAAACTTCATGAACTATGCACTTCATGAAGACTTCATGCACGACTTCATGAAACAAATATTTCATGAAGATTTCATGAATAATTTTGTTCTTTATTCTAATGTTTCATTTATAGTTCACAAATATTCATGAATACTTCATGAACAAAAATTTTGTAATTTCAAGAATTGGTTGTGCTTTTCTTCAACATTCATGAAGAATTCCAAAAATCATGAAGACTTCTAAAAATAATAGAGCTATAAAAAAAGTGGACATAGTCTCATCATTTGTTCCGCGTTCACTGCGGACATTTCTATTTCCATATATGCAGAACTTCTGCGGAAAAATAATGCATTTGTTTTTCAGCAGGTGGAAATAGTCCACAGAAAATTGCCACTCGAGGAATAATTGGGTGATCCTACCTTGGCCAGGCCTTTTTTAATGCCATTTTTGGGGCCGAAATTCGGCCCCATTCCCCTAGTCAAAAAGTATACGTTTTTCCCCAATTTAATCCTAAAATTTCCCTGTCAGATATAAAAAATAAATATTTAAAAAATCACTAGCAATGACTGCGTACTGAAAAGAATACCGGGCAGAACCGATTTTGTTTGTGTCCGCATTTTAAACGCGTTTGACTGTGGTTTCCGTTCTCGCTAAATCTATAATACAATAAGAAATATCACGAAGGGAACAAGACCAGATTCTAACATCCGCTTTCGATTTTCAACATGTCGCACAACAGCCGATGTTCCGTACAAAAACTGAATAAAGACACAGCGAACGGCTGTAAACGCTTTGATTTGTTGTTTAAACAAGATTCTTTAGATAAAATCTCAAAGAAACCGAAATACGGTGATAAAGAACCAATTTCTGAGCCATCTTGTTCGACTTCCGAGAGTTCGTCGCCAGACCAGCTGCAGGAACCTTCAGGCTTCACGTGAGTGTCTGCAACCGTTAGATGTACCATTTGAAAACAAAAAGAAATCGATTTGTGACTCAGATAGTGATAGCGATTCATCCCAACCACTGGTTCCAGACGCTCGTTTTTTACATCTGCTAAGTACGAGTGCAAGTTTAGCTGGCTACATTTTTCTGCGGTGTTGAGGATGTGGCTGCCATCTTCAGGGATGATGAAGTGATGGTTAGGTCCTTTCCTGCCATGGAGTTTCTAGTCAACCTTAGTGGGATTTTGCCCACGTCAGCTGCATGTGTAGAGAGGCTGTTCAGCCTGATGAACTCTATCTGTACACCATCAAGAAGTACCCTGGGGCAAGTCAAGCTTGAGGCCCTGATACGAATGTGCTGTTGTGAAACAGATCTATTGAAGTGATACATTAAAGTATTATGAACATCTTCAAGTCTTGTACCAGGGACATTGCCTTGTCAACAAAATTGAAATGTACTACAAACATATATTATGATATGTAGACTAATACTTCTTAATAGAGTGTGCTATTGTTGATATTTTAATAATCTGTAAAATGCCCCTATTATACATATTTTCCCCGCTTGAAAGGACCCTCCACCTTCCCCTAAAAGCCAAAAAAAGGGCTGCCTGGCTATAGTTTAAAGGTTTTTCTATTTTTAGCTCTGGTGGCCATCTTGTTCAGTGGTGCAGAATGGTATTGATCAAATTTGGTGAAGGGTCAATTTATGTAAAATTGGCATTTTAAGCTGTTCCCGCTCTCTACCCTCATGAAAAAGTACTGTCTGAATTGAGTCGGACTTATCTTTGAATAGACTGCAGTGTTCTGCCGTGAATTTGGACTATTGGGGACAAGGGCCCTCTTGGCTTTAAAAAGTGGGGACAAATTACAAAAATGTAGGGACACAGACAAAAAGTTGTTCACCTCATGAATATTCCCAAAGCAGAATTTTGTTTAGAAAAATACGTAATTGCTGTTTTCATTCATGTTTTTTTTTTCTGTTCAAAAAATGATTAATACATAATACTGTGTTCTTAATTAATTCATAACGTTCTGTTGATCAATGTTACACTGCATTCTTAAATACCGTATAACCTTGCATTATTAATTTTAATTTGAACAAACAATAAAATCCGTTATAAACACAAGGCATTAATAATGAAACCTGTTAAAACTACAAAGTGTAACAGTGTTACATCATCAATTAGCCGGGCTTCCAAAACTGTAAGCCGTTAGCAACACTCATAGCAACGGTGTCGGTAATTCGACTTCAAAAGTCTTTGATGTTTCTGCCGAAATGTGGCTGTCGTCCAGCAGTTGATCGCTGAAAAGCGTGTTTCACGCTTAGCATGTGGACCGCGTGTGCAATTATCGATTGATACTACTGTATCTGAACTGTTCAAGCGCTGCCGAAAAAGCGTTAATGAATTAGTGTTCTAGTAAAAAAAATTGGTTATAAATTGACGTCACGATCAATGATATAAATTTTACTAAATACGCCGAATGATTAACTTGTAAATTGTGTGCGCCCGCGGACCTGCTTACGAAAATTTGGTGGTGACAAATCATTTATTTTTGCGCCAATGGCGCAAGGCCGCATCCACGGTAGAACACTGAGACTGATCTGGATTTTTCCACAAATAGTTAAAACTACTCCCCAGCTATTGTTAACGAATTAATTTCCATTCATCGAAAATCACAAACATTGCCACATGCTCATTTGAATATCACAAATATTATGCACGTGCTCTTTTGTATTAAATATTTTAATCGCCAAACACATGATATCCAGGTGCGATGATTGGATAACATTGCAGATTAATTTGAATGTAATTGACATTTGTGGATGCGTCTATTATTTCTGACATTGCTGAAAAAAGACTTAAAATGGAACAATTCTGACAAAATTCATAAGAGTCCAGACAATATTCAGAGGGCTATTCAGACAAGTTATTCAGACTGCATTCAGACCATAACCACTTTACACTAAGTACTCAGGTAGCACTTGATATTTATTAAGGTTCAATGGTTTCCTCCCCTAAAATGGTTTGTCAGACATTAAATAAGATGTGAATATTATAAATATCCAACTTGAAATGATTATAATGCAACTGTTTTCATGATACAGTACAATTGTGCTAATATAAATCAACAAAACAACATAATTTTGTGCAGACAAGTATAACAGATACATTATTTTCCATTTTCCAGTTTATTATGTCTAAAGATCTCCTTAAAGTACAATGTGGTTAGGAACAGTAAACAATATAATGATTATGCAACTTTTCACAATTTTATGGTACAATTGTGCTTCCATAGTTAACATTTAAAATACAGACAAATGATCAAGTACTGATTTTCCATTTTGAAAACTCATTATATAATAGAACATTGATGGAAGGATTATATTGAAAGGAAAACAATAATAATAAGTCAAACGATTGTTGTTTAAAGGAACATAACTGTGAGTAGTAAGGAGACATGCAGCTTAAGCCTCTTGGCATATTGTCGCGAAAATATATTAGACATGCTTAAAAATGTCGAACGTTTTCAAATGTGCAAAATCAGTTATAGTTTATTGACTTGTTTGTAACTTAAATGAAATAATACTTACAGACACAGGTTCCAAGTGTTCAGTATTCATAGATATTATTGTTTTAACATCACAATCATGTTTAAATCATTTCAGACTTGAGCAATGAAAGTCAACAGATGACATCATAAATGACATCTGGGCCCGAGGTTATACAACTTTTAGTAATCTCAGCTCAAAACTCAACTCACAGCTCAAGCTCCATGCTCAGCTGAGATTCATGCTCAGGTCGAGATTATAACACATTTTGAGATCGGTCTCGGTCGAGACGATTGTTGAGCATGAATTGTTAAATACCTAAGCGACAATTTCGGTGATCAATATTTACGTATTTTGTTCTAAGCGGCCCAATTTGTTTACTTCTGCTGCAAAAATGTCTGAAAGTGACTGCGGCGAATGTTCAAAGACGGGGAAAATCAAGTGGACAGCACTTGAGGATTCAACATTGATCGACCTCGTTTTGGAGCACGAAGAGGCCCTGTTTGGCTGCCTTAAGGGGGTGGCTGCAGAATCGGTGAGGCAATCACGAAACAAAATATGGCAAAGAATTGCAGACGAGCTGAACAGGTACGAATTTGATTCATAGTGTTAGTATTAAACTTTAGCCTAATAATGATTTAAAGCGTGTTTGTTTCGTTGTCATTTAATGACATACATTTTTTGTTTCCATGTATTGGTTTATGACAGTGTTTTTTTGTTATTGTCAATTTGTAGCCGAAATAGGCCCCATTTACAAAACAATAATAGTTATCTTTTTTCTCCAAAAATGTTCAACCAAAATTCACAATTTCTGGCTCCATGGATATATTTTTTCACAACTAATGATGTTTATATAAATATACATACACTATTTGCAAATTCAATTAAAATTGGCTACACTAACTTTTAATGTAACCCTGAATTTTTCTTTTACAAACAATGGGCTAATTTTAACAATTCAAATGGCCCTGTTCACAACAGACCCCGCGAAAACTCTGAAGTGTCTCTTAGACGCATTGTTTTATCAGGTTCTAATTTTGACAGACATTTGTTCAATCTGTCAGGAACACATGCTTGCTACCTGTATAATTTTCAAATTTGTTGTCAGACGTTGTGTCTGGCTGTCTTCAAATGTTTGTCAAACATTGTAAATTTTTTGTCTGATTTGTCTGACTGTGTGACATGTTTTGTGGAGTCTGTCATAATTGACAAAACAAAAAAAGAAACATAATAAACATAATAACAGACAATGCTTGGGTGAAATATATTGCAGTATTAATACTGAAATCTGTATTTTTCAATGTTTCCAACCAACATAAATTATAGTTTTTCTATGAGTTCATTAGTATAAAAACATAATTTCAGTATTTTGAAAATTCAGTTGTTTCACCAATGACAGTGCAAAATCTGTCAGACAGGTCTGACAATAAATTAATAGTTGAAGAAATAGGTGTCTGCAAAAGTTAATACACACATAAGATATCTAGGAATGTGCTACTTTGATTTTTGTTTGCAAAATTAACAACAAAAAAGATGTATATATAGGAATGCATTCTGTAATTTTTTGTTTACTGTTAAGTCTATTTACTCAGAATTCATATACTGAATACTGTTTTTTTTTTTTTTTTTTTTTTTTTTTGTTCTAACTTTTATGCTATACTGATCCAAAATCAACAAAAGATGTTATTTTATTTATTATTTTACAGTCGCTGTATGAATGGAAGAAAGCCAGTAGAGGCTATAAAGAAAAAATATGCATATGTGAAACAGAGAAGTATGCTTACTTATATATAGTGTTTAGCTTATTTTGTTTACAAACTTTTTTTTAAATTATATATAGCAGTCTTAAAAATAACCCACTTTCCCAAAACTCATGTCAAGTAACAAAAATGTTACAATAAGAAAGTTTGGCAACCTCAAATTATAACATTTCTGCCAGAAATAAATGTTCAGAAAGTTGTAAAAAAAAATCAAGTAAAATCCTAATTATGTTAGAGTTGCGCAATGATAAAAGCGGCATAATATAGTATTTCAATTTATTTCAATATAGGAAAAACATGCATATATTGGAACACTTAAAAATATAACAAAAAAAACTTCTTCCGAGTTGAATGTAAATGGTCTGGGATAAGTTGAAGATTGATGTTGTCTGCCCAGTTGGAAAAAATATTGTTATACTTAAAATTATTATTCTATCTTCATGTTATTAAAACATTTTCATTTATTTAAAATAATTTATTTTACAATTGCCATAGTCAAATCAAACTAAAAATTCCATTCATGTACAAAAATATATTATTAATGAATACATACCACATTACTTTAAATATAGCATAGTTTTTTCATAAAATTTTTTTACCAAATGTATGAATTTCTGTTAAAGCAAGGGACAAACTAGATGCCAGACGGAAGTCTGGATCAATGACGGGAGGCGGACCCCAGGATCCACATGTCACACCGGCGGAGGATGCCCTAATTAGGACTATAGGCGACAGGCCTGGAATGCGAGGCATAGAGGGGGGAATTGACACGGGAGGTCAGTGTACATTCAATAATTTATTGTTTATAGATTGATTGAAAACAACAAATACTTGCCAGTGTACAAGTACTTCAAAAAAATATCAGTATAAATGTTTCAGTAGATATTTTATGTGTGAAGCCCATGTACTATTTTAATTCAACGATTCAATCAAATGATCCATGAACATCGGTAAAGTCATAATAATATAATAATTAACTTCCCAATTGTATATCAATTTCATACCCTGAAGTTATACTTATCATTGGGCATTAAACATTTACTCGTCTGACAAGAAAATTATGTGCGTAGTACAAGCCGGTCATTGTATTTCCACACCCCTTTGATAAATGTAAAATGTTATGAACAGGACTAATTTAATGAATATTTAGCAATGCATCTTGAAATAAATGTGTGGAGTTTTAATAACATCATAACAATAAAAGTAAATTGTATTTAAAATTTGCAACTACTAAGTAATAACAAATTTAGCATATAATAACTTTCAAGCGAAATCAATATTCCAGTTATTTTCTTAATATAATACTTTTGAGCTACACTATTATTCACATATGATTAAGTTTGTACATTAATGATTTTGTTTACAGTATTCACATGCCAATCTAGACAACTGACCACTGATGTGCAAACAGCAGCTGAAGTGCATGCAGACCTAGGTAATAAAAAATGAGTAAATTTGTTTCCAAATACAATATATATGTAGTAAAATTTAATTGTTTTCGTTGTTTATCAAATTGACAATCCACATTGGTGAAACTTGAAGAAACAATCAGGGAATTGCAGTATGGTTGTTTATTTGCCACCCTGTATAAGCATTTTGATGGAAACAAAAAATTATTTGGTCCAATACAAACACCAATAACAATGTTATTGTGTATGAACAATGATAGTATTTGTGTAATTGATTTGTATTAGATGTAGCCTTATACACAATTTTGATTTTTAGATGAAAGTGCGACAATAACAACCTCCAAAAAGAAGAGGCATCATAAACCAATCAGGCAACAAATAGATTATGCGACTCTAAGGAATGTCCAACTAGACAATCAAAGACTTGAAAAGGAACTTGATATTCAAAAACTTACAAAAATAAAATTAGAAAATGAAATGTAAAAAAGTCATGATTCAGCTTAAGTTACAAAAAGATTTCAATGTTATTGTTCAAAGTGTAGAAGAATAAGGCGCAAAAAAAAAAGTTGTTTGTTTTCACCGATCATGTTTCTTTTGCCCCCGACCTTAAACATACAGAACTACTAATTTGTACTGTGTCACTGTGTGTTTAAATTGGACAAACACCAAGAACAATGTGCCCACATGGAAATAGGAAATTGGAAAGCATGTCAGAAGTGAAGATAATGAACTTGGAAACTTTGGCTTTCGTTTTCCAATTGTTTTACATAAACTGCCTATTGAATATCAAGTGTGGCTTTGTTTTATTATTCTTTTTAATCCGTTATAAACATTTAGTTATAACAAAGTACTGAAAAAGTTGTTAAAGCGGATGTAGATCTGTGCTTGTTGGGTCACGAAGGAAAAAAGTTAACGAAAAAAAATGTACGCCTACCTACCTACCATACATTTGTTGAAGACGTAAGCGGAAACAAACAACTTTTTTTGGCCTAACTAATATCCTAATGCATTGATAATATTTCAAGTGAAACGAGAGTATTGTGTTGAACATTTATCAAACCAATGTTGTTTTTTGCAAGCTGAAAGTGTTCGATCCTAGAACATACTAGCATTTAATGTGCCAGAGGTTCCTGAATAACAAAGAGTGAATAATTAACATTAGCATCATTGGGGAAAATTTAATTCCATTGTTGTTGATTTACACATTGTATCATTAGTGTTACAATAATGATCAGATCAGTTGACATTACTTTCAGACAAAGAATGATTTCCAAAGATGCATATAAATTCAAAAAAAATTATTAGACAAATGTATGCATGGAAAATGCAGAATCCACTTGTAAAATTATCACTGCTTAGGGCTTACAAATTTGATTCTATGGTTACGTCCCCATGATTTTTCGAAACCTACCAACCAGGCAGGAAAAAAAATGAGTCGATAAATGGCAGTGGTACAAGCTAAAGCAAATGTTTACCTGCAAAACTATTATATATCATCCTCATATTGGGAACTTACTCCAGTATTTTAACGGTGTAAATAGACTAGTTGCACACTGTTTTAAAAATATATGTAAAAACCTGTACAGGTTGGGGATCCTCGCGGCCTTCAATGGTTTCTATTGCGTGGGGCAGGATGTCACCTCGGTTTATCCCTATATTGTGGATGACAGCACAGTGTTGATTACAGCCTGCTGCGGACATGTCTGCATTTCCATATGTAGTATCTAGAACATTAATTAATAATATGCATATCATATACAGTCCTCATTTAATATGCACCATACTATTTGTTTTAATTAATTAATAGAATTATGAGAAGTTAAATATTACAATAGCATATTTATATTTGACAGTAGCATACAGTAGTGCATATTTCAATAACTTTATTTTTTGGCAATACTAAAGTAATCACATAACTGTCCATGTAATTAAAATCAAATCATAACCTTTACTCTATTAGTTTTCGCTGTCATTCAGTCAGTCTGTCAGTAAACAAACAGTTTTATAGTCAGATTATAGGTTATGCATCTATCAATGTTTTCCCCCAGGGGGAAGCGGCGGGCATATACGGGACATTAGACTTAAAGCAATACCCGACAGGCGGGAATTTGACACGCCGAATGATTCCGGGTCCCGGCAAAATATACTTTTTTAGGATTTTAGATGCCGGTAATATTGGCCCCTGGGCCATTTGATACACAAATTAAGCATCCCCCATTGAGTGGAATTTGATAAAAATGCTTTACTCTAGGGTGGGGAATTCGATCCCCCAAAATACTATTAGTCAAATTCCCTTGCCCCCCCCCCCCCCCGGGGGAAAATGTTGATAGGTGCATTATTTCAATTAGGTTGCATAAATGCTTCACACTAGATTAATGACTTTTAGTAATATGTATATTTATAACATATAATTTCTCACTTGGAATCAGCGTTTGAGAATTCCAAACGTCTGCTCTATAAAGACCCTTGTTTTACATAGCGATTCGTTAAACCGCATCTTGGCTTCATCATTTGGATTTAGGTAAGGGGTCATGAGATAGTACTTACAGGGATACCCAGAATCCCCAAGCAGCAAGCCATCATATTCGCCTGAAACAATTTTTAACCAAAAACTATTGTCATACATTTCAGTTAAAGGGAGACTGTCCGATGTTGTACAAAAATTATAATGCTAAATCATCCATTGATTTTAATGATCTTGATCAGTACGTTTTTAAAACATTTGTATGATAATGTTCAGAAATGCATATTAAGAGAGAAATTTAAAACTGAAATAATAATTTGCTGCGCAGCGAACTATTATATGCATGTTTACACAGTGTCTTCACAAATCCGATTGATCGATGATGCATGCGCAATCCTTATTTTCTCATTCGAAACCAAATGTATTCGTTGCTGTATGATAAATAGGTTTGTATCAATGGAATACATTTATTTGCATTTTTCGATAACAGAAATAGTTTTTGTCGATGTTGATGTTTATGTATGTTATCTAAAACGTTTTTGTTAGTGGGTAAAAAATGAGATATGAAGAAATATTGCCATTACATTGTTAATTGTATTATAAAAACTGTATGTATTTATTTGTTGTTGTTTCCTTTTTCATGAAAAAAAAGCTTGAATTCATAAAAATAGTTTGTGTCCAGAAATATTACCATTTTCAAACTGTGTGCATAACGTGGAACTCCGACACACCCTGCTATCATGGACAGATCCTGGCCAACGAGAAAACCTGTAGCTGATCCGCGTTCTATGGTCAAATGTCATCTGACATGAAAAAAGTATATAATACGTAATGGAATAACAACAAATTGAAATCACATCTAGATTAACTTTAAAATGTACAATAATAGTGTACTTTATATAAATTATGTTACACTAGTTTAACATTTATTTATTAAATATTGTTAAATTTCAATTATACATTTAAATGACATGTCCATCTTTTACTGCTGTGATGATTTGTTATGGATGAGCAAATAAAATCGTTTCTGTTGAAATGTTTTCTTTTGTTCATTTTCACTTAATTTTGATCTTGTTTTGCGTTTAACACCATTATTATAAATAATATAATTATATGATTTATGGAGTGGTACCCCTTGCGATTAACAAAATCCGCCTCATTGTCTTTTGGTCGCCTAATTCTTATTTGTGTCCCGTGTACGCATCCAAGTACATTTGGAAGACCTGCCAATGCAAGTGCACGCATAATCACGTTATTAGTACTTTCATGTTATAATACTATTATATATTATGCTTTAATATTGCAACCACGACAAAGTATTCATTGACAAAACAATATTGTAATATTTCATATTCCTCTAGAAATAGCAAATTCAATTTTTAGATTAATTTACCTGTGAATTGCGTCTTACATCAACTTGTTCAAAGATTTGTGTATTGTTTTAAATACGGAATTGAATAAACAACCTTAGCAATTAAAGAGTCAGAACTAAAAAAAATTAAAGTTCTACAACAAGAAAAGCATTTTAGGCAAAGAAAACAAAAAAGGTTGTCCACCCCCAGATTCGAATCTCAGACTTGCAGAAACACTACAAATTATTCCATCGCCCTACATTACAGACGTTTTATAAACTTTACCCAATTTAAATGATGATTTCCGAGCAATATTGTCTGCTTTTGTCTATATCGGTTTTGGTATTTGGCCCGTTTATATAGATCTACATTATTGTTCATTTATGAAGTCTGTGACGAACATTTTGAAAATTGTTAATTATATAACAGGCCCCTTTTAGATACATTCCCGGATCAAAGTAATTATTCTTTTTTAATGCAGTCTGCATCAAAAGACAGACGAAAAAAACAAAAAAACAAAATTGGCATAAAATAAAGTGAATGGTTTTAACTCCCTGTACAAAAGAAGTAGTTGAGTGGTAGTGAACAAAACACATAAAATATACATGTGAACAGTAGAACTAGAAGGTCTAAAATCATTATAATACAAAAAAACAATAGCAATGTTTCAAGAATTATTTCGCATAGTATTAAATGTATCAATCAAAATTGAAACAACAACAACAAATTTCACCCGAAAACTGTTAACAAAGAAAAACAATTGATATAGAATTTATATTTCGGTATTGTATATGAACTAGTTTTCTCCCTTGTATGAAATTACTTCCATTTATTATAGAATAAACGAGATTTCCTTCGTAGTACTTAATTCTTGTTATAACTCCTATTATATTCCGCATCAGTATTCTCGCGGTATCTCTATTTTCGCGGTAATTGTTTATCTTCGGATTTTCATGCTTAATTGTCAACATCTAACATATTTTTGGTTTTCTTTAAGAAAATAATAAGTTATAAATCAATTCATTCGAATTTAAACAAGTAATATGATTTGAAACCATAAATATAAATAACTGTCTTATCAGCTTGCAGCTATCGGTCAAGTCAAGTCAAGTCAAGTCAACTTTATTGGTGTATACCATTGTACATAACCAAAACAATCAAGAAAGAACATGATGAACATAATAACAGTGTAAATCAAGATGAAAAGTATGTTACAAAGCGGATATGAGAAACTCATAAATAATATTCCAAACAAATTAGGTAGGTAATACACTCAGTTGTCAATAATCGGTGTTCTGTATGGCAAAGTCAGTTTTTCAGAAGTAATCATATGTTATTCTAAAATGTTAAAAAGTAATTGTTCAATGTTTTTAATGGAAACTCTATACTGAAACTACTTACACGCTAAACTACATTTAAAAATCGTACTGACAACAACAACAACAAAAAGTTTATTTATATTATTTTTATATTTTTTATTATTTAATTTTTTTTTATTATTTTTTTTAGACGTTAGGGGGTCAATGTCTACACTTTCGTCTGCTTGAGTAAATATAAATGAAGACGAAAATTATTGTTTTGTTATACTTGTTAAAGGTTACAATCCAACAATTTAAAGTGTATTTGTGTTTGTTTATACACTAACAGCAAACTTATTTCAAAACAAAAGTTTTACCGCGAGATTACCGATGACGTAATATTTCAAGATGGCTGCATGGTGCATTGAATATCAGAATAATTTAAGGACGAATTCTTTACTTTGTAACACAATTTCCAGTTGTTATTTTCGTGAAAAGGTTCAATTTATAGCATTTTATTGAAAGAAAATGTTTTGTTAGTTGTGTTTTGCTCAAAAAATTTACTTAAAGGTTAAGTACCGCGAGAATACAGATGAACTGTATACATTGATATTATATAATTTAAATATAATCAGTTTATGTAAAGTTTATTATTTCGTCATCAAATTATTTAGTTACTATATGTACATGTTGTGTTTCTAGTATGTTAGGGGAAGAAATTCATATAATGTAGAGCTCTAATAGGAAGATACTCTAAACAAAACAGAATAAATTTTCAAAGTTCATATTAATCACAACAGCAGTGTTTGTACAGTTAAATTATTGAACCCTGATTAAATATTGAATACTGCATGAGACATATTGATTTAATCATTACATTGTGTTAGACTGTGATCTTCTTTGTAAATAACTAATACATTCAGAAATAAATCTATCGCTTTGCATCAAACTTTACATTGACATGTTTTCCATCGATCACATATCATTGTTAACATTGTTTACCAATCTTGTAATTCGGAATCCCACGTAGTTTCGCATTTTTCGCTTACATCATAGACTATGACGATTTAACCAATGTCATGTGACTATTATGCTGTTTCTGTCATTTACATAAAAACGGTGTTAACTTACCAGCAATATTTGCGAAACCATACTTCACAGTGTTTGCGTATGGTCCGGTAGGAAATCGTACGTATGTCGGACAGAGGTCAGCTATATGCCTTGTTATCCGCCTGATTATTCTGCCTTCTGTGGACCTCGATATATTGACAGAATCACCTATCAACGTATATATGGCACCAGTGGCCAGATGGCGAAGTGTTACCAAAAGTTGTAAAAGTGGAGGGATGGGACAAGTTCTCTTTGTTGGTGTGCCCAAGTTCGGAAGTATGGACATTAAAAATATTATCGTTTCAGGCAAAAATCGATATCTGTTGAAAATCTCAATAGGACTGAGGTTTTCTATAGGGTTACTTCTGTCCCTAAATACCCGTGGAACCCTTAAACGTTCATTTCTGCCTTCACGGCGGTTAAGGCGCCAATGGGCGGCCATTTTGACATCGACTCTGAGACTGGTAGCAATCAATCTCAGGATTTCTTGCTCAGCTTGAGTTTGAGATCGGAGTAAATTTTTATAATCTCATATTTACTGAGTTCTGTCTCAGGCTGAGCTGGGAGTTGAGATTTGAGTTCTGAGATCGATCTCAAGAGTTTTGTAACCTCGGGCCCATATCCTGCATAGCATTGCATGGTATGGTGTACTGTAAACGTCATAAAATTGCATTATTTATGCCCTTTTGTAAGTTCAAATTTAAATAAGTTATACTCTTGAAACTTGGAGTATACCTTTATCATCAACTCTTATATCAAGTGCCACATTCCCCATAACTCAGTTTTCTATGTTGACATAGTTGTGCCCCTTTTTCACATAGATTTTCAGGTTAAAGTTTATATTCAAAACTTCTGTAACTTCAAAACTACAAAGGTTATTAACTTTATTCACAATTTAGCCAATAACACAGTTTTACAATTTTATATTTTGACATAGTTATGTCCCTTTTTCACATAGATTTTCAGGTTAAAGTTTATAATTAAAACTTTTGTAACTTCAACATTACATAAGTTTTAAAAATTAGAAAATACCTTTGTCCTCAACTCCAGCTTCAAGTTATACATTACCCATAACTTTGTTTTGTATTTTGACAGATATATGCCCCTTTGTTCACATAGATGTTCAGGTTATGTCCCTGGTTATGTCCTTAGACTGTATTCAGTATTTATTCAGACAGAGATTAGACAGAATTCAGACTTGTGGTTTCATGGGTGTATGTTCAACAATTCTCACCAAATTGATATTAAAGATTGTTTTTGACCTTTTGAATTTCTAAGTGTCAATATTCCGCATGTTCTCCGCATATAAGAAATTTCTCCGCAAAGCCAAAATCATTTTTGCGGAAAATATGTGGAGAATCTGCGGAAACTGATGATTTCCGCAACATTTCCGCATCTATTCAGCATTTTCTCCACGTCTTGAAATGCAATGCGGAAATCTGAGCTAAGGGTGGTATTCATTAAAAAATTTTGATCTATTCTTTTTCAAGCTTCATGAATTTTTCTAGAATTTCAGTAATGCATGAAGTGTACCTTAAATCACTTCATGCATAAAACTTCATGAAGTTTGTTATTAGAGATTTTCAAGAAGACTTCATGAAAAATTCTTGATCTCATGAAGTCCATTTTGACAGGGGAAATCTGCAAGCCGTTAGTAACGTCCTTAGCAATGTTGTCGGTTTGACTTCAAAAGTCTTTGATGTGACTGCCGAACTGGGGCCATTCTCTAGCGGTTTGTAGCAGTGAACAAAAGCATCAATCAACACTCAGTGCCCCAGCCAGGATTTCAAAAGGGCAGGGTGCTCAATCCTGAAAAGGGCACTTTTGCGCGCGTTATTATTTTCGCAAGGGATATGCCAATATATGTGCTTTAAAAAATGCACAAACATAGGTTATATATATTATTTTTATTTTTGTACATACTTAATATTATTTTGAATAATTAAACTAAATAAAGTAACTGTACTATTATATTATTATATAACTTATATAAAGCATAATACCGGTAAATGGTTTAAAAGAATAGTCATTATTCTTCTAATGTAATATACCATCATATTTTCAAGCAAAATTATTGTAAGTTTTTGTATAAGAAACAAATATATATATTTTTTTTTAAACTGTAATTATAACCCCCAAATATTATCAATAGCATTTAAATTCAACAATTTTAACTATAGCTAGTATAAATATAATCAAATGCATTGGGTTGTATTTGGTATGTACAAACATACGTCCGAAATGAAACGTCCGAAAACATGTACATATCATAAAATAATAAAAATGTTCTTTAAATTGGTATTTCAATATAAAACTTAAATATGTGACTGGAAATTCTTAAATACTTCAAAAAAAAATTGGAAAACATTCATTTTATTACAAAATACAGAGTCTGACTATTCATATTGGTAACCGTCAAAGATACTTCAATATACAGTTGTGGAAGAAGTAACTACAAATAAACCAAATGAATTAACAGTTTATAAAATAACGAAAAACATGTTTATTTTGTATTTAAATTTTGATACGTTTTCCAACGCTAATTTGCCGATTTTTTTTAACGATTCATTGATTTCAAAACGCTTTTTAGTCAGAACTCGAACGAAGCGCGCTAACCGCCATTATGTATAAAAAAAAAAGAACTTACATGTATATTGACATAACGGTACATTGTCCGTTTTTAACGTGATCTTGTGACAGGACACGGTTGTAGTAAATATAATACATGTACAAAAGCGTTTACCAGCAGCTGTACACACACGCCTTCCATGAGTATTTCATGACGTCGCTGGCGTTAGGAAATAGTACGCGCTTTACACGATCGTTTTCCACGAGTATTTCATGACGTCGCTAGCGTTAAGTAATAGTTCGCGCGTTTTTCCAACAAAACACAATTTGGACACGGAAATGTGTGATTGTTATTAATATACATGTAACTGGGCACCAAAACATTTTTTATGAAATTATGTTAATTTGATGTTCCGCTTTGGTAATTAACGTGAGAACCCAAATTTCATAACGGCTCTTTAAATATATCAAATTAATAAATACTTTCATTTCCATTAAAATCCAATGTAATTTCATTCTTTACACATTAAATTCAACTGTTGAAACATTCATTGTTACAATTCACACTTTGGCATTTACTCCAGGACCCGTTCTCAGTACTTCCAAAATCCTTTTTACGCGATTTTAATTACTAGTAAGCTGCACACAACTTTGTTTGAGTATCAAAGTGCAAATCGCGCCTTTGATTTAAAGCCGACATCCGTTCGACGAGGAACTGATCAAAAATGTAAAATGTGCTGTCAGCAAACATGCACATGTTTAAGTATCTGTGTGCCGTAAATGGGCAAGTACAGAATTATGATGCAATTTGTAGTGTTGTGCCGATTAATCATTTCGTCGATTAATCAACGACTAATAGTTAATGATTAATTAGTCGATTAAGATTTGGGATTCTTCAATTAATTGAAGATATCTATGCATGAGTTTTCTTTCTTGAAAAAATTATAATCCCTTTCTTTTTACTTGAACAAGTGATCCGATTCATTTATACCTGTCAGTGACCAAATAATATAATGAAATAACACAATTGCACATATAATTTAATACATTGTTCAATAGAATAAAATGTATAAATTTATATATTTTAATATGATTTGTAGAACTAATAATTGTCTCTAGTAAAGCTGTTCAGTCTTAATTAAAAACAAAGAAGTCTGTGATGGTTCCATTCAGCATTGATAAATATGGAGATATTACTTTTGTGAAAGGTATGAACTAAGGTCATACAAATAATAATTGCTTAATTCTTTAGACCATTAGCATAACATGTTGTTTTATCTTTGCTATGTTTGTTGTAAAAAATTTTTTTTTTAGTTTTTTTGCATTTTCCTACCAAACAGAAGATAAAGTTCATAGTGTTTGTGCGGTTGCTTAACTTTTCAATAATTAAAATTATGATAATTTTGTATCTTGCCTATAGTCCAGTGAGTTAGTATGATAATGCAGTTTACAAACTGTATTACACAAACATGTTTTATGCTTATTACCTTCATAATTGCTATATAAATTAGACACCTATTTATTTTCAAACTAAATAAAACATTGTAAATCATTGAAACGTTGCAGTCTATGGTGTATTTCCTTTACTTTCAAGAATCCTGATTAATCGGTTATTTAGTCAGAACTATATAATTGTTATATAAATGAGGCGCATATATTTATTGTCAAACTAAATAAATCAAGGTAATTAATTGAAACGTTGCAGTCTAGGGTGTATTTCCTTTACTTTCAAGAATCCTGATTAATCGGGTATTTAGTCAGAACTTGTTGCTGATTAATCGACTAAAATTTTGGACACTGATTAACAACACTAGCAATTTGTTGTGTTTCATTTTAATATGCTTGTGATTTTCTATTCATGGATAATTTAGATCGGATTAAAATATATTGCAATACGTTAAGTGTTTAACTTATTTTTATTAACGTACGGGCGATTTGTGGGTTTGATGTGCTTAATTTGTAAATGACGTCTCGACTGCTCACCATAGATTTTAGTAATATTTTCTTATTACACGAACACGTATGTATCGTGTTTCTGACATGCAACTCCTTGATAAAAACGTGTTTTGCTAGAATGTCACGCCAAATTCTCCAAGGTCAAGAACACTTCATGGAAAACGTGCGTGCATTCTCCAGATGCAGAATCTGCATATACATGTCTAATTTTGTGTACGGATACGTCCAGTGACGATATGGTAAATAATTAATAGCCATTTTAATTGAAAGTTTCTGAGCGTCATGATTAGTTCGGCAAAATTAGCGATCGAGCGCTTATGGTCTACTTTATCAAAGGCGAGATAATTGACGTAATATACATGTATGCACGCCTTTGTCGGTCGGTATTTACTCTGGAGATTAACTGGACGCAGCGTGCATCCGCTTTCCTTCATTGCGCAGTACATGTATATAGACGCGGCGGCTCAATAAACAAGTATATGCCGAGATCAAAGAGGGCAGGGCAGGGTTGAGGGCGGCAGGGCGGGGGGGGGGGGGACAAAGAGGAACGGGCGCTGCGCCCTGCTATTTAGGCCTAGCTGGAGCACTGACACTACTGTACCTCAACAAATGCAAGCACTATCGATAGAGCATTAATGAATTAGCGTTTTAGGTGAAATGTCAAGGGTGTCAAAAGAATCAGACAGGTGTTTTGTTGCATGGGATAAAATGGATATTTAAATGGGAGTGACGAAATATACATATATTGGTCTTAAACTGGAGATTGTGTGCGGCATAAAACTTATTGAATATTAAAATTCAATTTGGATTAATATGTGTTTTTGCACGCAAGGTAATTATGTGTGCGTATCTGAAAGTTAGTTTGCATTGATAACCTTTTTTAAGAAAGTAAATTATTATAATAAGTAGAAAATTCCAGAAAACCAGCAATAACATGGATAAAATTTGGTAAAATAACATAATTAAACATTAACAAACAACAGCTGCAGAAAATCATTTACAGAAACTCCGAAATCGGCACCAAATTACCCTTAATGCGGTAACTGATAATTGATGCTGCATGGTCATGACGAGACGATTAATGACACATGTCGCGACGATACGTCCATGATCATTTAGGCCAAGATGCGTTTGACAAGATGCGCAAGTAACCAATTAAATTGCGTTAGGGTGTGTCTGTGCTGACACAAATGACAAAAAGTACACATGAGGGCAGGCACATTTGAAAAAGGGCGGATGCAAAGGGCAAGAGGGCTGGGCTAAGAAATGGAAAGGCGGACCGCCCTGCCATTCCACTTTAGCTAAATCCCTAATAATACATGAATATATATATTAATTTACCTTTTTTGTATTAATTAAAAAAATAAAATAAAATATTAATGTTTATTAGAATATTTCATGTCAGTGCCTTGCCCAGGAATTTGTTCAGGAGCCCCGGTCCCGAGAGGGGTGGGTATCCCCTTCCCAGGGGTGTGGAAATATCAAAATTATTCACGTGTCCACGGACAAGTTCATTGCAAAAATCTACTTGTCCGAAAGTAAATGTCACTTGTAAAAGTAAAATTATTATTTTGCAACCTTCATATGTATACTTTGTAACGTAAATATGCGTATTACTGTATTAAAGTATTGCAATCCATGAATCCAATATAATTGTCTTCTTCGTCTTCCTTTAACCAAGTAGTGCCTGATAAAAACACTCTAGTAAATTGCCAGCAGAAATGTTTATGTTTCATAAACAACTCAATTTAGACAGTTATTGACTGTGATGTGACAAGGAGAGCAAATATTTGCTTTTTCGTTTGTTTTATTCTTCACACCCTTTTTCTACTTGTTTGCTATCTGATTTAATAAAAAAAAACGATCCATTGTCAAAAATTTCAGCCACACTTTTAAACTTTAAAATGCATTGACGAATACTAGCAACATTCATCAATGTCATTGCGAGTTTACCGCCGGAATAAGAAAATCAATTACTGCAACTAGTTTCAAAAGTAAACCTACCGGATTTGAGATCAACAGAGATCTATGTTTATTGACAGATCTTTGGTCAGAAAATGAGCTTGCTGCATTTTAGACAGTCATAATTTGGGCTGTAACGGGTACCCAAAATATCTGAAAAATCGGAACCATTTTAAGATTCCATCTTTCAAATTTCTGATCCGTATCTTATCTTGTTGACTGTAAACCAGTAAAACCAGTTGACTGTAACCTTTTTAGCTTGCAAATTTTTGTTTACTCAGTTTCAGCACATTGACTTTGGACGGTTGTTAACTGGTTTTAATTCTGTTATACAAAATTCGCTTATTTAGCTATATTGTTGCATGTAGGAGTCTATTTACTAAATTATGATTGTTTTATTGTTTATTTCGCGATTAAATATGGCTGGAAGAAAAATATATAACACTCCCGAAAAGTTAACAGCTCCTGTTTGGGATCATTTCGGTGGCTTTTATATGACAATCTAAAACGGTAAGGAGCTGCTTGACAAAATGAGTGCAATATTTAGAATCTGCAAGATCCCCTTTGACAACAGAACATGCACAACCTCTAACCTAAATAAACATCTGGAAACTCGTCATCAACATGTCAAATTGCAACAGAAAACAAACAACTGGACAAAAACATGCTTTAATCATGCCTACATTGGACATTTTCTGCAGATTGAACATATTATATTTGCTTTTTGAATAATTAATTCTGAAACACCTGGTGAATCAGACATTTTTATAATTAACTGTGGTATGTTTAGATAATGCATGGCTTTCCTTCGAGTTTGAGAGTCAGATATAAAACTTAAAGAGTCAATGATTTGTGGGTAGTTTCCATTTGTTTTCCTAGTTCTTTTTATTATTATTTGTATTAATTAATTATTATTATTTATGATTTAATAATATTTATTTTTATTTCTTAATTATGTTTTTTATTAACTTATTATTATTTTCTTTCTAATTTATTTAATTTTATTTTCTTCTTATTATTATTTTTATTATAATCAGATCCAGTATTATAATTATAAGATCCAGTATTGTTATTATTATTATTATTTGTATTATTATTATTACTAGATCTATTATTATTTATTATTATTAGTATAATTATTAACACGATTTTGGCATATTCTTTACATACTAAAAATACCAATAATTTTTGTGTGTAGAAATTGCATATCATGTACAACAATAAAACGTAGGCTTTACTTCCCCCCAAAAATATGTGTAGTTAGTACTAGTTACGGTCCGCAAATATTGTTTCACTGTTAAAAAGTATAATTAATACACTGCAATAAAATAGTTATTCAAATTCTAAAGATCGCAAAGTATTTGCACTACGAAAGTTTTATACAATAAGAAAAGATTTCAAAGTTCTTGCACTACAAATTTTTCTATTCCCAGATGGCATGTATATATTTGGTAAAGCACATGGTCGATACACGCACGCTTTCCATGCTTGGAACGTGACGTCGTTTGTGTCAGCATAACTGTCGCGCACTTTTCTAGAAAACAAAGGATTTACATGAAATTCACAGACTATTTTTAAAATGTGTTTATGACACTCGAACAATAAAATTGGATGGTGGATATTTCGGATATAGGCAATGTTGCGTAAGAGTAAGAATTTTCGTGAAATCGGATTCCAAATTTTGGAAATATATTAATAATTTTTACCCGAAATATAAAGGAAAGTAATTTAAAACAATGCCTTTATACTTAGGAATGTGGATATTATCAACAACGGAAGCGGTGAGTAAATTGTGTTTAAAAACGTTAAATGGTCGGGAATAAACATATTCTAACGGACTCATGTACATAAACTAAAGTGTGGACACACGATGTGTCGATTGTTCACGTCATTGAAAGCGTTTATAACTATGCGTTTTAATTGGTCAATATAGATTTTTCTCAGCTACAACAATCCGCCGAATAGGCGGAGCTACTCGATAACTTGACCGCTAATGGACAGCGTATTTTTTAAGATTGACTCCGCCTCCAACCAATGATCCCAGAGTGTTTTATCGACTTTGACATCGCTCTTCCACTGATTGGGATAATCAGCCAGCCGAGTTCAACTGTATGACGCAAGTCGGAAATTGCCCCGGGTCAAATGTGACGCATGAAGTAATTACCTCGCGAGTCAAACAAGCGTATTTTGAAATTTCAACGCGTCAAAACCTGGGAGCTCGGGTCAAAGGAAAGCCCTGTAATTTTTCTTCAATATGTCTTAACTAATGCAACTTTTCTTAATTAATGACAGTTTTTTTTTAAAGAGGCTCAATGACCAATTGAGGAGGCCAAAGCTTCAAACGCGGAAGTGAACTAGGGGGGGTCTGGATGCATGCTGCCCAATAATTGTTTTAGAAATTTAGATGCAAAATCTTAGCCAGGGCTTACTCTACCATTCCTCAAATTAGATAATGGCTCAATTCACTACTTGGTTAAAAAAAATTGATTTGGCTACAACTTTTTCTTTATAAAACCATATAAAATACCCAATATGAGTAGGATTTCAATGTTGGTAAATTTGGCTAAAAAATTTTTTAACCAGGGACAGCCCTGCTAGCTTTTTTGGACACATGATTCATGATGGGTTGACCTATGAAATTTACCCTTATATTCTTCATTTTGATAGTTCAGATTTTTTTTAATCAATTATAGAAATAACAAAAAAATGAAATAAAGCTGTTTACTTTTGTGTGACTTTTTTATGACTGGACTTCTTGTATTCATAACACATTTTTAAAATGATTTTTATAGATTGAACAACATGTAGAATTAATATATTAATAGTATTACACTTTTATTTTTTATATAAACAAACATTCACAATGCATCGTAACATATTATAAAAATACATTTTCTGCAATGTTTTTTTTTTTGAATTCGAAAATTTTAATTATATACTCAGTATATTTTGATCATTATTAATTCATAACTTTTTTATCAATGAAACACCAAATTCAAATTACCTTGCAATTATTTTTCCGATTAGAACTGAACAAACAACAAAACCCGTTAAACAAATTAGTCATTAATGATAACACCTGTTAAAACTAAGAAGCGTAACAGCCTGACGTCATCAGTTAGATGGGCTTCCAAATCTGCAAGCAATAGCAACTGTGTCGGTTTGACTTCAAAAGTCTTTAATGTTACTGCCGAAGTCTGGTTTTCGTCTAGCAATACATGTAGCAGTAACCCCTTGTAACACGCTTAGCACATGGTCAGTGTGAAAAGCATCATTCAGTACTACTGTACCTGAACAACACAACAGCGTTTTTCCTCACCAAGACAAGACAAATATATCACCACTTTCGGAATGGTACCGGTACCGGTCAAATTGGGAAAATTAGCGTTGTTTTCACCCAAATTGGGAATTTATCACTTTCATTAAAAAATATCATGAAAGATGTAAAAACAGAAAATTACTTCCCCTAGCTGTTAACAGTAACCCTGAATTTTTCTCAGGCGTCCAGGTCCCTACGTCGAATTTTTTTTTGCGACATGTGTCATATGACGTTATCAGGTGCGTTTAAGCTCTTAAAATTATGGCTAACACGTTTTCAAATTTTTGTAAAGGTTTAAACGAACTGAAATAAAGGAAACATCACCGTTTAAACGGTATACCTCTAGCCTTTTAAAAAGAAAAAGTTTCATTGTCAGAATCATGATTTAAATACATGTATATTATACATGCTTTGTTCTTGCAAAAACAGCGTGATAATTTCCCCGTGCACGTTGTGCCTACGCGCGTCAAATGTTAAGACCTGTATTTAGAAAGCACATGGTCGGTACACGCACACTTTCCATGCGTGGAACGTGACGTCGTGGTTGTCAGCAGACATTTCGCGCTCTTTTGCAGAAAACACGGGTTTTATATGGCATACATGTACATATACAAGATCGCTTGTGTTTACGAAACTACAACATTGAGCAGTATCAGTGGATAAACTTTTCCGATTACAATTTCATATTAGTGCATTTGAGATTGATTTTTCGCAGTTTATTGTTTAAAGTTATGAAATTTATTAAATTAACAAGTGTGCATATTATATAATACGAAAGCTTATTTACTTTTTAGTTCGATAATACTACGCTTGACGCGCGTATAAGGTTACTTGTGTGTGGATACATGCCAACTGCGCTGATTGGTCAGATATAACGTAATTCCAAAGCGAACATAAACTGAGCGTTTCTACTGGCTCATTTCGATTTTACTGCATGTTGAAACTCCGCCTACATGGCGGTGCTTCAGGTTGATTGATTGCGGCTTAGAAATAACTGTTAATCGTTAAAATTTTCGGCAAATTGACACTCCCTTTGATCATTCACCGACTTTATAGAGTGGGTGTACATGTTTCTTAAGTGAAAAACGGCCATTGTGACGTAAGATATTAGCTTTCACAGCAGGAATTGTCGGTCTGCTGCAGTCAACACAGCTTATTAATTGACAAAATACACGTGCCCCGGGCGATGTTTATAAGTGCAACACTAATTTTAGGTGCTCCGGATATGTTCAAGTTAAAATTAAACGCCCGGGCTACGGGGCGCTAAAACAGCCTGGGAAAGGCCTTGCAGCTGTGCGAGGAGGTTTACGCTTGGGTAAAACAGAAGTAACATACATGTACATAGTCGAACTTTTCAGGGTCTTTTGGATTTTTTTTCTTACATTTGGGCATTTTTTAACTTCAAATTGGGAAAAATAGTCAGAAAATCCCATTGGGAACGGTACCGTTTTCCGGTACCAACTCTATATAGAGGAAAAACGCTGCACAAGCACCGTTGATAGAGCATTAGTGAACTAGCGTTCCTGGGGAAAAGTCAGGGTGTGAAAAAAATCTTAATGTTGTTTTGTTGCATTGGATATATTCGAGATTTAAATGGTGGTGACGAAATATACATGTCTTTGAACTAAAATGGCAACTGTGTAAAGAGGGAACACTTATTGGATATTAACATAATTATTACACTCAATATGGATTAGTGTGTGTTGAGGTCAAAGACTGGCTTTCACTTTCAGAACAAGGTACACAATAATTTATTTTTATTTCTTTGAAATTTTGAGCCGACCCATAACTTGTTTGAAACGGTCAATTTGGCCGACTGCCGGCTCTTAATGACAACGCTGAATGAGGATCCGGATTCTAAAATAAAGTAAAAACCTAATTTGGATTCGGATTCAAAAAGTTGTTTGGATTCGTTACAGCCCTAGTCATAGGATAGGCCTGAACTATCGACATGTCGGGGTTTTCCAAATGACTTAATTCGAATGCGGGCGACAGACCAGACCACGACGGCCGAGTCCTAATGGTTCAGAAAATTTAAACAGACTCCATGTGATTGGTTTTGATATTAAATAAATTGGTAATTGGTGATTATTGTGCATACATTTTCGATGTTTTTATTGATTCAAATATTATTTTGGCCAGAAGTCAGATATAACACTAATTAACAACGACCCATTTAAATCTATTCAGTTGGCCATTATGGTTTGGCCGGTCAGGTAATTAAGCCATATGACTGGACACAAATTTGCAGATACCGGAACAAAACATTCGAGTGTGATGATTTTGTTTGCCACATGGAACAACTTGTTCATTTGTATCGCGCTTTTATACATTATTACCATTCTATTACACCGATATTGGACTTGTCCGCAGACAAGTTGACAGGAAAAATTGACTCGTCTGACGGTACAATTACCCGTGCCGGACGAGTCGGGCATAGGATTTCCGTACACCTGATTACCTGCTCGATTAGTTTAAAGAGAACATGTTGCAAGAAAACGAAGAACGGCGACTTTCACAGTTTGACAAGTGACACATAACACACTAACACCCCTCAAATAGGAGTTTGTACAAACATCAGGGATCTCACTAGGATTTTAAAATAGGAGTCCTGGGACTCCTTCCCCCTAAAAAGTATGAGTCCCAAGTAGAAAAGAAATAAAATTTAAGTTTGTGACGCGCGAAAGTGAATGGAATGTTTACAATTTATTCATTTATACAATATATGATAGTTACAAATAAAGTAATAATCATGATAATAATAATTATTATTATTATTCTTTATATTAATTTTTTTTTTTTATTGGTTTATGTAATTATAATGATAATATATAATACGTAATCATGTCTTATAAAACAATATTTTTTGTACCAATAATTAATTTTAAAACAGGTAAATTCTGGACAATAAGCAATTGATGGTCTAAACTTGTTGACTTATTTGTAATGTGTAGGTTTAGTAAAAAGTTATGCTGCGGTGATTTCAGTAAAGCATAAGTTACTGTCAAGTAGAGTAATTGTGAATCAGGCTAACGGTACAAAAATGAAAAAAGAGCAATTATTGGTGATATTAAACACCAAAGTATGTGTTAGCATGCGTTTTACACATGTTTGTGACCTGTGAAATCTGCGACAAAAATTACGTGACGTTGCAAACTTTTGAACTTCATTTACCGCCACTATTGTTAATTTATGTTTTGTCATAGGTGTTATGTACTCGAAAGTTCCTTTATGTATAACTATTGATCGATGCTTTTATATTCCTGATAAAATTCAGCCCTAGATTTTCGTATACAATTTCTGTCAAAACAAAACTTCCTATCACCGTATTACTGAGATTTAGTTGTTATTCATGAAATAGGATTGGCAATATAGGTAAATCAAATCAGCTGAAGCTGTTTTTCACTCATGTTAACAATGTTGTTTGTTTTAAGTTGTCAAATATGTTCGAAACTGTTCTTCATTGAGGATGCCTTTTGTCAGATTTCGGCGATTTCGCACGTTCTAATTCTTGTGCATTAAAGCACAGCAATGAGTGACAGATGTAATTTACCAATGAAAATTAACAGTAAATGTCTGGAGTGGTGTGGGCGGAGCTAAGAGACTCCTGTGGGCGGAGCTAAAGGACTAGACTTTGACAGCTGCAGTGTGTACTGGGGCCGATATTGATTTTATCGCGACTCATGTATCTGTTAAGTAACAGGGTATATGAAGTAAGCCAAAAAGTATGCGTCCCAAGGACTCCTGGCATGTGTTTGACATGCGTCCTTTTGAACAAATATGCGTCCAAATACGCTTGATTTTGCGTTTCCGAGATCCCTGAACATCCTCCTTTGTCATGATGCACATACCGGCCCCATTGTACGTTTATTCCCAATAATTAGGGCAAAACGTCCCACCACAAAAAGTCCCAGGGCGAAACATCTTTCGGAGCGAATGGTCCTGTTACCGGCCGGACTACAAGCTTTTGAAATTGACTAGAATGGGTAACCGCTAGTTTCAATCCCTGCTTGTAGATTTTTGTCAGTTTCTACGTGCTTTTCGGTTAATCTTAATCTACTAACCCCAGAAGACTATTTAACCTCACACTACGCCCAAAATGTTGGTCATTAAAAGCTGTGACAATTGTTTTATGCAGTTACTATTGGCATTGATTAATAAAATGTGATAAAGTGGATCAGTCAGTGCCCAACGGCAAGGAATAATCATGTCAGAGCTCATGAGAACAGAGTAAGCCTACAGACTGAAAAGGTTACTGAAACTGGAGAGTAACCAAAAGCCTTCAAGGCAAAGAGTGTTTAATTTATAACTTTCAGTTTCATGGACGATACCATGAACACATTTATTACAAAGTGGGCGCCCTGTTCAGTCTGCATACCAATTGATTGATGTAATTAAAATATTCATTGTTATGAATTCAACGTAATTTACCTGATTTATGATTCAAAATGATTCTTGTAGTTCGTGATTTTTCACGCTTAATAACTTTACAAAATTTCATTAAATATTCGACACTGCCCGCCATTTTGATTTCGGTAAAGTCTCTTTTATTGGTTATTTTCTTTAAAGCAGCCAATGAAACGATTCGTACTATAGGTACCTCGTAATACTACATTTTCAAATATAATTATTATTATCGACCTCGACCGGGGCATGATCGTTATCATCATTTCATCATTAAGGACTAAAATTTCCAGGAAGGGATATTTAATCACCTTAAATTTTCACTCACAAACACTTCCTATACCGTATATTTAGTTTTCAAACACTATACAGTCCAACTGATTGGCCATGGAAATCGGTTGTACATTGTATGCGAAATTTGATTGGTAGTTTTAAGTTAATGTATCTTATATTATCTTAAATATAAACGACTTACTTTTCGAGAGTGTTCTGAGTGTTATAACTAAGAATAACATATGTTGCGGGTTTTTATTATTTATATATTTCATTTCCATTTTATTTGTTGAATTTATAAACTATCATACATTTAAATTCAATTAAAGCTAAAGCTCATAAATGTTGTATTCAGTTTAAATGGTTATGTCCGAATGTGGTGTACCACACAAGTAAATAAGTGAGACACTGTTCCACAGCCTAGGGCTCGGGCTTTTGAGCTGTAGCTCTAAGCTTTGTCGATAAATTTCCGGGCAGGGCTTTGATTTTTTTACAAGTTATAACGTATAGTAAAGTGTAGTGTCGCTTAATGTTAAATTTTTTATAATATCTAAAAACAATGTTGTAATGTAGATCTACTTTCATATATAATGAAATGAAGCAAATCGTTAGATGAGACTCCAGGACATAACCATTCGCAAAAATATCCCCTTCCTGAAAATTTGACAAAGCATTGGCCCCTTCCGTGTATAGGACGTACATTATAGCCCATTCCATTCATATCGTTAGCTTTTTTGATTTGAAGTTAAAGGGAATAATTCAACGACTTTCATATGTTTGTACCATGTCATATTTATAATATATTAACTGCAAAGAAATAAGCAGTTGAACTAACCAAAAAACATATTTCATATAAATTAAAATACAATTAAAAGTCTTGCCTTCACTGGGACTCGAACCTACGACCGCCGGTGTCACAAAAGTCGCGCTTACCAGTCTCGGCTATTCTGAATCAAAATCTTACTAGTGAATTTTTAACGCCTTTTAAGTGATTAGATACACGTTAATTATATCGTATACGTGACGCGTTTTCCAAAATACAGATGAAAGGCATTACAAATGCGTGACAATTTTGTCTCCTTCAATCAATGAGTTTTCGTAAACGACACTATACTTTCCATATATGTTTTGTCAGCACTTTAATTTCGCTTGTTGGTAAGTAATATAGCTTTCGTTTTGGGAACGTAGATAAAACAATTTGAAAATTGTTAATATGCCAGTCTTCGAACAGGTTCCTTTACACATTCAGTGTCCAATATACAATTGTACAGATATACGTCACAGGCATGGATGGATTCAGACCCAGGTTTTTGAGCTCCAGCCTACACCGCCCCCCCCCCCCCCCCCCCCCCCCAGCTGAGCCCGGCTGTATCATTTTCGGGCTGGCCTTTGATTTTACACAAGTTGTTAAGGGCTGACGTGTCAATAAGTATACCGCATAGCGCCTTATTTTATGACTGTCGGGATTGAGCTTTGATCTTACACAAGTAGTAAACGGTTGGCGTGTCACTTTGTGTACCGTATATTGGCTTATCTATCACTTTATCTGGACATTTAATCTGGAAACTGGGTGGTACACTGCCGAGCATACACAAGGCCAGTCATGGTGTTCGAGTGGATGGAAACATGTTAATTGGTAGAATAACATTGTAATTAAGAGAGTTACTTAAGCGTTAAAACATTATGTGTGTTGCAGGTTACCCAACCTACCCTAAACAAATGCCCCGACCCTAAAAGATTTTATTTAGTTTGTCAGACATTTTTTGTTTTATTTACTGTGTCCAATAATTAAATGTTGTTGTTTTTAATCAATAAGTGTTTTGTTTTGAAAGCAACCACTTAAAAACAATGTTTAAATTCATCACCGATATGTTTTGAATATTTATTTAGTTTTAGAATCTTAAAGCTGACCATTTACCAAATAAAAGAGTAATAAACAAAATAAATCCCTACCTACCTACCTACCATTTTGTTTTGGGTATGTAACCTGAAACAAACATAATATTGTTTTACTCCTTATTCAAGCTATCTGGTGTTGGTAGAGGTATGGCACATACTTTATAACATATATGTTTTCTTACTGTTTTTTAAGGCTGTATTGATAACGAGGCGACTTACAGCGCGGTGGGCCGGGTGTATTCACGTATAATGTTTTAATGTTTATATTTCGTTACATGCGTGCACACATGTCACATAATAAACAACTTACTTACTGACTATTAATAATGTTACAGTATATGATACGAATACTCCCGTAGATACGGAAACAATCCATGTAAAAGTCAATTTAGTGTGAAAAGCTCGTGATTTAAAATTTGCAAAACTCTGGCCACATAATTATGGTCCCTGCTATATAGTATATGCTATATAGCCTATTTTGTTGTAGGGTATAATAAATCACAAATTTATTACTTGCGTTTTATTTGGTCCAACATAATATGTACTTTGTCGAATTTTATATACGAAGGTTGAAACAGTCCTATTAACATAAAATGCAGAAAATTAAGCGCATATTGAGAGATCAGACAGGCGCCATGCTGCAAGTTGCCAAATGCTACGGTCTGGTATACGCGATAAGGATCAATTTGGGACCATCTCACGGGGACTTTCACAGTGCACATTCTTTCCTGTTAAAGTATACTATTTAAATATGTATACCTCATGTATACCTCATAAAAATATAAAGTTTGTGTCAGCTGATTGGGCACGTGTGGGCCCCAAAAATCCGTTTGCACGCTGCTGCTTTTACAAAAACAACAACAACTACCACTATACTACATCTCCACTGTTGCTTCGACAAAAACGAGTACAGCAACAATAACAAATATTACAATAACAACAAGCTACAACTATTACTACACTACTACTTCTTCTTCGTGTACTACTACTACTACTACTACTACTACTACTACTACTACTACTACTACTACTACTACTGCTACTACTACTACTACTACTACTACTACTACCACTACTACCACTACTACTACTACTACTACTACTACTATTATTATTACTACTACTACTACTACTAGTACTACTACTGCTACTACTACTACTACTACTACTACTACTACTACTACTACTACTACTACTACCACTACTACCACTACTACTACTACTACTACTACTACTATTATTATTATTACTACTACTACTACTACTACTACTACTACTACTACTACTACTACTACTACTATTACTACTACTTCTACTGCTGCTGCTGCTGTTGCTGCTGCTGCTGTTGTTGCTGCTGCTGCTGCTCCTACTACTATGTTCTTTTACATTTTGGGGAATTTCTTACTGTACTAAATTTCCAGTGTTTCTGTTGATTCGACAACAACGATTACAGCAAAAGTAACAATAACAACGAGCTACATCAACAGCTTACTACTACTACTACTACTACTACTACTACTACCACCACCATCACCACCACCACCACCACCACCACCACCACCACCACCACCACCACCACCACCACCACTACTACTACTACTACTACTACTACTACTATTACTACTACTACTACTACTACCACTGCTACTACTACTTCTACTGCTACTACTAATACTACTACTACTACTACTACTACCACTGCTACTACTACTTCTACTGCTACTACTAATACTACTACTACTTCTTCTTCTTCTTCTTCTTCTTCTTCTTCTTCTTCTTCTACTACTACTGCAACTACTACTACTACTACTACTACTACTACTACTACTACTACTACTACTACTTCTCCTACTAGTTTGATCTAAATTAGGGCCATTGAAATGTGGAAATTTCAATTTAATACTTTATGTCTAATACAATTATTTGTCGGTTAAGTATTGCTGAATTATTAACTTTTTCAATTTTGTTGCACGGGTTTTATAGCATGTATGATGGTGGATGATGCTAATATTCATTAATAACTTACATATTGATAGAAAGCATTTGTAATTGTTTTCAGTGGAAATTCAACTTACATTAAATGGTTGCATTTCTTAGCTTTTCCTTGGTTACTGTCACACCACTGACATGTTGTAAGTGACCGTTTATACAAACCTATAAGATTTCAAGGTGACATGTCCTTTAATGTTTTTAGCTATAAACTCGTAACTGATTTAAATATTAACTAAAAATGAAGACGTTGAAAGATCATATAAACCTTTGTTTAAATAAATAGTGTATACATTCCCTTGATTTTCTATTGCTTATGTTATATTTATCACAGCTTTTTTGGATTGTTTTATTATAATTTGGTTCTCAAACGTAGTAAATGTTTTAAGAAGATAGAATTATATGAAGTTATTAAACATTAATGTATGTACAGTTTCTTGAGTTTTGGTTCAAATTGCACATACCACTTGTCTTTTAAAATCAAAAGCGTCATTGTTGTTGCGAAACTGAAAGTAGTAATTTTTTCCTGACGTTTATGTCCAGTGCGAATCACATTCGCACAGTGATGTCATGTTCAACCCAGCCGTTGTTCTCGAATTTTTAGTTTACAGTTGGTCTTCTTACGGAACCTCTGTTTTCGATTAATTATGTTCATATGAGCATGTGTGTAGTGTTTTAACAATGTTTTATTCATTACAACTGTTGAACTTAGTACTGATTAGCTAATTGGTGAATTTTATAGATCTTGATTAAAATACATACATGTTTTGTTCTTGCATGAACAGCGGAAAAATTTCCTCATGCACGTCGTGCCTACACGCGTCAAATGTTAAGTCGGTACACGCACGCTTTCCATGCGTGGAACGTGACGTCTGGGATGTCAGCAGACATTTCGCGCTCTTTTAAAGAAAACACGGGTTCAACATGGCATACATATACATAAACAATTCAGTTTGTGTTTACGAAGCTGCAACAATAACACTGGATAGGCTTTTCAGATTACGATTTCATATTAGCGTATTTCTGACTGAATTTTAGTAGTTTGTAAATTCATCAAATAAATAAGTGTGGACATTATAAAATACGAAATGGGTGAGCAATCTTGTGTACGTTCGATAATACGCCTTGATGCGCGTATAAGGTTGTTTGCTGGTGGATACATGTCTAAAGCACCGATTGGTCAATCAAAACGTCATTCCAAATCGAAGAAAAAACTGAGCGTTTCTATGGGCTTACATCGATTTTACAGCTGATGAAACTCCGCCTACAGCGCAATGCTTCATGGTGATTGATTGCGGCCTGGGAATAACTAGGGCTGCTGCGAGTTTCGAAGTACTCTGATACTCACGATATTTACCTTATATTGATTTTCATAAAATTAATTAATTAATACATAAAATAAACCCATGTCAGACATTATATTGCAGTTTAATGTGTGTGCATGTCTTAGTTTTCCAAATAGCAGAATGTAAACAAAAGTCACATGACAAGTAGAGCTGCAATATCAGGAGCGTCACATTCGAAGTTTTTTTTAAACCTGCATTTTTCAAGTCACCAACAAGAAATAACGTAAGTTTTGCCCAAGTTAGCCTAAATATGCGCTGGTGCACGTAAATCCCAAATCAATTAAAAAAGATAAGAACACATGAATGAGAAACTCCTATCAAAACAAAGGCGTCATACACACGCGCAAGAACATGACGTATGGCGGAACAACAATACTGTAAACCACCAGCAAAATTTACATCCCCAGTGTGGAAATACTTCGATATTCAAATCATACTCCTTAGGCGTAAAAAATAAAACAAAATAATGCCCAAAAAAATCCCTGTGCACAGCATACTACCACTAGGTATTGAAGGGATTCAAATGAAACTTCATAGAATGGTACTGGACAATGAGAGGAACTGCAGAGTACAAGGACCATAACCTTTTTTAATATTACGGAGTTATTGCCCTTTGTTTAATTTTCTTGTGCATAGCATAACTTTATTAGTATTGACGGGATTCAGACGAACCTTCATGTAATGATAGAGGACAATGATAGGAAGTGCAGAGTACAAGGACCATAACTCTTTCTTCAATATTTATGGAGTTAATACCCTTTGTTTATTTTTTGTGCAGATCATAACTCCATTAGTATTGAAGGGATTTTAAATAAAACCACATATATTGATAGAGGACGTTGAGAGGAAGAGCACAGTACAAGGACCATAAATAATTATTCAGTACTTACAGTAGTTATTTCACTTTGTTTTTTGTATGCAGATAATTAGTGTCTAAGTTTTGAAGGAATTTAAAATGACACATAATTATAAAGGATTTTGAGAGGAAGTGCAGAGTACAAGGACCATAACTCTTTTTGTAGGAAGCGTATTTTTTTCAACATGTAACTGACATTGTGTTGCCCGTCTCTGAAAAGCATATGCTTCGGGAGCATACGTAACATCCTGCGACAAGTCTTGTTCCCATATTGACAGTCTAAAAGCCATGATTGTTTTTAATTAATTATTTCTATAACAGATTGAATACAATAGAGTGAAAAAAATTACACTTTATTGTATCCCGGTCCAGTCTTTATAGCTGGCTTAGTGAACCGACAGTCCACTTATTTCATTTTTTTTTTGGTGAAGACTGTGTGAAGGTTCTGCCTAAAAAGCAGTAAGTGTTTAAATATCACCTACATACCTTAATTTCAAAGCAATGACACTTTATATATTTATCAAACAAGGGGCTATAAAAGAACTCCATTACGACTGATGAGGTCTCGATTCCGAAACATGAGATTGACAAGCGACTGGAAGGAGTAGTTCCATCCACAACCATCTTGTAAGTGCAGTATTAATGACAGTAAATACACACATTTACCAAGAAAATATGTGTGTTTGCCTGTGTTTAGTTTGAACTATATAGCAGAGTTACATACTTATAGACTTGAACTATTTCACAGAGCAACTGATAAGGATTTCGCCAGAAAATTACCAGCAAATTAACGTCAGGAAAAGGCAAGCTTTTCTACTTACTCCGGTGTTGGTGTCGGCGTCCAGTCTAGGTTAAAGTTTTTCCGTAAGCTAGCTTCTCAGGAATGGCTTCAGGGATTTCAATGAAACTTAAAGCACTCATTCCCTGTATTGAAATGAACACATATGCCAATTTTGATAACTCTAGTTTTAAATTTGTCAAAATTGTGGGGGCCCACACCTTACACTTAGAAATTTTACATTCAAGTGATTGGGTTGGCAGCGTCAACTATTGATTTCCACTCTTTAACTCGAGAATGAATCTTCATACCTAGATACCCTACAGTAATACTTTACTTGGGAATTCATTTGGGATGGGGTGGGTTTTGTCAAGGTCACTGTTACTAAAAATAGGGAAAACAAGTTTCAACTCAATTACTCTAAAACAAATTGAAATATTTATAATAATAATAATAATAATAACTTAATTTCTATATAGATACCGTGTAGCGAGACATCACATGAGACTGCATATGGGGTGGGTGGGGTCAAGATCACTGTTTTGAAAATTAGCAAAATGCTTTCCGCTCAGTAACTTGAGAACGACTAAGCACAAAGTGCTCATGGTGAGCTTTTGTGTCCGTCGTCCGTGCATCAGTGCGTCCATGTGTCCACACTAATGGGAGAATAGTAAAGTGTTTTATGTTAACGGACAATTAAGTTAAAAATAGGTGATTAGGGTTAGGGTTAGTCTTTTATATGGCTTAAAAAAGCTTGTAGTTGGCTATTTTAAGACACTTAACTATCTTTTTTTTCATAAGGGAGCCACTTAAGTATCATCTCGTAAGGACTTCCGTGCGTGCGTCCGTCGTCAACTTTTCATTCAAACAAAATCTCCTAAACCACTTGGCAGATTTTCACCAAACTTCACAGGAATGATCATTGGGTGACCCTCTTTCAAAGTTGTTTAATTTGTTATAGTCCGCTGCATTATGTAGGTCACTAGAGCTAAAAAAAGAGTTTTTAAGGTGTAAACTTGAAAAATCTTCTTTTCTGAAACCGCACGGCCCAGAGGTTTTCATATTTGGTATGTAACATCCTATAGTGGTCCTCAACAAAGATTGTTCAAATTATGCCCCTAGGGTCAAAACGGGCCACGCCCGGGGGTCACATGGTTTATATGGAATATATAGCAAAATGACGTTAAAAATCTTGTCCTCTGAAACTGCATGGCCCATAGGTTTCATATTTGGTATGTAAAACCCTTTAGTGGTCCTTTACAAAGTTTGTTCAAATTATACCCCGGGGTCTAAATGGGCCACGCCCGGGGGTCACATGGTTTATATAGAATATATAGCAAAATGACTTTAAAAATATTCTCCTCTGCAACCACAAGGACCTGAGGTTTCATATTTGGCATATAACATCCTAAAGTAGTCCTCTACAATGACTGTTCAAATAATGCCCCTGGGGTCTAAACTGGCCACGCCCTGGGGGTCACGTGCTTTATAAAAACTTAAATAGCAAAATGTCAAAAAATCTTATCTGAACCGCAAGGCCCAGACGTTTCGTATCTGGTATGTAACGTCCTATGGTTGTTCTCTACAAATATTGTTCAATTTGTGCTCCTGGGATATAAACTGGCCACGCCCATGGGGTCACATGATTTAAATAGACTTAAATAACAACATGACTTTAAAAATCTTCATCTCAGAAACCACAATGCCCAGAGGTTTCTTATTTGGTATGTAACATTGTATAGTATTCCATACAAAGAATGTTCAAATTATGCCACTGGGGTCAAAACTGGCCATGCCCCGGGGGTCACATGGTTTATATAAAATTGAATAGCAAAATGTCTTTAAAAATCTTCTCCTAAAACTGCAAGGCCCAGATGTTTCATATTTGGTATGTAACATCCTATAGTGGTCCTCTACAAAGATTGTTCAAATTATGCCCCATGGGTCAAAACTGACCACACCCCAGGGGTCACATGGTTTATATAAACTTATATAGCAAAATGACTTTAAAATTCTAATCCTCTGAAACCGCAAGGCTTGGAGGTTTCATATTTGGTATGTATATTTGGTCCTCTACAAATATTGTTCAAATTATGCCCCTGGGGTCAACACTGGTAACGCCCAGGGGGTCAGATGGTTTATATAGACTTAAATAGCAAAATGATTTTTAAAAATCCTCTACTTTGAAACGGCAAGGCCCACAGATTTCCAATATGTAGTACGTAACATTGCATAGTGGTCCTGTCCAAAGATTGTTCAAATTATGCCCCTGGGGTCAAATCTGGACTTAAATAGCAGAATGACTGTAAGAAGCTCTACCTGAAATTGCAAGGCCCAGAGGTCTGTTAAGATTGTTCAAATTATGCCCCTGTGATAAAAATAAGCCACACCTCGGAGATGCAAATTCTAATTGGAATAAAAGGTCTCAGGTGAGCGTCATAGGGCCCTCATGGCCCTCTTGTTTTTCAATTTTGCCTGGTGACCTGGTATTTCACCACATGTACTTGTCCAAGATATCATTGCGACAAATGTTCTGAGAAGGTTTCATGATGATTGGGATACAAATGTGCCTCTTGAGTGTTAACAAGCTTTTTAAAATTGACAATATATCCATATTAGGAAAACTGAACCCCTCCCCTCCCCTGGGGGCCATGATTTTCAATAGACCGGAACCATTTTCGAACTTCGCTGAGGTATCATAAGAACCAAGGATCTGAGCAAGTTCCATGTGGATTGGGCAAAAAATGTGACTTCTAGAGTGTTCACAAGCTTTTCCTATAGCCATATAAGGAAAACTACCCCCCCCTAGCGGCCATGTATTTCAACGAACCGAAACCATTTTCGAATTCGGCTGAGATATCATAAAAACAAAGGTTATGAGAAAGGTCCATGTTGATTAGGCAAAAATTGTTACCTCTAGAGTGTTCACAAGCTTTTTCTTCTATTTGACCTAGTTTTTGACCACACATGATTAGTTTCGAACTCGGCCGAGATATCATTGGGATCTGACCAATTTTCATGATGATTCGCCAATACATGTGGCCTCTAGAGTGTTCACAAGATAAATGTTGACGACGGACAAAAGGCGATCACAAGCTAACCATGAGCACGTTGTGTTCGGGTGAAATAAAAAGTGTATTAACACACTAGAAAATCCACTTAAAACACACTTTAGTGTAATTTTAGCTCACCTGAGCTCATGGTCCGCTTTGGTGATCGCCCGTTGTCCGTCGTGCATTCGTGCGTGTGTGCGTCGTCAACTTTTCATTCAAACAGCTTCTCCTCCTAAACTGCTTGGCAGATTTTTACCAAACTTCATAGGAATGATCTTTGGGTGGACTTCGTTCAAAGTTGTTCAAATCTTTCCGGTCCACTCCATCTGTAGGTCACCAGAGCTAAAAATAGATAATAAAAAAAGTTAAAACTTTAAAAATCTTCTCCTCTGAAACCGCAAGGCTGAGAGCTTTCATATTTGATATGTGACATCCTCTAGTTCTCCTCTACACAGATTGTTCAAATTATGCCCCTGGGGTAAGAACGGGCTACGCCCCAGGGGTCACATAATTTATATAGTATAATAGGAAAATGACTTTAAAAATCTTCTCTTCTGGAACTGTAAGGCCCAGAGATTTCGTATTTGGTATGTATCATCCTATAGTGGTCATCTACAAAGATTGTTCAAATTATGCCCCTGGGGTCAAAATGGGCCACGCCCTGGGGGTCACATGGTTTATATAATCTCCTCTGAAACCGCAAGGCCCAGAGATTTATTATGTTGTTTGTTTCATCCTATACTGGTCCTCTACAAAGTTTGTTCAAATTATGCCCCTGGGGTCAAAAAAGACCTCGCCCCGGGGGTCACATAGTTTATATAAACTTAAATAGCAAAATGTCTTTAAAAATCTTCTCCCTTGAAACCCAAAGGCCCAGAGATTTCAGATTTGGTGTGTGACATCATATAGTGGCCCTCTACAAAGATTGTTCAAATTATGCCCCTGGGGTCAAAATGTGCTACGCCAAGGGGGTCACATAGTTTATATAGTATATATAGCAAGATGACTTTAAAAATCTCCTCCTCTGAAACCGCTAGCCCCAGCGGTTTCGTATTTGGTATGTTACATCCTATATTGGTCCTCTAATAAGGTTGTTCAAATTATGCCCCAGGGTTCAAAACTGGCCACGCCTTGGGTGTGACATGGTTTATATAAAGTTAAATATCAAAATGTCTTCAAAAATGTTATTCTCTGAAACCGCAAGGCCCAGAGGTTTCTTATTTGGTATGGTAACAAAGAATGTTCAAATTATGCCCTTGGGGTCAATACTGGCCACTCCTTGGGGGTGGCATTGTTTAAATTAAATAGCAAAATGTCTTTTAAAATCTTCTCTTCTGAAGCCGCAAGGCCCATGAAGTTTTGTATTTGGTATGAAACATCCTATAGTGGTCCTTTACAAAGATTGTTCAAATTGTGCCCCATGGGTCAAATCTAGAGGTTTCATATTTGGATAGTAACATTGTATAGTGGTCATCTACAAATATTGTTCAAATTATGCCCCTGGTGTCAAAACTGGTCATGCCCGGGGGTCACATGGTTTATATAGACTGAAATTACAAAATTACTTTTAAAATCTTATCTGAAACAGCAAGGCCCACAGCTTTCCTATATTTGCTACGCAACATTGCATAGTGGTCCTCTCCAAAGATTGTTGAAATTATGCCCTTGTGGTCAAATCAGGCCGCACCCGAGGGGTCACATGGTTTATATAGACTTAAATAGTAAAATAACTTTTAAAATCTTTACCTCAAACCGCAAGACCCAGATGTTTGTTCAAGACTGTTCAAATTATGCCCGTGGGATAAAAATAAGCCACGCCTCGGGGATGCAAATACCAATGTGGGTAACAAGGTCTCAGGTTTAGCGTCCTAGGGCCCTGGGAAATAATACACTTTAGATGCACCTAAGTGTGTTAATGCAGGAAAAATGCAGACAAAATACACGTTGTTTCTGTAATAAGTGTTTTTGTTCAGAATTTTCAAGTGTATTAAATGCGTATTAAATGCAGAAAAATTACAGTTTCAAACCGGCGCATTTACTACGCATTAAATGCGTATTAAATACACTTATTTGAAAAGGGTTGACAATTTCAATTCAGTCAAAGATTATAATCAGGGAACTGTGTTGTGGTACGAAGTCAATAGGCAATATGAGCCTAGAGGAATTGGAGACGAGCGTACAGAGAAATGTCAGACAGTTGCACCATACAAGTACAAACCCAGCTATGTTTCCGCCTGGCAGGATTATTCTGTTAGTCAGGAATCACCACGTTTCAAAACGGCACATAGATACTTTTACTTTCTTTGTTCATGTTTACATGAATTTGTCGTATATTTTATCAAATCAGATGTAATATGTAGTTTTGTAAAGTAAGCTTTCAAGTTTACTCCATACATAAAATCAGTTACAGTTGACATGTTTCTTAACATGAATGTAAATGTACTTAAAAGTTTATAATACACGGCTTTATAAAAATTACAAATGCATACAATTATTTTACAAAAAAATGAAATCAGATATGACATGCATAACTAATAACATATGAAACATTTTACATTATTCAACCGAGATCAGCGTATTACAGCTGTGTTTAAATTTTGGACTGTATTTTGGAATTAAATCACTCGCGTAATAGGCGTTCTTCATCAAAGATTATGAAACCTTTTGATTTTAATTCCTATCTTCCATTTGCCTTGAATATGCTCCATTTGAGCATCATTCAATTTTTTCCAATTGTATTTTAGTTTTTGCTGTGGACAAGAATGAGCCCCACATCAAGTCCCCGACAGCAGTGACTTCCAAAACGCTTATGTCAATCTACAATGCACCACTTCCCACATGCCTTTGTTCAATGTGTGTAATGCAAATACTTTAAAGACCTAGTTTAATCCTTCTTTATTATAATGCCAAATCTTGAAAGGCCTAGTTTAATCCTTCTTTATTTGACCACACCTCCAAATCTGGGGTATTGTACTCCTGTGTATTGGCACCTTGCTGAGGTCACAGTGTGGACACATTGTGGCAACCCTTATCAGCTGCAATCAATACACTGCTGCAATTGAAACAGTGCACTCAGCCATTGCTCAGTCAGCTGAGAGAAAAGATTGCAGATAAAGATAATTAGTTTTATAGTCGACCAATTCACATAGTAGAATACCACATGGAGAGGCCAAGAATTCCTTACATTAGGTCTTTAATTATAATTTAAAGTGTTTATCTGTATTCTAGTCAGTGCTGTAGTAAAAATGAGCCCACATATCAAGCTTTCCTGGCCGACAACAGTGACTTTCAAGAAGTGTTAGTCTCACCTACCATGGTCAACGATCACATGCCTGACAACGTGCTGGAAGCCCTAGAAAAGGTATATGCGCAATATGTGTTTTGAAATTAAGGCATAACGTGTTCGTGTGGGACATTATGTATAACTTATTTGTGTGGGAACATTATGTAAAATTGATTTTATAAACGAAAATATTGTGTAGCTCATTCCGAGAAATGCCAGTGTTTTTTCTTTCATATTAAAATGCTTTGAAAAAATTCAGAACACATTATTAGTTCACACTACAAATGGCACGGTCACTTTTTAGCTCACCTGAGCACGAAGAAGTGCGCTGTGAGCTATTGGTATAGGCGACCTCTCCGACGGCGTCCGTCGACCGTATGCCGTCAACAATTTGGCTCGTTATCGCGATAAAGACTACATTTTTTATTCAATCTTGACCAAACTTGCACAGTTGTATATAACCATGAAATCTTGGACGGGTTCGATAATGGGCCCGATCGGACCAGGAACACTAGAGTTATTGTCCCTTTTTTGGTCCCAAATACATCTTTTCCTGAATAACTCACCTGGTAAAGGGTGGTAAATGTATTATTTCCCTTTGTAGCTCATTCACAGATATAACCCAGATACTGGAGTCTGCTTATCAGTAAATTCAATACATCACTCTAAGTCAACATGATACTTCTATTTGAGATCAGCATCATTATTGAAAGCCTGCTTCTGAGCTATATTTTGGCTGCATCTGCAGCAATACAATTTTCCACTGTCTGTCTTGGCATCCAGTCAGGAAATAGATTTAAACAATAATCAATAGCTAGAATTCATGTTGTAAACAAGGAAACAGAATATAGGATTTAGATCATGTGATGTAGTGCCTGAAAGGAATAATTATTTTCTGTAGTTTTTGGACTGTTTAGTTAGTAACTTTTTCAGTATCATTTAATCATGTAATTTTTGGACTGACCTTTACATTTGAATTGGGATTTTGGAAACTAAAGTAATTATCTTACATGATTTTTTAAGCTGATTTATTATTTTTCCATAATTGAAAAATACTTCTACACTGTTTTACATTTTCTCCTTAATTGAGAAATATATTTCCACTATTTAGAGTGCACCATGCTACTTGCTGCTTGTATGGTATATTTTAGTAATGGCTTGTAGTTTGGGCACTCTTTTGAGCTCACCTGAGCACACATTTCTCAAGGGTGAGCTATTGTGGTCAGTCTGTTTCTGGCGTCCGTCTTACGTCGGCCGTTGTCAACATTTTACTTCAAACAACTTCTTGTCTGAAACCACTGCGTGGACTTTAACATAACTTGGCAGGAATGTTCCTGGGACAGTCCTTTACCAAATTCCTTCAATTTATTAAATTATATTGAAAACTGGCAACCATGGCAACCAAAAGCTTAAAAACTGGGAAACTTAAACAATCCTCTTGTCAGAAACCACTGGCTGGATTTGGTGACCCTCTACCAAATTCCTTCAAATCATTTTGATTCGTTAAAAAACATGGCCGCCAGGGGGCTGGGCAGTTTTCCTTATATGGATAATTTGAAAAATCGTCTTGTCTGAAACCACTGGCTGGATTTCAAAATAATTTCACATAAGTTTTCCTCTGGTGACCCTCTATCAAATTGCTTGAAATCATTTAATTCGTTAAAAAACATGGCCGCCAGGGGGCGGGGCATTATTTACTTATATACCTATATTGAAAACTTTAAAAATCTTCTTGTCTGAAACCACTGGCTGGATTTCAAAATAATTTAACAGAAATGTTCATTTGGGTGGCCCTCTACCAAATTTCTTAATATCATTTTGATTTGTTAAACAACATGGTTGCCAGGGGGCGGGGCAGTTTTCCGTATATGGTTATATTGTGAACTTTAAAAATCTTTTATTCTGAAACCACTTGCTGAATTTCAAAATAAATTCACAGAAATGTTCCTTGGTGACCCTCTACCAAATTGCTTGAAATTATTTTGATTCGCTAAAAACCATGGCCACTAGGGGGCAGGGCAGCTTTCCTTAAATGGTTTTACTGAAAACTTTAAAAAATTTCTCCTCTGAGACCACTGGCTGGATTTCAAACTAATTTCACAGAAATTTTCCTTGCCTGACCCTCTACATAATTCCTTGAAATCATTTTCATTCGTGAAAAAACATGGTCGCCAATGGGCAGGGCATTTTTCCTTATATGGCTATATTGACAACTTTTAAAATCTTCTGGTCTAAAACCACTGGCTGGATTTCAAACTAATTTCACATAAATGTTCCTTTCGTGACCCTCTACCAAATTCCTTGTAAAGTGGATGCTATCAAAACAAAACATTTATTTAACCCAAAAAAATTAATTATTGAAAAAACAACAACAAAATATCTGACAAACTTAATAAAAAGGTTCTATTGTTAGGGCATTTTTTATGGTAGCTCAGGTATATGTTTATGAATGTAGCCTATAAGACTTCGGTTTAAATTGCTAAAGCTGTTGTTGATGTTGCTTATTTTTAAAGATGATTATAAATATTAAAATGATGAAGGCTATGATGCTTATGATACTGTGATTTTGGTATTTTTGATCATGATGATGATGGTGATGATGGTGATGATGATAATGATGATGACGATCATGTTGATGATGATGATGATGACGACGATGATGATGATGATGATGATGATGTAGTGGTGATGAGGCATGAACATAAACAACAACCCAATATTAGAATTATATTTGAATATTCAAATTAAATATACCCAATACTTCTGGTAATTATGATTATCTCCAGCAAATCACATTTCGGAGGAACACAAAAACCAGAGCAATTGTTTACTTGAATCTTATTTGACCTCCTATCCTATATATTTGTTATGTCAGGAATTGTATAACTTTATCCAACTGACCTATTTATCCTAATGTGGCCCAATGAACATGGCTTGTGGCAGCTCCCTAGACAAAATTCAGTAAACTGCACTTTCAATAACAAGGGAATATTTGCACATGATTCTTCCAAGGTGTAATATAAACTGGGTTCTGTGCTGGAAAGGTTCTGTTTCAGAGAAATATGTTCAGTTTTTAACAAGTTAGCCATGTGCCTAGAAATTTAATATGTATATGTCACTGACATTAATAAAGGTTTGTTTTGAAAGTAATTTGTCCACTACTGGTTGCATGATCAGATGGGACACCCTCCATCTACTAGTATGTTTTCTCTCTGTATGTCTGTCTGTGCAATAAAATGTGGGTCCTGCAATAACTCACTCAATACCAAAGCTAGGTTCAAGCAATTTTGTATGGTTATAAAGGGCAATAGTAAGATATTGCATTTGAATTAATTGTTGTTGTTTTTTGCATCAGGACAAAGTGTTGAAAATTGCACATAAGCAGGTATTATGCTAAAACTTTAATTTGTTGGACTTCAGTGGATTAAACAAATCATAGAAAAAAAGACAAATTGCAGTAGTTATGGCATCAAGTCTTTCAAATTTTGCATTATCATTTAATTACTTTACAGATGAAGTTATAACAAGTATCTAAGATAGCCATTTTTAACTGAATGAAAATTTGTAGTTACTAGATTGGGGTATGTCGTTGGGCATGTGGGCTGACAGACTTGACAGCAGACCCAACTTTTGGTTTCTGAACAATATTTTGAGAACAAAAATTGCTATTGTAATAAAACTTCATACATAGATGCCTCGCTTGAGGTTGCATCAGGGGTGGTTGTGGTCAAGGGCAACATTACTAAAAAAAATGCTGTCTGTTTAATAAATTGAGTACAAACTGAGTTACAGTGTATGGGGTGTGGCCATTTAATCCAGGTGCAGCTAGCCCATTTCATTGTAAAAATAGATATGGATAGTCTTGTTGACTTGTTTTAGAAGATAGACTTGCATAGCATTGGGCACAAAGACTAGTATAGCTCTCAAACATTAACCTAATACTCGTCACCTATATTAGCACAAATTAGGCTCTAACTGTATTATATGTTTACACTCATTTTAGTCCGTGCACATATTTCACAAGTTTAACGATACCGTGACAGTATTTTCTTTGGTACGCTGCAAAGCGTTATATCGCAATTCGCGGGGTCCATAGATCGCGATCGCGATATAGCCAGATCGCAATATAACTTTCCAGACCATTAATGTACATATACACTAGCTTATTTTCGCGGTTTGTTAAAAAAACATGGCTGCCAGGGGGCGGGACAGTTTTTCTTATATGGCTTTATTGAAATCTCAAACAATCTTCTTCTTAAAAGCAATTATGATGCTTTACACTCAGGTGAGCGACCTAGGGCCATCATGGCCCTCATGTCTAATGGATTGGATTAATAAAAAAAAAAGATAATTTTCGCGCTTTCACCACATTGTAACGATGTTGATAGTAGCACACTTCTAGGTAATTGTATTGTACGAGAACATCGCTTCTTGAGAGATCATTGATTGAAAACAACGTGATGTGATGTAATAACAATGCAATATTTAGTGATACAGTGTACCATAAATGGAGAAAATTATCCATTTTGATGAGGCATGTTTGGCAAATCACAGGAATTTTCAAGACTTTACTAGTGATAGTTACTTACCATGTTATATCATATTTCGCACGGTTATTTTTCTATCTCTATCTTTTGAATTCGTTTCTTGTTGCAGTTTCTCGAAAGAATCGATACCACAAAGAGATTATCCAAGGAGCAGACGAAACTGTGTGTAGAACCGGAAGCCTCATCGGCATAAAATATTTTCATATTGGACTTCCAAGTTTCTTTCATGTAAACATCGGTTCTTGTTTTGTATTCCTTAGCGAAAGAAGCTTTTTTATAACAGGGTTTGGACTTTTAGAAAAGTAGCATTAGTCATTTCAGTCCTGAAAAGTTCCTTTGTATAATCATGATTGTAGGTATTGTGTTTGGTTATGTATTATAATTTTCAGGTTTTTTTGTTTTCCCAACTTTCACCCATGAAGATGTCAGGACCATTACAAACTTGTACAATGAACCCCAAAGAGTGGATGTGGATTTCTGGTCAAAAGTGTTCTTGTTGAAAACCTTCGACCGTGCACGATACCCGCTTTTGACCAAACTTGTAGAAGCTTTGTTTACCATTTTCAATGGTCCATTGATAGAATCTACATTCAACATCATGGATGATAAAGTGGAAAAGGACAGAAAAAACCTCACAATAGGGAATTATGAAGCTTTCGTAATTGTCAAAACATCCTTAAAAAAGAAAAAAGGTTAAAGCAACAACAATGAAAGTAACCAACAACATGAAGAAATACTGCACACCAGCGTATGACAGCTACCAAAAGTATTTGAGAATGAAAACAGAAAATGCTGAAAGGAAAAAACTAGAAAAAATGAATGCATCAGTTCAGCAGCTAAAAATCGAAAAAGCCAAGCACCTAGCAAAACTTACCAAATTAAATGACTAAAGAACTGAAAAAAAGGAAAATGGTGTGCAAAAACTGAAAAGAAAAGTTAGTGTGGGGGGAAACAAGTGGAACTGGCAATGAAAGAACTTGGAAACGTATAAAAATATTATAGTTGATACCATGAACTGAAACTGTACAAATCTCCTGTGGCTACAGTTTAAATATAATCTGTGCAATATAAAATCTAATATTTACTCTTGTGTGCAATCGATTTGTGATAATGTCATTGTCTTGAAAGAAATTGTTAGTGACAAGTAAAGCACATTGTTTTATATTAATATATAACTGTAAGGATAAGACATAATATTTCTGTTTCTTGTAATAGATTTTTAAAGATTGAAGTACAACTACTTTGCTATTTTTTTATTACTTGTCAGTTTGTTGATTTTTATCTGCAAGTTACACATCTCATCAGAATGTAATGCTTTTAAAAATGCTTATCAAAGATTTGCATGAATTGTTTTCCTGTACAATTATACTACAACTATAATAGAATTAATAATTCTGAAACTTATATGCAGCCATTACATATTGTAGATTGCGTATTGGTTATTTGTATAAAGTTTGATATACGTTTCTGTATGTATAAGTGAGTTAAGCAAGTTCAAGTCAATAACCATTGCCTGCTGCAAATTCTACACAGCTATTATATCATTTAAATTTTACAAAAGTACAGACATGCTTTATATATGTAACATAGTGGACTTCAATATTTACTTGTCCATACAATCAATGTAACAATGCTATTTGATATTTTTGATGCATGATTAACATAGTAGTGCTCTTTAATAAGACCATCAGATGTTAATCTAGAAATGTGCTGTTCTACGGCTTCAAAATCACAAATTCTCAGGAGCCACTGGTGGCCCCCAGGACCCCAGACCAATTGTTAGGTTTTTAGTTTTCCCAACTTTCACCCATGTGTATATGTTTTGAACATCAGTACCGTATAAAAGTAATTGTTTTATAAAACAATTTGGAATATTTTTCCATATTTCACTATGTGTAATAGACCTGATCTAAAATGGTGTACTTTGAAAGTTATATATAATGAACCTGTTTCATTGATCTTCTGCTGTTATTGTCCCTTTTGTCTTTGAAATGCGTGCGATAAATTCATTTAATACATACATATGCATACTACAGATTAACAGGTATTGAAGTATTGTTATATTATAAAATGAAATTGTACTTATTATTGAAGTGTATCTTTTATTTAAATAATATTGAAGTGTATCGTTCATTTAAATTATGTAAAAACATTTTGTTTACATAGATATTTAACTGTTTTGTAACTGTGCAATTAGATACTTAATAAACCGTTTTTACAAAAAAATGTACATTGGCTCTTTACTGTTGTCTAAAAATGTTCAATGTTCAATCCACAAGTTAGTCGCTCTTCGTAAAGCGAGGCTGTTGTATATGATTACAACTTCCAAATCCGCATTGGGCAAAAACAGTTTTCTCCGTAAAAAGTTAACAATTAAATAAACCAGTTTTACTCATTGCTACACCAATAATACTAAAACAGATTGACCAAAGTTTTCTTAATCCGAAAAAAATATATCAGCACAGAGTCTGTTTACATATCTGATTAGTGTTAAACCATACTTAACTGACCGATTCGGAAAACAAGTGCACTGCGCGTTGTGCTTTAGACCGTGTACAGTTAAATACATGTACTGCATGTCATCCAAAAGTTCACGGACGCTACAAAACCCACATATTCGGAGATTTCTATTTAATTGACGTTTGCATTCCGTGTCCATGTCTTTCAAAATATCAACAAATACATGTTTCGACAATGTAAACTACGTATACAAATGTTTTACACTACGGAAAGGCACGGGCTAATATTTTTATTGAAGAATAGGTGATCTATCCAACAACCCACTGCGTCCGCGTCTGAATTGGTTGAAGTTTATATTCAAAAGTCCTGTTCCTTCAAAACTACATAAGTTATTAACTTAAAACTTGGAATATACCTTTGTCATCAACTCTAGTATCAGGGACAACATTCCCCATAACTCTGTTTTGTATTTTGACAGAGTTACGCCCCTTCTTCACTTAGATTTTCTGGTTAAAGTTAATATTCAAAAGTTTTGTAACTTCAAAACTAAAGAAGTTATTCACTTGAAACTTGGAACTAACCTTTGTTATGAACTCCAGTATCAAGGGCAACATTTCCATAGATTTCTGCTTAAAGTTTATATTCAAACGTTTTGTAACTTCAAAACTACATAAGTTCACTAGAAACTTGGAACTAACCTTTGTCGTCAACTCTAGTATCAGAGAAAACATTACCCATAACTCTGTTTTGTATTTTGACAGAGTTATGCACACTTTACATAGATTTTGTGGTTTAAGTTTTTGTTCCAAAAATGTATAAGCTATACAATACTTCACTTAAAAGTTTTGTATCTTAGTTAACAAATTTATGCCCTTTCCACTATCCAAAATATGTACCAAGTGAAATACTTCGAATGGTCGAGCGCGCTGTCTTCTGACAGCTCTTGTTTTTAATATGCTACAATTCTGAATACAAATTGAATTTAATTATTTCGAAATAGTGTTAATTCAAAGTAGACCCTGTGCCTTTAACTGAATTCATTCGGCATATGTGGAATCATTTAAATGTCCTCCCTTTTGTGTTTCTTTCATCGGGGTAAAACTACAATGCTATCAAGACAGTGGTATTTAACGGACCGTTTTGAATGCCATTGTGTTACGTAGATGTCAGACTTGTATCAATCATCCCGCGTCTTGTTCGCCGAGTTGGGGAGTTTTAGTTAGGTTTTCATCATATCTGGATCACTGGAAACCAACAAAAAGTCGCAATGTTGTAATGCCTATGGTGGCTATGGTGCTCGTACTCAAGAAGCGTTCGAATGATCTTTCTAAAAAGACTCCAACTACTGGTTCTACCCAGGAAACGGACTCGAACGTGTCTCCATATGACTTTTGACACAACCGAACTAAAATATTATGTTTAAACTACAACTAACGAATAAGCTTTTAAATAAAATGACACCATGTTCAACCGTTAACACCTTTTACATTAATACCATTTATTTTGGCTAACATTATTCCTTAAAGGCCTAGTTTAATCCTTCTTGATTTGACCCCATCCCCACATCTGCGGTATTGTACCCTTGTGAATTGGCACCGTGCTGTGGTAACAGTATGGACACAGTATGGCGACCCTTATCAGCTGGCATCAATACACGGCTGCAGAGGAAATAGTGCACTTAGCCATAGCACAGTAAGCTGAGAGAAAAGATTACAGATAATGATAAGAAATTTTATGGTGGGCCAAAACACACAGTGGAATACCCCATTGAGAGTCCAGACATTTCTTAACCTAGGCCTTTAAGGGGGAAATTGCGCTGCGTAAATGGTGTAATATAAGTATTAGATTGATCGCTTAAATTACAATTTTACACACGCACATTTTCCTTTCGTTTCATTGTCGACAAAGTCGTTTACTAGATGAGAGTTTTACAAACGTTTGTTAAGTTCATTATTTTATTTATACTAAAACTGAATAAAAATGATGGAACGTTATATTCTAAGTATTATTGGATTTTTATTGGTGGTTGAGCAACACATGACTGTGTTTCGGTATGAATTCATATGGGGTCGGATCTAAAATCAATATAAAATCAATGCATGTGTTAAGATTGGCAATTGTACTCGTAAAAACAATAGAATTGAAATTCACATATTGTGTAGCTTGAATTTTAGAAATAATTTGTTTTTGTGGCGATGTGTGGGCCAATATAACTCAGTTGTACTTGATTGGTAATTCGTAGCATGACAACTGTCTTTTTATCAGCTCAAATGCATTTTGAAGACTGAACCGTTTAGAGGAGTACGATTCGTTGGTGTCCAGGTCGTTACACTCTGCCCGGTCTGCTTTCGTGGTTTGGACAATCTCCGGATACTGGGCCTAAGTAATGGTGTTTCTCTTGGTTATGACAGTTTTATGTCCGCCTTTGAATCAAATGCGAAATTGCCTAAACTTGAACAACTCTTTCTTCACACGATTGGGAACAGAGCGCAACATTTCAAACTGCGAGACGCGAAGGCCAAGGTTCTTGAGTCAAGACCTGTGAGTTTGTTAGATTTATCGGACATACTTATAGACGAGTATGAGTTAGCTCATGTTTGGTAAATATGCGAAACATTTAAATAAATAATTCTGGCATTTATGTACGCAATTTAAATCGCAGCAATGACAGCGTGGATATTGTCGTAGCTCCGTTGAATATACTTGACGCCAGTCGCATTGATGCAGCGAAAAACTGTATTGCACATTTTTGGTGCGTGCATCCAACTATAAGTAAAGATTATATGTCTTTTTGACATATGTCAATGCTCGAAACAGTTTACTTAGACAATGTATGTGGAGACTCAAAAAACGCGAGAAATAAGGCAATCTTGGCCAGTGAGATGGGATTGTAGTACAGGTGAACATAGTTCTGTGAAAAATGAATATTTGCAAAGAAACGACGTCACGGTTTTGGATTTTAAAATGCGCTTTGGATGTCATGAAGTAGAACTGCTTGACTTATCCAGCAACGGTCCGGAATATATTAATCCCAAATAATGGCGGAAATTGCCCACTTACATCACGCTGGTTCTCTCTGACAATAATCTTCGGGCAATGATATCTGCTCATGAAGAAATATTCACACAGTTGTTTTAATCCGTTGGAACAAATATAAATTCTTGATATTACAAGAAATAACATTGTGGCATTTCCAGACAAAGTATTCATGAACAATGAACGATAAAGGATCCTGTATTTGTCTGAAAATAATATCAATCACGCTGCTTTCAATTTGATAACCTGATTAATTTAGAGGTTTCAGATTTGAGTTACAATCCATTTCTAGAAATAGATTCATCGCTTTTGTTTCACAACTGAAGGCTCTGGCGTCACAAACATATTTCAATTTCGATGGTCGAACAATACACTTCGCTGAATGGGAAAACTACGACACAGGTAAATGGCTGATTGAGCACCAAGATGATGTCATTGGATACACAAATAATACTTATATCGATAAGAATACAAATGCAGTTGCCAATACTAAAACTATTGAACATAATCTGCAAAGCATGTGTAACAAAACTATTTATCTGAGAAACACAAATCATTTTTGACAATTATTTCTGGTGCTCTTATTGTTGTTTAGCTTGTTTTACGTTCTATAAGACGGCGAAAAACTAAACAAAAACGTCGGCAACGACAAATAATAGTAAACAAATTAGTAACGCATGAACTTCAATACGCGGCCTTCATTCTGTAGGACTTTGTAAGGTCCTGTGTCTATGCGAAGTTTGAAGAATACATGCATGATGAAGTTGAATGTAATCGGGAATAAGTAGCCTTCGGCGATAAGGATTTTAGAATCGGGCATTGTATTTTAAACGAAACAATAAGGTGCACAAAGGTATCTGCAGTCGTAGTGGTTTTACTTTCAGAATACTTTTGTAACAGTACGTCTTGTTTACAGAAGTTTGATATAGCATTCCGCGTAGGGAAACCAATTGTTCTGATGTTGAAGGGAGATGTTGATATCTCAAGTGCTCCACAGGCAATAAGAGACATCTTTTACACGTACGCGCGGATACTTTGGCGACTGAATGCTCACGGGGAATACGAACTGATGAACAGCTGGAAGAATGTCTGCAACTCCATACTGGAACTGGGAACAAATAGCAATTGAATACCATTTTAATTGACCTTACTCTACAGAGGAGACATTATATTTTATAGAATAAAATGACTATTTAAGTTGTAAACGAGTTTATACGTATTCCAGTGTATATTTATATACGAATTTTCATATCATTTATTTATCCAAGCATAGATCATCGGCAACAATCAACAAAATGTACTCACTTAAAAGAAAACAGCACATCAATAATGTTACATTGTAAGAAAAATTTATTCTTAGACAGAGACCTCAACTGAGCTTATACATGTGCTGCAATTTCCTAACGATGACTATTATGTGGGTATTATATGAAAAACTAAAACGTTTAATATGCTTTTGCAACAAAGGTTATACTCAGTTTGAGGTCATTTTCCATTTTAATTTGTAACTATACCCAATAAGACTGTAACTAAAACAATATAACCTATTAAGTAAAAATGCTTTCTTGTTTTGCGGTCGTTTAAGTCCCCATTTTACCGATGTACGTAATAGAGGATATTTGCTTAATACAGTGTAAGATCGCATTTATTTCATGAGTTGTCATAAAACAATATTTTCACGAGTGGCGAACTTTAAAACTACGGTAGTTATTCTCTTGAAACTTGAAATGTACTTTTGTCATTAAGTTCTACATCAAGTGAAAAATTCCCATGAATCTGTTTTTACTTTGACAGAGCTTTGCCCCTTTTTCATATAGATTTTCGGGTTAAAATTATAGCTAAGGGTTATAACATCAAAACTTCTACAAATTATTCACTTGAAACTTGGAATGTACCTTTGTGATGAACTCTTCCATCAAGTGCAAAATTCCTAATAACTCAGTTGTGTATTTTGACCTCTTTATGCCCCTTTTTCACATAGATTTTCGTGTTTAAGATTAAGGTTATTCACTTTAAACTTGGAATATTAATTAGTCATCAACTTCAGCATCAGGTGCCACAATCCACATGATCCTTTTTTGTGTTTTGTCAGAGGTATGCCTCCTTTTTCTCTTGATATTTTCTAAACTACATAAGGTATTTACTTGAAACTTTGAATACATCTGTGCATATAACTTCAACATCAGGTAATACAATCCTCTTAACTCTGTTTTGTATTTTGACAGATGTATGCACATTTTTCACATACAGTTTGGGGTTTAAGTATTTGTTCCAATTTCTTAAATATTTTCAACAATAGTTTTGTATTTCAACAAATGTATGTCCTTTCATGTATCAATATTTGCTGAAACTGTTTCCGTGGTCGACCATGATGTAGTTTTCGTTCGGGTATTCGTCATTCTCATTAAAATCGTCTCCAGTCTGACACTACTATATTATACGCTTACTGGATTTGATGACTTCGCATTAGGGATCACGTTCAGATGACCTTTTCAGGAGCCAATCAAACTGTTGCCATCAAACTGTTGTGGTATAACTTCACATCAAAACCACAAATACTACGCACGAAATAAAAGTAAACTTTGGATGTTTACTCGTCTAAGGTACAAATATGTCCATTGTTATTAAAGTGATTATTAACTGTAAATGATTTATTTTCTAGGATAAGCTGAAAATGCATCACTTTTCAAAAACCGTGGCCAAACTTTGCTGTGCAACAGACAATTTCATTGGACGCAGCAGGGCTGATATTTTATTGTTCGGAAGGTCATTCGAAAGTGACCTGTAATACGATGTCTTCAGATCCTAACAATGTTAGGATTTTATTTTAATGAGATTGGGTATTTGTATGCTTCCATTTAATTTAGTATTTACTAATATCTTATATTTTCTTAATTTATTAAAAACAGGACATTCGGATACAAAATGGAATTCATCATCGAGAACACTACAATTTTTACATTTTCTATCTTCACAATGTATTTTTCCAGACGTGCGCCATCTCCCGACTGAATTTTAATCTGTGATCATTTAAACATGTAAAAGCAAATATAAACAAAGTGAAACTCCAGCTTCTTCAGCAAGAGACAACTCTTACCAGTAACAAACTCCTTTATTTACGGCAAGTGAACACTTACCAAAACACTCGCATAATTGACCAGACAAAAATGACATAAATGTTCTAATACGGACTAATATTGACAAGGATTGTTTAATTGTATACATCGACATGTACATGTACATATAATAACTCGATATTGATATTCGGGAATTTTTCACGAATTAATTTATTATTTATAGTTATTGGTAATGTTGCTATTGATACTATAGTTGACGACAAAGGTTAGTTCCAAGTTTCAAGTGAAAAGCTTTTGTAGTATTTAAGTTACAAAATTTTTGAATATAAACTTTCATAAGAAAATCTATGTGAAAACGGGGCATAACTCTGTCAAAATACAAAAAGAGTTATGGGAAATGTTGCCGCTGATACTGGAGTTGATGACAATGATTAGTTCCATGTTTCAAGTGAATAACTTATTTAGTTAAGAAGTTACAAAACTTTTGAATATTAACTTTAACCAGAAAATCTAAGTGTAAAAGGGGCGTAACTCTGTCAAAATATAAAACAGAGTTATGGGGAATGTTGCCCCTGATACTAGAGTTGATGACAAAGGTATATTCCAAGATTTAAGTGAAGAACTTGTGTAGTTTTGAAGTAACCAGACTTTTGAATATAAACTTCAACCAATTCAGACGCGGACGCCGGAGGTTGTTGGATAGCTCACCTATTCTTCAAATATAGTCGAGCTAAACATATTAGCCCGTGCCTTACCGTAGTGTAACACATTTTTATACGTAGTTTAGATTGTCGAAACATGTATTTGTTGATATTTTGAAAGACATGGACACGGAATGCAAACGTCAATTAATTAGAAATCTCCGAATGTGGGTTTTGTAGCGTCCGTGAACTTTTGGATGACATGCCGTACATGTAATTAATTGTACACGGTGTAAAGCACAACGCGCAGTGCACTTCTTTTCCGAATCGGCAAGTTAAGTATGGTTTAACACTAATCAGATATGCAAACAGACTCTGTGCTGATATTTATATTTTTTGGATTAGGAAAACTTTGGTCAATCTGTTTAAGTATTATAGGTGTAGCAATAAGCAAAACTGGTTTATTAAATTGTTACCTTTGTACGGACAAAAATGTTTTTGCCCAATGCGGATTTGGAAGTTTTAATCAAATACAACAGCCTCGCTTAACGTAGAGCGAATAACTTGGGGATTGAACATTGTACATGTTTAGACAACAGTAAAGAGCAAATGTACATTTTTTGTAAAAACGGTTTATTAAGTATCTAATTGCACAGTTTCAAAACATATTCCACAACAGTTAAATATCTATGTAAACAAAATGTTTTTACATAATTTAAATAAACGATACACTTCAATATTATTTAAATAAAAGATACACTTCAATAATAAGTACAATTTCATCTTATAATATAACAATACTTCAATACCTGTTAATCTGTAGTATGCATATGTAAGTATTAAATGAATTTATCGTACGCATTTCAAAGACAAAAGGGACAATAACAGCAGAGGATCAATGAAACAGGTTCATTATATATAACTTTCAAAGTACACCATTTCAGATCAGGTCTATTACAAATAGTGAAATATGGGAAAATATTCCAAATCGTTTTATAAAACAAATACTATTATACGGTACTGATGTTCAAAACATATACACATGGGTGAAAGTTGGGAAAACTAAAGAACCTAACAATTGGTCTGGGGGCCACTAGGGCCCCCGGTGGGTCCAGGCGATTCTATTAAAGTTGTAGTATAATTGTACATGAAAACAATTCATGCACATCTTTGATAAGCATTTTAAAAAGCATTACATTCTGATGAACTGTGTAACTTAAAAATAAAAATCAACAAACTGACAAGTACTAAAAAATAGCAAAGTAGTTGTACTTCAATCTTTAACAATCTATTACATGAAACATAAATATTATTATGTCTTATCCTTACAGTTATACATTAATATAACACAAATTGCTTTACTTATCACTAACAATTTCTTTCAAGACAATGACATTATCACAAATCGATTGCACACATGAGTAAATATTAGATTTTATATTGCACAAATTATATTTAAACTGTAGCCACAGTAGATTTGTACAGTTTCAGTTCATTGTATCAACTATAATATTTTTATACGTTTCCAAGTTCTTTCATTGCCAGTTCCACTTGTTTCCCCCCACACTAACTTTTTTTTCAGTTTTGGCAAACCATTTTCCTGTTTCAGTTCTTTTGTTTTTTAATTTGGTAAGTTTTGCAAGGCGCTTTGCTTTTTCCATGTTTAGCTGCTGTACAGATGCATTCAGTTGTTCTTGTTTTTTTCCTTTCAGCAATTTCTTTTTTCATTCTCAAATAATTTTGGTAGCTGTCATACGCTGTTATGCAGTATTTCTTCATATTAATGGTTACGTTCATTGTTGTTGCTTTAACCTTTTTTCTTTTTAAGGATGATTTGACAATTGCGAAAGCTTCATAATTCTCTATTGTGAGGTTTGTTTTGTCCTTTTCCACTATATTATCCATAATGCTGAATGTAGATTCTATCAGTGGACCATTGAAAATGGTAAACAAAGCTTCTATAAGTTTGGTTAAAAGCGGGTACCGTGCACGGTCCAAGGTTTTCAACAAGAACACTTTTGACAAGAAATCCACATCCACTCTTTGGGGTTCATTGTACAAGTTTGTCATGTTCCTGACATCTTCATGTGTGAAAGTTGGGAAAACTAAAATACCTGAAAATTATAATACATAACCAAACATAATACCTACAATCATGATTATACTACGGAATTTTTCAGGACTGAAATGACTAATTCTACTTTTCTAAAAGTCCAAACCCTGCTTTAAAAAAAAGTTTCTTTCGCTAAGGAATACAAAACAAGAACCGATGTTTACATGGAAGAAACTTGGAAGTCCAATATGAAGATATTTTATGCCGATGAGGCTTCCTGTTCTACACACAGTTTCGTTTGCTCCTTGGATAATCTCTTTGTGGTGTCGATACTTTCGAGAAACTGCAACAAGAAACGAATTCAAAAGATAGAGATAGAAAAATAACCGTGCGAAATATGATATATCATGGTAAGTAAATATCACTACTAAGTTCTTGAAAATTCCTGTGATTTGCCAAACATGCCTCATCAAAATGGATCATTTTCTCCATTTATGGTACACTGTATCACTAAATATTGCATTGTTATTACATCACAATGGGGTCCGTTGTTTTCAACCAATGATCTATAAAGAAACGATGTTCTCGTACAATACTATTACCTAGAAGTGTGCTACTATCAACATCGTTACAATGTGGTGAAAGCACGAAAATTATCTTCTTTTTATTAATCCAATCCATTAGACACGAGGGCCATGATGGCTCTCGGTCGCTCACCTGAATGTAAAGCATCATAATTGCTTTTAAGAAGAAGATTGTTTGAGATTTCAATAAAGCCATATAAAGACAACTGTCCCGCCCCCTGGTAGCCATGTTTTTTTAACAAATCGCGAAAATAAGCTAGTGTATATGTACATGAATGGTCTGGAAAGTTACATTGAGATCTGGCTATATCGCGATCGCGATCTATGGACCCCGCGAATTGCGATATAACGATTTGCAGTGTACCAAAAAAATACTGTCACGGTATCATTAAACTTATGAAACACGTGCACGGACTAACATAAGTGTAAACACATAATACAGTTAGAGCGCCTAATTTGTGCTATAATAGGTGACGAGTATTAGGTTAATGTTTGCGAGCTATACTGTTCTTTGTGCCCAATGCTATGCAGGTCTATCTTCCTAAACAAGTCAACAAGCCTATCCATATCTATTTTTACAATGAAATGGGCTAGCTGGACCTGGATTAAATGGTCAAACCCAATACACTGTAACTCAAGTTGTACTAAAGTTATTAAACAGACAGCATTTTTTTTTAGTAATGTTGCCCTTGACCACAACCACCCTAGATGCAACCTCAAGCGAGGCATCTATAGATGAAGTTTTATTACAATAGCAATGTTTGTTCTCAAAATATTGTTCAGAAACCAAAAGTTGGGTCTGCTGTCAAGTCTGTCAGCCCACATGCCCAACAACATACCCTAAGCTAATAACCACGCATTTTCATTCGGTTACAAATGGCTATCTTAGATACTTGGTGTAACTTCATCTGTAAAGTAATTAAATGACAATGCAAAATTTGCAAGACTTCATGCCATAACTACTGCAATTCGTCTTTTTTCTATGATTTGTTTAATCCACTGAAGTCCAACAAATTAAAGTTTAAGCATAATACCTGCTTATGTACAATTTTCAACACTTTGTCCTGATGCAAAAAAACAACAATAATTAATTCAAATGCAATATATTACCATTGCCCTCTATAACCACACAAAGTTTCATGAACCTAGTTTTTGTATTTATTGAGTTATTGCAGTTATTGCAGGACCCACATTTTATTGCACAGACAGACATTCAACCAGAAACACACTAGTAAATGGGGGGTGTCCCATCTGATCATGCAACCAGTAGTGGACAAATAACTTTCAAAACAAACCATTATTAAAGTCAGGGACATATACATATTAAATTTCTAGGACCATGACTAACTTGTTAAAACTAAAAATATTTTTCTGAAACAGAACCTTTCCAACACAGAACCCAGTTTATATTACACCTTGGAAGAATCATATGCAAATATTCCATTGTTATTGATAGTGCAGTGCTACACAGGCCAAGTTCATTGGGCCACATGAGGATAAATTGGTCAGTTGGAGAAAGTTATACAATTCATGACATAACAAGTATATAGGATAGGAGGTCAAATAAGATTCAAGTAAACAGTTGCTCTGGTTTTTGTGTTCCTACCTGTGATTTGCTGGAGATTATCATAATTACCAGAAGTATTGCGAATATTTAATTTGAATATTCAAATATAATTCTAATATAGGGTTGTTGTTTATGTTCATGCCTCATCACCACCCACTACATCATCATCATCATCATGATCGTCATCATCATTATCATCATCACCATCATCATCATCATCATCGAAAACACAAAAATCACAGTATCATAAGCATCATAGCCTTCATCATTTTAATATTTATAATCATCTTAAAAAATAAGCAACCTCAACAACAGCTTTAGCAATTTAAACCGAGGTCTTATAGGCTACATTTATAAAAATACCCTAAAAAATGCCAAGACGATATAACATTTTTATTAAGTTTGTCAGAAATTTTGTTGTTGTTTTTTCAATAATTAATTTTTTGGGGTTCAATTAGTGTTTTGTTTTGATGGCATCCACTTCACAAGGAATTTGATAGAGGGTCACCAAAGAAACATTTATGTGAAATTAGTTTGAAATCCAGCCAGTGGTTTTAGACCAGATTTTAAAAGTTGTCAATATAGCCATATAAGGAAGACTGCGACGCCCCCTGGCGACCATGTTTTTTCATGAATCAAACTGATTTCAAGGAATTTGGTAGAGGGTCACCCAAAAAACATTTCTTGAAATAATTTTCAAATCCAGCCAGTGGTCTCAGACGAGAAGATTTTTAAAGTTTTCAGTAAAACCATATTAGAAAAACTGCCCTGCCCCCTAGCAGCCATGTTTTTTAACAAATCAAAATGATTTCAAGGAATTTGGTAGAGGGCCACCCAAAGAACATTTCTGTTAAATTATTTTGAAAATCAGCCATTGGTTTCAGACAAGAAGATTTTTAAAGTTTTCAATATAGGTATATAAGGAAAACTGTCCCGCCCCCCTGTCGGCCATGTTTTTTTAACGAATTAAAATGATTTAAAATTATTTCAAGCAAATTGATAGAGGGTCACTCAAGGAGCATTTATGTGAAATTATTTTGAAATCCAGCCAATGGTTTCAGACAAGACGATTTTTTAAGTTTTCAAATTATCCATATAAGGAAAACTGCCCAGCCATGTTTTTTAACGAATCAAAATGATTTGAAGGAATTTGGTAGAGGGTCACCCAAGGAGCATTTCTGTGAAAACTATTTTCAAATCCAGCCAGTGGTTTCTGACAAGAAGATTTTATAAGTTTTCCAGTGTATAAGCTTTTGGTTGCCATGATTGCCAGTTTTCAATATATTTTAATAAATTGAAGGAATTTGGTAAAGGACCATCCCAGGAACATTCCTGCCAAGTTAGGTTAAAATCCGCGCAGTGGTTTCAGAGAAGAAGTTGTTTGAAGTAAGATGATGACGACGGACGACGTACGACGGACGCCGGAAAGAGACTGACCACAATAGCTCACCCTTGAGCACTTTGTGCTCAGGTGAGCTAAAAAGAGTGCCCAAACTACAAGCCTTTACATATATATACCATACAAGCAGCAAGTAGCATGGTGCACTCTAAAGAGTGGGAAAATCTTTCTCAATTAAGGAGAAAATGTAAAACAGTGTAGAAGTATTTTTCAAATATGGAGAAATAATAAATCAGCTTCAAAAATCATGTAAGATAATTACTTGAGTTTCCAAAATCCCAATTCAAATGTAAAGGTCAGTCCAAAAGTTACATGATTGAATAATACTGAAAAAGTTACTAACCAACCAGTCCAAACACTACAGAAAATAATTAACCCTTCACATGATCTAAATCCTATATTCTGTTTGCTTGTTAAGAACATGAATTCTAGCTATTGATTATTGTTTAAATCTTTTTCCTGACTGGATGCCAAGACAGACAGTGGAAAATTTTATTGCTGCAGACGCAGCCAAAATATAGCTCAGAAGCTGGCTATCAATGGTTACTCTGTGTAATGATGTTGATCTCAAATAGAAGTATCATGTTGACTTACAGTGATGTATTGATTTTACTGATCAGCAGACTCCACTATCTAGGTTATATCTGTGAATGAGCTACAAAGGGAAATAACACATTTCTGGCAATCATCTTCCTGAAACTTCATTGACCTCCCTTTATCAGGTGAGTTATTCAGGAAAAGATGTACTTGGGACAAAAAAGGGACAATAACTCTGGTGTTCCTGGTCCAATCGGGCCCATTATCGAACCCGTCCAAGATAAATAATGAATGAAAAATGTAGTCTTTATCACGATAACGAGCCAAATTGTTGACGGCATACGGACGACGGACGCCGCCGGAGAGGTACCCTATACCACTAGCTCACCGAGCACTTCGTGCTCAGGTGAGCTAAAAAGTGACCGTGCCATTTGTAGTGTGAACTAATAATGTGTTCTGAATGAAAGAAAAAACACTGGCATTTCTCGGAATGAGCTACACATTCTTTTCGTTCATAAGTTATACATCATTGTCCCACACGAACACGTTATGCCTTAATTTCAAAACACATATTGCGCATATACCTTTTCTAGGGCTTCCAGCACGTTGTCAGGCATGTGATCGTTGACCATGGTAGGTGAGACTAACACTTCTTGAAAGTCACTGTTGTCGGCCAGCAAAGCTTGATATGTGGGCTCATTTTTACCACAGCACTGACTAGAATACAGATAAACACTTTAAATTAGAATTAAAGGCCTAATGTAACGAATTTCTGGCCTCTCCATGTGATATTCTACTATGTGAATTGGTCGACTATAAAATTAATTATAATTATCTGCAATCTTTTCTCTCAGCTGACTGAGCAAGGCTGAGTGCACTGTTACAATTGCAGCAGTGTATTGATTGCAGCTGATAAGGGTTGCCACAATGTGTCCACACTGTGACCTCAGCAAGGTGCCAATACACAGGGGTACAATACCCCAGATTTGGAGGTGTGGTCAAATAAAGAAGGATTAAACTAGGCCCTTAAAGAATTGACATTACACACATTGATCAAAGGCATGTGGGAAGTGGTGCATTGTAGATTGATAAAAGCGTTTTGGAAGTCACTGCTGTCGGGGACTTGATGTGGGGCTCATTCTTGCCCACAGCAAAAACTAAAATACAATTAGAAAATTGAATGATGCTCAAATGGAGCATATTCAAGGCAAATAGAAGATAGAAATTAAAATCAAAAGGTTCGGAATCATTGATGAAGAACGCCTATTACACGAGTGATTTAATTCCAAAATACAGTCCAAAATTTCAACACAGCTGTAATACGCTGATCTCGGTTGAATAATGTAAAATGTTTCATATGTTACTAGTTATGCATGTCATATATGATTTCATTTTATTGTAAAATAATTGTATGCACTAGTAATTTTAATAAAGTCGTGTATTATCAACTTTGAAGTACATTTACATTCATGTTAAGAAACATGTAAACTGTAACTGATTTTATGTATGGAGTAAACTTGAAAGCTTACTTTACAAAACTACATATTACATCTGATTTGATAAAATATATGACAAATTCATATACACATGAACAAAGAAAGTAAAAGGATCGATGTACCGTTTTGAAACGTGGTGCTTCCTGACTAACAGAATAATCCTGCCAGGCGGAAACATAGCTGGGTTTGTACTTGTATGGTGCAATTGTCTGACATTTCTCTGTACGCTCGTCTCCAATTCCTCTAGGCTCATATTGCCTATTGACTTCGTACCACAACAAAGTGCCCTGATTATAATCTTCCACTGAAATGAAATTGTCAACCCTTTTTAAAATGCGTAGTAAATGCGCCGGTTTGAAACTGTATTTTTTCTGCATTTAATACGCATTTAATACACTTGAAAATGCAGAAAAAAACACTTATTACAGAAACAAAGTATATTTTGTCTCAATTTTTCCTGCATTAACACACTTAGGTGCATTTAAAGTGTATTATTTCCAAGGGCCCTAGGACGCTCACCTGAGACCTTGTTACCCAATTGGTATTTGCATCCCCGAGGCGTGGCTTATTTTTATCCCACGGGCATAATTTGAACAATCTTGAACAAACATCTGGGTCTTGCGGTTTCAGGTAAAGATTTTTAAAGTTATTTTACTATAAAAGTCTATATAAACCATGTGACCCCTCGGGGTGCGGCCTGATTTAACCACAAGGGCATAATTTCAACAATCTTTGGAGACGACCACTATGCCATGTTGCATACCAAATAGAGGAAAGCTGTGGGCCTTGCTGTTTCAGAGAAGATTTTTAAAGTAATTTTGCGATTTCAGTCTATATAAACCATGTGACCCCCCCTCATGACCAGTTTTGACACCTGGGGCATAATTTGAACAATATTTGTAGAGGACCACTATACAATGTTTCATAACAAATATGAAACCTCTAGTTTTGACCCATGGGGCATAATTTGAACAATCTTTGCCGAGAACCACTATAGGATGTTTCATACCAAATACAAAATTCCATGGGTCTTGCGGTTTCAGAAGAGAAGATTTTTAAAGACATGTTGCTATTTAATTTTATATAAACAATGCCACCCCCAAGGAGTGGCCAGTCTTGACCCCAAGGGCATAATTTGAACATTCTTTGTAGAGGATCACTATATGATGTTACATACCAAATAAGAAACCTCTGGGCCTTGCGGTTTCAGAGAAGAAATTTTTTTAAAACATTCTGATATTTAACTTTATATAAACCATGTCACACCCAAGGCGTGGCCAGTTTTGAACCCTGGGGCATAATTTGAACAACCTTTGTAGAGGACCAATATAGGATGTAACATACCAAATACGAAACTGCTGGGGCTAGCGGTTTCAGACGAGAAGATTTTTAAAGTCATCTTGCTATATATACTATATAAACTATGTGACCCCCGGGGCGTAGCACATTTTGACCACAGGGGCATAATTTAAACAATCTTTGTAGAGGGCCACTATAGGATGTCACACACCAAATACGAAACCTCTGGGCCTTTCGGTTTCAGGGAAGAAGATTTTTAAAGACATTTTGCTATTTAAGTTTATATAAACCATGTGACCCCCGGGGCGTGGTCAGTTTTGACCCCAGGGGCATAATTTGAACAAACTTTGTAGAGGACCACTAAAGGATGATAAAAACAACATAATAAATCTCTGGGCCTTGCGGTTTCAGAGAAGATTATATAAACCATGTGACCCCCAGGGCGTGGTCAGTTTTGACCCCAGGGGCATAATTTGAACAATCTTTGTAGATGACCACTATAGGATGATACATACCAAATACGAAATCTCTGGGCATTACAGTTCCAGAAGAGAAGATTTTTAAAGTCATTTTCCTATTATACTATATAAACCATGTGACCCCTGGGGCGTGGCCCGTTTTGACCCCAGGGGCATAATTTGAAAAATCTTTGTAGAGGAGAATTAGAGGATGTCACATATCAAATATGAAAGCTCTCAGCCTTGCGGTTTCAGAGGAGAAGATTTTTAAGTTGTAACTTTTTTTTATCTATTTTTAGCTCTGGTGACCTACAGATGCAGCGGACCGGAAAGATTTGAAGCTTTGAAAGAGGTCCACCCAAGGATCATTCCTGTGAAGTTTGGTGAAAATCTGCCACGCAGTTTAGGAGGAGAAGTTGTTTGAATGAAAAGTTGACGACGCACACACACACGAATGCACGACGGACAACGGGCGATCACAAAAGCTCACTGAAGTGTGTTTAAAGTGTATTTTAAGTGGATTTTCTAGTGTGTTAATACACTTTTTATTTCACCTGAACACAACGTGCTCATGGTGAGCTTTTGTGATCGCCTTTTGTCCGTCGTCAACCGTTATCTTGTGAACACTCTAGAGGCCACATGTATTGGCCAATCATCATGAAAATTGGTCAGATCATTTGTCCCAATGATATATCGGCCGAGTTCGAAACTAATCATGTGGGGTCAAAAACTAGGTCACTAGGTCAAATAGAAGAAAAAGCTTGTGAACACTGTAGAGGTAACAATTTTTGCCTAATCAACATGGAACTTTCTCAGAACCTTTGTTTTTATGATATCTCAGCTGAATTCGAAAGTGGTTTCGGTCCGTTGAACTAAATACATGGCCACTGGGGGGCGGGGGGGGCAGTTTTCCTTATATGGCTATAGGAAAAGCTTGTGAACAATTTAGAAGTCACATTTTTTGTCAAATCAACATGAAACTGGTTCAGAACCTTTGTTTTTTATGATATCTCGGCATAGTTCGACAATCGTTCCGGTCTGTTGAAAAACATTGCCACCAGGTGGGGGGGGGGGGGGGGGGACGAGGGCAGTTTTCCTTATATGGCTATAGGAAAAGCTTGTGAACACTCTAGAAGTTACATATTTTGCCCAATCAACATGAAATTTGCTCACAACCTTTGTTCTTATGATATCTAGTCCGAGTTAGAAAATGGTTCCGGTCCATTGAAAAACATGGTCGCCATGGGAGGGGGGGGGGGCAGTTTTCGTTATATATCTATAGAAAAAGCTTGTGAACATTCTAGAAGTCACTTTTTTTGCCCAATCAACATGAAACTTGCTCAGATCCTTGGTTCTTATGATATCTCGGCCAAGTTCGAAAATGGTTCCGGTCTATTAAAAAACATGGCCCCACGGGGGAGGGGAGGGGTTAAGTTTTCCTAAAATGGATATATTGACAATTTTAAAAAGCTTGTTAACACTCTAGAGGCCACATTTGTATCCCAATCATCATGAAACTTTCTCAGAACATTTGTCGCAATGATATCTTGGACAAGTACAAACCCAGGTCACATGTGGTGAAATACTAGGTCACCAGGCAAAATTGAAAAACAAGAGGGCCCTGAGGGCCCTAGGACGCTCACCTGAGAGCTTGTATTCCAATTAGAATTTGCATCTCCGAGGTGTGGCTTATTTTTATCATGGGCCTTGCAATTTCAGGTACATCCATTCTGCTATTTAAGTCCAGATTTGACCCCAGGGGCATAATTTGAACAATCTTTGGAGAGGACCACTATGCAATGTTACGTACTACATATAGGAAAGCTGTGGGCCTTACCGTTTCAGATGAGAGGATTTTTTAAAATCATTTTGCTATTTAAGTCTATATAAAACGTGACCCCCCGGGCGTTACCAGTTTTGACCCCAGGGGCATAATTTGAACAATATTTGTGGAGAACCACATATACATACCAAATATGAAACCTCTAGGCCTTGCCGTTTCAGAGGATTAGAATTTTAAAGTCATTTTGCTCTATAAGTCTATATAAACCATGTGACCCCTGAGGCATAATTTGAACAATCTTTGTAGAGGACCACTATAGGATGTTACATACCAAATATGAAACCTCTGAGCCTTGCAGTTTCTGGAGAAGAGTTTCAAAGACATTTTGCTATTTAAGTTTATATAAACCATGTGACCCCCGGGGCATGGCCAGTTTTGACCCCAGGGGCCTAATTTGAACATTCTTTGTATAGAATACTATACGATGTTACATACCAAATATGAAACCTCTGGGCATGTGGTTTCTGAGGAGAAGATTTTTAAAGTCATGTTGTTATTTAAGTCTATATAAATCATGTGACCCCAGGGGCGTGGCCAGTTTTTACCCCAGGAGCATAAATTCAACACTATTTGTAGAGAACAACGATAGGATGTTACATACCAAATATGAAACGTCTGAGCCTTGCGGTTTCAGAGATTTTTTTTTCAAGACATTTTGCTATTTAAGTTTTTATAAACCACGTGACCCCCAGGGAGTGGCCAGTTTTGACCCCAGGGGCATTATTTGAACAGTCTTTGTAGAGGACTACTATAAGATGTTACATACCAAATATGAAACCTCAGGTCCTTGTGGTTGCAGAGGAGAATATTTTTAAAGTCATTTTGCTATATATTCTATATAAACCATGTGACCCCCGGGCGTGGCCCGTTTCGATCCCGGGGCATAATATGAACAAACTTTGTAAAGGACCACTGAAGGGTTGTACATACCAAATATGAAACCTCTAGGCCATGCAGTTTTAGAGGAGAAGATTTTTAAAGTCAATTTGCTATATATTCCATATAAACCATGTGACCCCCGGGCGTGGCCCGTTTTGACCCCAGGGGCATAATTTGAACAATCTTTGTAGAGGACCACTATAGGATGTTACATACCAAATATGAAACCTCTGGGCTGAGCTGTTTCAGAGAAGATTTTTCAAGATTACACATTTTAAATCTATTTTTAGCTCTGGTGACCTATATATGCAGCGGACCGTAACAATTTGAAGAGGGTCACCCAATTATCATTCCTGTAAAGTGTGGTGAAAATCTGCCAAGTGGTTTAGGAGATGTTGTTTGAATCAAAAGTTGACGACGGACGCACGCATGGAAGTCCTTAGGAGATGATACTTAAGTGGCTCCCTTACGAAAAAAAGATAGTTAAGTGTCTTAAAATAGCCAACTACAAGCTTTTTTAAGCCACATAAAAGACTAACCCTAACCGTAATCAACTATTTTCAACTACATTGTCCGTTAACATAAACCACTTTTCTACTCTCTCATTAGTGCAGACACATGGACGCACTGAAGCACAGACGACGGACGCAAAAGCTCACCATGAGCACTTTGTGCTTAGGTGAGCTAAAAATAAAACACAAAACACAATTTGAAATTTTAAATACCGAAAATTATTATGGATTGCATTCAATGAACTATACCTTTGTGTCATTTGAGCATTTGATTACATTCACCAGATCAGCTGTCAGTAGCTCCATCTGATAAAGTCCAATCCTGAAAAAACAATGTTAGTTCATCGTGACTGAACAATCATAAATTATGATTCATAAAACTAAATGTCATATGAATGTTCATTGTTCTAAAAACATCATTAAGGATCCCGAACGGACTTTATTCACATACAACGTGTAGATTTTTTATATTTCAAAAACCATATTTATGTGAATTCGATCAGTTTATTATATTTTTATTTTTTGTGTGCAACATTTTATTTTCTGACAGTAGCTTTACACACACACACACACACATAGATGTGTTTGGTGTCAAACGGGGACTGTGTACAAAACCACCACAATTGGGGACTTCTTTAAAAATGAATTAACTGTGCCCATTTTTTGAAAGAAAAGCAATAATGATATTTAAAATGATTTGGATATATACAACTATGTCTAGCTTTAAAAAATCTATGTGTGAATTATTACTCACTAAATGGGGACACACACCGATACAAGCAATACTAATATTTACTCATGAAATGGGGACACTAAACTAAATAACTAAACGTTTGAAATTATTTATTTTGATTGCAAATTAATTGATAAAATACAAATTAAGCTCATTAAAGATGCAATGACACATATGAAAAACTTCTCCCAAATATTTAAAGTACCGAAAGTAAATTATGGCTTCAATATTATAGCTATAAGGGATTTTGGACGACTCCTACTACTACTCCTACTTCTACTAGTACTTTCACTTCTTCTCGTACTACTACTACTCTACTACTACTATTATTATTTGTTATTATTACTTTTATTATTATTATTATTATTATTATTATGTTGTTGTTGTTGTTGTTGTTGTTGTTGATGTTGCTGCTGTTGTTACAAACATAAAATACATGTCTAGAGTATTTGTAGTTTACGCCTATTTTCAATTTCTACAACACATCTATACAAAGACATTATCATCGACGTGTCTTCTAACTTTTTCATACATTTTTAACATAGAAAAATTCAAATCCTTTTTGTTTATGCCAGGCTTTTTTGTGTAAACTTTTTAAGATATTTTTGATAATTCAGTGTAGTCACAACCGAACCCGTCATCATAAATTTCATGAATTATTTATCTTATTTATAAATTATTCTAACGACTCTCAGACTGGTTTTTAATAGAAATGTACTTCATTCCGTGCCAATAAGTCGTCTACGACTCACAACGTATCATTATGCAACTATTTGTGAACAATTATTGTACACTAACGTGAATAACAACACAAATATTCAAAATTTAGCATCGTTTCGCATTACAATCGCTTCATAATTTTATCAATTTCAACTGATGAATACTCATAGCGTGAACGGTTTTTACATCTATATTTTCGTCTGTAGTGTTATTTTTATCCATTTTATACACGTTTCATGTATTTTTTGTAATCTGTGTCAAAAAAGTTGAAAAATATCTATTCGCCAATCTGTGAACAAATCCCTTTAAGTCAGTATTGAAATAAATTGCATTAAACATAAATATTATGTGCAGTAAATGTGCAATAAAAATCGATATAAAACATCATTCTTTAAACTTATTCTAGCCTTAATATCTCTGAGACATCGCAGCAATGCTATTTACGATGAAACCATACAATCACTTTATTTAAATGACAGTCGTATACAATATAGAGCGTGAGAAAAAAAGAAGTTTTTATTTACACTGGTTTGTAAAATACTTTTCAAAATTATAATCCACATTATTAATGTAGGAGTAGTAATAGTAGTAGTATTAGCAGCAACTGCGTAGTTTCCCTTTTTGTTGTTATACAAGTAGTAAAAGTAGTAAAAGAAATAGTAGTGCAAGGATAAGCAAATGGTGCATCGACAAGCTCTCGGGCCGATATTGCTGTGCCGGGCCGATATGACCTCCCGGCCCTGCTTCCCCGGTGAATAATCTCTAAGAATTCATTGAGTACCTAATTGTGTTTGTTCACGTTTATTTCCTTATACTGTTCTATGTACATCCATGATTGTATTTTGTAAATATTGGAACCATATCATAATGAACATGCTTATCCCAAATACTGGAATACATAAGTGTATTTAAGTACTATGATATATATAAATATATGTAAATGTATGTGTGCATGATTCGATCTCTTTCTATTCTTACATTCCTATGTTCCTATTTATGTATGAATGCTTGATTCTATGGCTTTTTTTATTTATCTGACAATTATCCGTTTGGAATAGTCATGTTAATAGTTATGTTGTTTTTTCATGTTGACATTATTGTATATCGGTTTAACATTTAATCTAGCGTCTAAAGCACGGAATTCATACTCATATAACACAATCATCTATTATCACGTGTGTGCAAGAATAGGACAGTCAGTAACGATTTGAATCGTAATGACAGTGGTTCGAATGATGCTGTTTTTTGTCAATCAGTTTCATGTGATGAAACACTCCAGGTACTATCGGTCGTAACCGCTGATTTTCTTATTCTACCTTAAAATTAGTTAATACGTACATCTCATCAACATGGCAATGCGATCCTATACTTTATTGTTTGCGGTAGTCATGCAACAGTTTTTCTGTTATTATTATTCCTTTTCTGTTATTAGAACTCAAAACACGAAACTAACACACTTATCGTACTTACCAATGCACTACAGTCTTGACTGCAATATGTTAGGATTAAATCAATAACTATAGTTTACGAATCGTCGATCTGGATAGAATTTACGGAATATTCATGAGTACCAGGTCAATAAAACCGAGTTAGAAAATTTGGACATTTATACGTATTGATTTAATAGTAGGGTCAATTCAAACAAGGCTAGAGTGATGTGACAAGAATGCAAAGTCTGTATGGGTGGTGTTTTGGGTTCGAATCCCAGAAAAGATATACTTTTTGAGAAATGAATAGCTCATGTTTTATTCGTACGTCATACACAGAATCTTGAGCATTAGCCTTGATTCCTTTACAAAATATATTTTGCATCAATATTCAAATAATGTAAGTTTTCAATTGCATTGTCATGTTGATGAAATGTAAACTTGTTTAAATTATAAGAGGAATACGGGAAAGACCAAATTGTGTCTTTAGAATAAGTGTTTCAATGATGAACAAAAGAAACAAAAATAAATATTTTTTCAGGATCACGGTCACATTAATTGGAAAACTAAAACGCTATCCACCTCGCTAATGTTCCTGACAAATATTAACGGCATCGTTTGTTATATATGAGTATGAAATTCGGGCCTTAGCCGCTAGATAAATGGTAAACCGATTTACAAGTATGACAGCATAAATACAAATTCGTCGTATAAAGTTAAAAGCTATATTAACATAAATATAAGAATGGGATATTTTACATCAGTAGCTGAATAATGTAGTACTGTAATATGTATGTTTACACTTATTGTAAATGACAATAGCTGTTTACTAACAAAAAATATAAAAGGCTCTATATGTATTGTGAATATCTTTTAAGCGGATATAAATAAAAATGCCGAGAGCTACCGGATATTAATGATTTCCAGGTCAATAAACCGTTTCGGTACTTTTTGCCATCTTTTTAATTTACCACATTAAATTTATAAAATACTTTTCGATTCATGCAAACATTGGGTCTTTGAATCTGTGAAATAATTTCACACAATACACTTGACCTCACTGTCAGTTATTTGTTTTATATTCACGTGTCATGCAATTAATAAAGCGAACGCGGCGCAATTAAACTAATACACATAATCAGTCTAAAACATTCCCCGCAGCTTTACGGAAAATCAACATTTCACGGGACGTTATCATGATGGTACTGCTATTGCTTCCTCACTTAACTGCCGATTTGCGGTTTCTCAGGCCCATATATCAATGCCTGGCATGTTGGCAGCATATTGACTGCTACATCCAGGAGGTGTTAATTGGTGGTTACATAATTTTTGTTTGAAACTGGTGTTTGAGTAAATGAGAACGTTTGGCTCTCTCTCATAGCAGTCAGCAGTGTTACAATACAAACTCTTAAATTAAACCGCCTAACATGTATAAAAATGGAAACCTGGTAACTATTTAGCTTGCATTAAATGTCTATTCTACTCATTTTTTCAGTGTTTTCCGAAAAAACATGCACAATAAAGCAAATCTATCCTTTCGAAAGCATATGCAATTGAAGATATGAAGAGATACTCCTCCTACTACTACCACTACCACTACTACTACTACTACTACTACTACTACTACTACTGCTACTACTACTACTACTGCTACTTCTACTACTACTATTACTACTACTACTACTACTACTACTACTACTACTACTACTACTACTACTACTACTATTACTACTACTACTACTACTACTACTACTACTACTACTACCACTACCACTACTACTACTACTACTGCCACTACTACTACTACTACTAATACTACTACTACTACTACTA